>CM028361.1:48657756-48873635 GCA_016624345.1 Platycodon grandiflorus | reverse complement strand
CACCCAAAAACAACTCTAAGAACAATTGAGAGAGAGGCGTGTGTGTGTTCTTGGTGAGATCACGTGTGTTTTCACCTCCTCCATTTCCAACCACTCAAACTTGCATGCAAAGCCATATTTGTGTTCCTTGAGACTAGAGAAACAACTTGGGGCTTTGATTCTTCTTTTGTTGGGTTAAATTGTGTGTTTGAGGTAAGTACCCAATCCCTTGTCTTGTATGCTCAATATCAAGTATGCTCCCTTCATGATAGTTTTAGTTTACATGTTTAAAAAGACATGCATCATGTTAAAAACTTGAAATTCCTTAAGTTAAATTTCGTAAATTTTGGGTTAATGACTCATCATTGATAATTTGGACTTGTGTCAAGTATGAATAATGTTCTAGGATGAACTTGGAATAACTTTGTTCTTGGACTTGTTATAATTCATCACTTCGAAAATTGATGGACATGTTAGGGTTCACAAGTGTGGAACTTAAATCTTGATGGACTAAAAGTCACGAATGACATATAGTCTAATTGCATATGAATCGAGAACTTAGAAAAGAGCCATGAATTGCACATAGCATTCATTCGCTACTTAGGAATATTTTAGCAATAACTCAGTTGCGTTAGAGAGTCATTGAACAATACCGACTCTACAAACAAATCCTACGACGTTTAGAGTTCAATCGAATTGTAAATTTGTTCTTGGGAATTCTTGACATGATTGATCTATTGCTCGACTTGTACATTATAGAATAACATGCCTACTTGATCGGACGAGTCGCTTTGTCGACCTCGCTCCATTACTTGATTTATTACGTGAGTAAACATCTACTTGACTCGGACACGTTCGCTCTTGTCGAACTTGCTCCTTACTTGATTTGTATGACAAGTAAATATCTACTTGACATACCATTAGTCAGTGGCATTAAGTGAATTGTATCGATGGTCAACGATGCATCATAGTCATGAATCATGAGGTTCATGATGACGATGGAGTCGCCATACCATAACTTGCACACACCCACTTGATCACAGGTGGAAAGAGTACCATCGTAACCAAAGGCGCTTGGAATAATACTAATCGTGGTCGATGTATCATACACGTGCATCGACAAATACAATCGTTATAACCTTGTCTATTTCGGGGACTACGCGGCACCGGTTCTATAACATATCCTAATCCTATGTGATTTAATTACGCACTATGTGAAAACAATGTGCATGCGACATGAGAACTACGTGCTAACATGATCTTGCTTGATACGTGCTATGTATGCCTTGCATTATATCTGTCATGCATATTGGTTACTTACAAAGTCTTTATGACTTACCCCTCCCTTTTCTTGTTTTAGATCCTAGTCGTCCGGTCGTCTTCTCGAGGTTGATCGTCTTCTCGTGCTCGTGATCGTTCACCTAGGGTAGCGTTGGCTTTTGGTTTCTTCTTTGCAAGGACGTTGGGTTTAAGCAAGTCATTTAGACTTCGCTTGGGAATGTGTAATCATAGTAACTTGTACTTGTTGTAGACTAAATGAATATTCTACTTATGTCTCTTGTTATTTCCGGCACTTGTTGGCCGAGCCTTGTTTACATGTATATGGTTCACTTGTTAAGACTTATTGAGCATCCCTTTAGCTCTTGTTTATTGATGTGGTTTCTCCGGCATGTTTAGCCGTCGAGGTGTTTATATATTAGCATGACTTGTTAGTGTTGGGTTCATTGTAATTTCGCCGATGACTTGGTTTACTTGTTATTAATTGTTATATCGGGTTTTGAAGTTTTATAAATATTCCGGCTTTTAATGCCGAGTTTTATTTCGTGTCCAATGTTGCGTCACGTTAGTTGTGATAATCGAGTCCTTGCATGATTGTAGTCCTTATTTGGACGGCTTGACCCGTTCCCATCTCGGGGTGGGGTTGGGTCGTCCCGATTGGTATCGAGCTTTATAGGTTAGCTATCGGCCGGGATAGGTTCCATGGCCTAGTTGGGTTAAGTTCTTGTGTGATGTTCTAACGTCGAGTGATTTCTTATAGGTGTATCATGGTGCGACCTAGACCGAGGGCTAGTAGCGTGGGCTGGGTATTGGTCGAGGTAGAGCGGGCCTAGGAGGGTTCTGTTGAGCCGAGGCTAGAGCTCGAAGAAGACGAAGTTGAGGTACCCCCACCTCGGAATCGGGGTGATGAGAATGCCCGTATGGCGGGCTTGTTTCGTAGAATGATGGCTGTTATGACCGAGTTGGCACAAGAGGGTCAGCGGGAGGTGTACCACCTCCACCACCACCACGAACCGGAACCGAGGCGGAAGTTTCACCACCTCGTAGCGAGGCACCGCCGAACCTAGAGCTAGAAATAATACTACTTTGGAGAGGTTCTTGAAGATGAAACCTCCATCTTTTGAGGAGAGTCGATGCTAGTAAAGCGAGTTATGGCTGGAGGACTTGGAGAAAATCTTTGCGGCTCTAGGCTGCGGAAGAAGAGAAGGTTGTCTTAGGCGTGTATAAGTGAGAGGCGGCGAATCATTGGTGGAAGTATTGTTGGCAAGTGGGATCTTAACAGGGTTCCAAAGATTTGGTCTAATTTCGAGAGGGAGTTCAAGGCTTCTTATGTACCTATGGTGGTGAGGAGAAAGAGGGAGAAAGAGTTCCGGGATCTAGAACGGGGTTCTATGACGGTGGCTCGATATTCAGCCAAGTTCACCGAGCTGTCTCGTTATTGTGCACATCTTGTACCCGATGAGCCCATGAGGGTGCTCAAGTTCGTTAAGGGTCTAAGGCGAGTATAGAAGGCAGCTCTTGTCATTGCGGTTGCGGACTATAGGGGTGCGATTGATCGCGCCTATGAGATCGAGAGAGATATAGAGAACACGAGCGAAGCTTCTTGTGCGATCCCGCATCGCGATCATCGCAGCGATCATCTCGGGTGACCTCGCGGCATTACGGAAGGGTGGTTTTGGGTGTCAGTGCAGTCGGCAACGCCGTACGGTGGTCGATCTGGCGGCGGTCGGATGGACGGCCTGGCGTACCGATAGTCGTGATAATCGTACTCCTTCGCAAGGCGGCAGGCCGTGGAGTGAGCTGATGAGTGTTCTTTTGTCTGGCAGGGCATTCGTACAATGAGTGTAGGGTCGGACTTGGGCGTGTTTGGGTTGTGGAGATTCAAGTCACGAGTGAAAGATTGTCCCAAGTTTAAGACTACTCGATCGTGGGTTCGGTTCGTGATCGGGCACCAAGAGGGATAGTGATGGGCGTCCTAAGGCCCAAGCTCGTGTTTTGCGCTTGACCGCGTGGTGTTCAGTCGACCTCGGTTATTGGAGGTATTCTCTCGGTCTTCGGCCATAGGGCTCGAGTTCTTATAGATCCGGTCTTCTCATTCCTATGTTGCATCGCATTTCATTGAGCATTTGTGCGTGTTACCTTCTCGGTTACCTTATGTGCTTGAAGTGTCTACACCGTTGGGTGATCAATTGTTGGCGTCGGAAGTTTATAAAGCTTGTGATGTGCTTGTATGTGATCGGGTCTTGCATGCGGATCTAGTAGTTTTGCCTATTCGGGATTTTGATTTGATCTTGGGTATGGATTGGTTGTGCACTTATCATGCTCTAGTTGATTGTCGTCGTAAAGAGTTACTTTTGCCATGCCGGTATTCGAATTTGTGTTTACGGGTGATCATGCCATGAATAGTATACATATCATTTACGCTGCGGGCTAGGAAACTTCTATCTCGAGGGTGCACGGGGTATATTGCTTGTGTGCTTGATACTAGCATGTCTCTTGTTAATATAGAAGATGTACCGGTAGTTAATGAATTTCGGATGTCTTTTCAAATGATTTTGCATTACCTCCGAGAGAGTTAGAGTTTTGCATTGAACTATTGCCGGGAACTTCACCAATTTCTAGAGCACCTTATAGAATGGCCCCACTGAGTTGAGGAGTTGAAAGACCAATTGCGGGAACTTCTCGATAAGGAGTTCATTAAACCGAGTGTGTCTCCGTGGGGTGCACGGTATTGTTTGTGAAGAAGAAGGATGGTAGTTTGCGGTTGTGCATTGACTATCGCCAATTGAACCAGGTTACTATCAAGAATAGGTACCCTTTACCTCACATTGATGATCTCTTCGATCAACTTGAGGATCCGTGGTGTATTCCAAGCTAGACTTGAGGAGTGGTTATCACCGGTTGAGAGTTCGGGCGGAGGATGTCCCAAAGACGGCTTTTCGGACACGTTATGGTCACTATGAGTTTGTGGTGATGCGTTTGGGTTGACAAACGCTGCGTTTTCATGGACTTGATGAATCGGGTGTTTCATGAGTATTTGGATTGCTTTGTTGTGGTTTTCATCGATGATATTTTAGTGTACTCAAAGTCGCGAGAGGAACATGCTAACCATTTGAGAGTGGTTCTTTCCTTGTTGCGAGAAAAGAAACTTTATGCGAAATTTAGCAAGTGTGCATTTTGGCTTGAACAAGTATCTTTTCTTGGGCACGTTGTTTCTAGTGAGGGTATTGCGGTGGATCCTTCTAAGGTGGAGGCTATTACTAAATGGAAGACTCCTAGAACGGTAACCGAAGTTCGTAGTTTCTTGGGCTTGGCGGGTTACTACCGTAGGTTCATTGAGGATTCTCCAAGATTGCTACTCCCATGACTAATTTGACTCGAGAAAAGTCTACTTTCATTTGGAGTGATAAGTGCGAGGCGGTTTCCAAGAGTTGAAGAAAGATTGACCACGGCTCTGTTTTAGCATTGCCTAATGGATGTGATAACTTTGTGATATATAGTGGCGCTTCGTTAGAAGGCTTGGGTTGCGTGCTTATGCAAAACGGGAAGGTGATTGCCTATGCTTGAAGAAGTTGTCACCATATGAACGAATTACCCAACTCACGACCTTGAATTGGCGGCAATTGTTTTCGCGCTTCACAAGTGGAGACATTACGTATGGAGCGAAGTTTGAGGTGTATACGGATCATAAGAGTTTGAAGTACCTCTTCTCGCGAAGGAGTTGAATATGAGACAGGCGTTGGATGGAGAAGCTTAAGGATCATAATTTTACTATTCTTTACCATCCGGGAAAGCGAATGTTGTTGCGATGCCTTGAGTAGGAAGGCTTATATGTCTTGTATGATGATGAGGGAATGGAAGATGCTAGAGGATGTCAGGAATGGAGTCCTATTGTAAGTGGGCGTAGTGTTCTATTTGCTAATGTTCGTGCTACGCCGGTTTATTTGGGTTGATTAAGGAGGCTCAAGTTATTGATCTGAATTGAAGAAGATTATTGATCGATTGGGAGAGAATGCTACACCGGGGTTTGCGATGAACAATGATGGGATCTTGACATTTCAGAATAGGGTTTGTGTTCCTTCTTCCGATGAAGTGAAACGTATGGTCCTTGACGAGGCTCACAAAGCCAAGTACACGATACATCCAGGTAGTACTAAGATGTACCGTGACTTGAAGAGGCAGTTTTGGTGGAACGGTATGAAGAGGAGATAGGCGAATATGTTTCTAGATGTTTGACATGTCGAGGTTAAGGCGGAACACCGAGACTGCCGGTCTACTTCAGCCACTTGAGATTCCGGAGTGGAAATGGGAACATATCACGATGGATTTTGTCACGGGGTTGCCGCGTACTCGTAGAGGCTTCGATCTTGTTTGGGTTATTGTGGATAGGTTGACGAAGTCGTCCCATTTTATTCCTATTGCGATGACTTACGGTTTGAGTCGGTTGGCGGCATTGTATATCCAGGAGATTATCGAGCTACATGGTGTCCCGTTAGTATTGTGTCGGATAGAGATCCTAGATTCACCTCGAGATTTTGGCATTCATTACGGGAGGCCTTGGGTACCAAACTTAACTTGAGTACAGCTTTTCATCCCCAATCGATGGACGGTCGGAGAGATTGATACGAGATATTAGAGGACATGCTTCGTGCTTGTGCTATGGATTTCAAGGGCAATGGGATTCACATCTACCGTTGGCGAGTTTGCATATAATAACGGTTACCAATCTAGCATTGAGATGGCTCCTTATGAGGCTTTGTATGGGCGTAAGTGTCGTTCACCAATTTGTTGGGACGAAGTTGGAGAAGCTAAGTTATGGGGTTCGAAATGGTACAACAATCGGCCGAGGATGTCAAGTTGATTAGAGAGAGATTGCGTACGGCTCGAGTAGGCGAAAAGCTATGCGGATAATCGGAGACGCGATCTTGAGTTCCAAGTTGGAGACTTTGTGTTCTTGAAAATATCGCCGCGCCGTGGTACTAAGAGATTTGGTAAGAAAGGAAACTTTCACCAAGGTATATTGGTCCGTTCGAAATTCTTGAGAGGGTTGGTTCTTTAGCTTACCGGATTGCATTGCCACCGTCTATTTCGGGTATTCATGATGTGTTTCACGTTTCTATGCTCAAATATATGAAGGATGAATCACATGTTCTTGCCTATGAAGAGATTACCTTTGAACCCGACCTTTCCTATGTTGAGAAGCGGTGAAGATTCTTGATACCAAAGAACAAACCTTGAGGACTAAGAGGATACCACTAGTGAAAGTTTTGTGGAAGAATCATTTGATGGAAGAAGCCACTTGGGAAACGAGAGTGAGATGCGAGAGAAGTATCCATACTTGTTTGATTAGATGGTAAGTGAATTTAGGGACTAAATTCCTTTAAGGAGGAGAGGATGTGACACCCTAGTTCTCTTAATTGCATAAATTGCATGTTATATATCTTGTTTGCATGAATAGAAATGCCATGTTAGTATATGAATGGTAATTGGGTAACTCTTGCTTGTTTTAGCTTTGTTTACTTGTGTTGCTCATACAAAAATGATTTGGTATGATTTTTAGTAACCAAAATGACTTTGTGCTCGGTGAGGTGCATCTGGGTACAAAGCGATCGCCTGTTTTTGGACGAGCGATCGCTTTGTGGCGAATGTACTATTGAGCGGGTACAAAGCGATCGCTTTGGTCTTTAACAAGCGATCGCCTTGTGGCGTATGTCAAAGCGATCGCCTTGTTCGTGGGAGGGCGATCGCCTGTTGCTTGTAGCTTTATTTTATATTATTAACTTGTAAGACTGTTTGTTGGGGTTGAGACACGTACCTAAGTGACAAAGCTAGCTCACTCACACCTCCTCAACCAAGTCAACCCAGGAAATAACACCCACTTCACCCACTTCACCCAAAACAACTCTAAGAACAATTGAGAGAGAGGCGTGTGTGTTCTTGGTGAGATCACCGTGTGTTTTCACCTCCTCCATTTCCAACCACTCAAACTTGCATGCAAAGCCATATTTGTGTTCCTTGAGACTAGAGAAACAACTTGGGAGGCTTTGATTCTTCTTTTGTTGGGTTAAATTGTGTGTTTGAGGTAAGTACCCAATCCCTTGTCTTGTATGCTCAATATCAAGTATGCTCCCTTCATGATAGTGTTAGTTTACATGTTTAAAAGACATGCATCATGTTAAAAACTTGAAATTCCTTAAGTTAAATTTCTGTAAATTTTGGGTTAATGACTCATCATTGATAATTTGGACTTGTGTCAAGTATGAATAATGTTCTAGGATGAACTTGGAATAACTTTTGTTCTTGGACTTGTTATAATTCATCACTTCGAAAATTGATGGACATGTTAGGGTTCACAAGTGTGGAACTTAAATCTTGATGGACTAAAAGTCACGAATGACATATAGTCTAATTGCATATGAATCGAGAACTTAGAAAAGAGCCATGAATTGCACATAGCATTCATTCGCTACTTAGGAATATTTTAGCAATAACTCATCGGAGTTGCGTTAGAGAGTCATTGAACAATACCGACTCTACAAACAAATCCCTACGACGTTTAGAGTTCAATCGAATTGTAAATTTGTTCTTGGGAATTCTTGACATGATTGATCTATTGCTCGACTTGTACATTATAGAATAACATGCCTACTTGATCGGACGAGTCGCTCTTGTCGACCTCGCTCCATTACTTGATTTATTACGTGAGTAAACATCTACTTGACTCGGACACGTTCGCTCTTGTCGAACTTGCTCCTTACTTGATTTGTATGACAAGTAAATATCTACTTGACATACCATTAGTCCAGTGGCATTAAGTGAATTGTATCGATGGTCAACGATGCATCATAGTCATGAATCATGAGGTTCATGATGACGATGGGTCGCCATACCATAACTTGCACACACCCTTCACTACGATCACGGTGGAGAAGAGTACCATGTCGTAACCAAAGGGCGCTTGGAATAATACTAATCGTGGTCGATGTATCATACACGTGCATCCGACAAATACAATCGTTATAACCTTGTCTATTTCGGGGACTACGAAGCGGCACCGGTTCTATAACATATCCTAATCCTATGTGATTTAATTACGCACCTATGTGAAAACAATGTGCATCGCGACATGAGAACTACGTGCTAACATGATCTTGCTTGATACGTGCTATGTATGCCTTGCATTATATCTGTCATGCATATTGGTTACTTACAAAGTCTTTATGACTTACCCCTCCCTTTTCTGTTTTAGATCCTAGTCGTCCAGTCCGTCTTCTCGAGGTTGATCGTCTTCTCGTGCTCGTGATCGTTCACCTAGAGGTGGTAGCGTTGGCTTTTGGTTTCTTCTTTTGCAAGGACGTTGGGTTTAAGCAAGTCATTTAGACTTCGCTTGGGAATGTGTAATCATAGTAACTTGTACTTGTTGTAGACTAATGAATATTCTACTTATGTCTCTTGTTATTTGCCGGCACTTGTTGGCCGAGCCTTGTTTACATGTATATGGTTCACTTGTTAAGACTTCCGTGAGCATCCCTTTAGCTCTTGTTTATTGATGTGGTTTTCTCAGGCATGTTTAGCCGTCGAGGTGTTTATATATTAGCATGACTTGTTAGTGTTGGGTTCCGGCTGTAATTTCGCCGATGACTTGGTTTACTTGTTATTAATTGTTATATCAGGTTTTGAAGTTTTATAAATATTCCGGCTTTGTAATGCCGAGTTTTATTTCGTGTCCAATGTTGCGTCACGTTAGTTGTGATAATCGAGTCCTTGCATGATTGTAGTCCTTATTTGGACGGCTTGACCCGCGTTCCCATCTCGGGGTCGGGGTTGGGTCGTCACACTGCTGACATGTCAAACATCTAGAAACATATTCAGCTATCTCCCTCTTCATACCGTTCCACCAAAACTGCCTCTTCAAGTCACGGTACATCTTAGTACTACCTGGATGTATCGTGTACTTGGCTTTGTGAGCCTCGTCAAGGACCATACGTTTCACTTCATCGGAAGAAGGAACACAAACCCTATTCTGAAATGTCAAGATCCCATCACTGTTCATCACAAACCCTGGTGTAGCATTCTCTCCCAATCGATCAATAATCTTCTTCAATTCAGGATCAATAACTTGAGCCTCCTTAATCAACCCAAATAAAGCGTAGCACGAACATTAGCAAATAGAACACTACGCCCACTTACAATAGGACTCCATTCCCGGACATCCTCTAGCATCTTCCATTCCCTCATCATCATACAAGACATATAAGCCTTCCTACTCAAGGCATCGCCCACAACATTCGCTTCCGGATGGTAAAGAATAGTAAAATTATGATCCTTAAGCTTCTCCATCCAACGCCTCTGTCTCATATTCAACTCCTTCGCGAGAAGAGGTACTTCAAACTCTTATGATCTGTATACACCTCAAACTTCGCTCCATACAGGTAATGTCTCCACTTGTGAAGCGCGAAAACAATTGCCGCCAATTCAAGGTCGTGAGTCGGGTAATTCTGTTCATATGGTGACAACTTCTTCGAAGCATAGGCAATCACCTTCCCGTTTTGCATAAGCACGCAACCCAAGCCTTCTAACGAAGCGTCGCTATATATCACAAAGTTATCACATCCACTAGGCAATGCTAAAACAGGAGCTGTGGTCAATCTTTTCTTCAACTCTTGAAGCGGCCTCGCACTTATCACTCCAAATGAAAGTAGACTTTTTCGAGTCAAATTAGTCATGGGAGTAGCAATCTTGGAGAATCCTCAATGAACCTACGGTAGTAACTGCCAAGCCCAAGAAACTACGAACTTGGTTACCGTTCTAGGAGTCTCCCATTTAGTAATAGCCTCCACCTTAGAAGGATCCACCGCAATACCCTCACTAGAAACAACGTGCCCAAGAAAAGATACTTGTTCAAGCCAAAATGCACACTTGCTAAATTTCGCATAAAGTTTCTTTTCTCGCAACAAGGAAAGAACCACTCTCAAATGGTTAGCATGTTCCTCTCGTGACTTTGAGTACACTAAAATATCATCGATGAAAACCACAACAAAGCAATCCAAATAATCATGAAACACCCGATTCATCAAGTCCATGAAAACTGCAGGCGCGTTTGTCAACCCAAACGGCATCACCACAAACTCATAGTGGCCATAACGTGTCCGAAAAGCTGTCTTTGGGACATCCTCTGCCCGAACTCTCAACTGGTGATAACCACTCCTCAAGTCTAGCTTGGAATACACCACGGATCCCTGAAGTTGATCGAAGAGATCATCAATGTGAGGTAAAGGGTACCTATTCTTGATAGTAACCTGGTTCAATTGGCGATAGTCAATGCACAACCGCAAACTACCATCCTTCTTCTTCACAAACAATACCGGTGCACCCCACGGAGACACACTCGGTTTAATGAACTCCTTATCGAGAAGTTCCTGCAATTGGTCTTTCAACTCCCTCAACTCAGCTGGGGCCATTCTATAAGGTGCTCTAGAAATTGGTGAAGTTCCCGGCAATAGTTCAATGCAAAACTCTAACTCTCGGTCGGGAGGTAATGCAAAATCATTTGAAAAGACATCCGGAAATTCATTAACTACCGGTACATCTTCTATATTAACAGTAGACATGCTAGTATCAAGCACACAAGCAATATACCCCGTGCACCCCTGAGATAGAAGTTTCCTAGCCCACAAAGCAGAAATGATATGTATACTATTCATGGCATGATCACCCGTAAACACAAATTCCGGAATACCGGGCATGGCAAAAGTAACTCTTTTACGACGACAATCAACTAGAGCATGATAAGTGCATAACCAATCCATACCCAAGATCAAATCAAAATCCCGAATAGGCAAAACTACTAGATCCGCATGCAAGACCCGATCACATACAAGTACATCACAAGCTTTATAAACTTCCGACGCCAACACTACAAGAAAATAAGGAATTAGCTACGATTTATTAGCTACGAATTTTTTTTTGTAGTTAAAAAATCTGTTTTAACTACAAAAAAATTATTTTGTAGCTAAAATATACATTTTAGTCAACGAAATAATTTTCGTAGCTAATTATAGGCCAATTGCGACGAAACCATTAATTTGTCGTTGAATGGCCGGTGAAAATAAGGGCGGGAACTTATTCCCGCGGGTTCAAATTTTTTTTTTTGCAATCCACGACAAATTATGGCCAAATTTCAAGTCCATCGCCGGAAAGAATCATTGGGCGACGAAATGTTTCATCGCAGTTCCCTTTTTCCCGCACATGCTCTCCTCGTGCCGTTGCTCGTCAAGGAATACGATCAAAAGCACTCCAGGTAACTCTCTTTCAGTCTTCCTCCATCACAGCTCCTTCCATTCACAGTTCCATCACCATACGCTCATCTCTCTCCCTTCCCTTCAGTTCCCATCTGCCTCTCGATCTCTAATCTATAACCTTCCTCGCCCTAGCGATCTCTCTCCCCTTGCATACTCTCAAATTCCAGCCTCGCTTTCCACGCAAACACCATCTCCGGCCGAGTTCGTCTTCCCGCCGAGTCCTCTCTTAATTGCCAGTGCTCTCTCACTCTATTTCTCTCATTCTCTCGCTTTCTATCTCTCTCTCATTCCCTAATTTGTGCCCTAACATTGCTTGCAACCCTAATTTTAAAAAAAATGGTATTTTCCCCAATTACAAAGAAAGTGTTTTCTGATTTTTCCCTAATTTGTGAATGTTGCTCTTGGTTTTGTTGATGTGGTTATTGTTGTCCTGTCCTTCTATCAGTTGTTTCTATATATCTTCTCAAACACACACACACACACACACACACACACACACACACACTTCTGTTTGTTTCAATTTAGGAAAGTTGATGTTTATGCTTCGTGGAGTGGTTATTCATTCTTTGATTTCTTATTTTGTGTGGTTTAAATTAATCTTATTAGTGACATTTCGATTAGGTTTTGTGTTTATCGAATTGATTGATTGATAATAAGCTTAATTTGAGCGTAATTTACTCAAACCTTGAGCCATTTCGGGTGAAGATGTTACATATTAACATAATTTATCGACATTGGATGCTGCTGGTGTGTGTGTGTCAATGATAATAGGAATGTACTTCTATTGTTATTTCTGAATATGTTTATTTTTCCTTATGAATATGTTTTTTTTCTGATTCACTTTGGCTTTTTATATATTTATTGAAAAGTACATTCTATCAACCTCCATTTATGAGCTCTTAGATTTGAAGTTCCTTTTTTTTTATAAATGCTCTTCTGCATTGGACATCACATTATTTGGTGATTCTTTAGTTTTGATGTTTTCACTGCTTGTTATTTTACCTGAAAAAATAGGGAGTATAAGAGAAATATCGTAAGGCATGGGCACAGATATATCATTCTTTATTTTTGATGTTTTCATTACTTGTTATTTTACCTGAAAAAACAGGGAGGGGAAGAGAAATATCGCAAGGCATGGGCACAGATATGTGAGATAAGTCCCAGTGGATACAGAAAAGTTTATCAACGACTTGGCGTTACGTTAGAAGAAAAGGTAGTATATTTTTCTTTTCAGCAAGCCTTTTGGTTTGGTGGAGGCCAACTAGTGTCATCTATCTTAGAATTGCATTACATTTCATTTTATGTTGTTATTATGATGCTGCTGATGCTGAAAATGCATTTTACATAGCACAAACTCCCCTGGTGAAAGTAATGAAAGGTGCTCCTCCTAGGAGGACAATGACTGTAGCAAGGAGATATCCTACCTTGCTTAATAAATACTACGCGTACCTACTATGAACTTTCTAAAATATGTCATGGTTTCCTTGCTTTTATTAAAACTAGCAACTGTGCCGCCTATCTGTTATAGTTTCCTAGCTCCAAGGATATACTGCTTTAGTGACGATGAGAACAAAACTAATACTCATGGCTATTGCATTTGGCATTGAATGGAAACTTGTTTTATTCTCGATTGAATATGCACTTAAAACAGATCTTCTCTATGTGAAAGCACACTTTTGTAATAATACATATCTTCTAGATCAACTCCCATGTTCGTTTCTATAAACAATTAGTAAATGGAGTAGTGCAGGGTATGAAACACCTTTTGATTGAACTTTTCTTTTTCTTATTTTAGATTTAGATTGTGTCTGAACCCGATACGATTCGCATTACAATACTCTCAAGCTTACTTCTTTACAGTGAGCAGCAATCTAGACACATTTATTTGGTTTTTTCGCTTTCGGGAAAAAGCTTTACAATCCATATATTCCTGGGACTCTAAAGTTGTTGAGTGAGAAGGGATTGATCGAGGAAAGTGAAGGAGCTCGTGTGATCTTTGGTTCAGGTAGTTGCTCAATGTTGTTGCGTAGATTTGGTTTTTGATCAGATTTGCTTGTATTGTTAATTATCTGATGTTTTTTAAATTTTTATGTTTTAAAATCTGGTGGCTTCTCGTGTTTACATTTTCTGTATGATTAAGCAGGCAGCAGTTAGCTCGTCTGAAGATATTTCTGCAAAACCAGAAATGTTTTTAACTCTGCCAATGTAATTGCTATATATAGCATTGCATTGCCGGTCCCAAGCCCGGATAAAGGAGGAGGGGAAAGGTGAGCTACAGCAATTGTAATGCCTTTGCATTTCGATTTAACTTAGATCTGATTATTTACTGACTAAAACTTTTTTTCTTCTCTTCTCATAGCCTCTTTGATTCGAGATCAGGGTCAGTATAGTCTTTCAAATTGAATTTGTTTTAGTTCTTAGATTAGACGTTTCTTCATAGTAATTTTGCTAACTAATATAACTACTGGATCAGAGAAAACTTGCAATAATACCTTGAAATTGCAATAATGCCCAGATATAGTCTGCATATTTTGAATTGAGTGCTCTTCTGAAAATTGAACTGTTTTCACCTTCTTTCGTTTTTGGTTTTTGTTTTTTGTTTTTTTTCAAATTAACTAAAGTGCTTGGTATGCGATTAACTGGACATCGTATCTCACCTTCATTTGCTACTGGGAGGGTTCATGTCAATTTGGATTTTGTGGGACTTCATAGAACTTGTTTAGCAATTTTGTGACCTATACTCATATCCTTATTCCTTACTTCTTTACAGCTGCACTAACCCTCTTGGGTGAGAAGACTACTCTTCTGTCTCCTGAAGTAGTTGTTGCATCTGGCATTCCATGTTGCAGGTGGGTTATTTCTCCTCTAACATACGTGTGTTCTCCTACTGTCTGGTTACGTCACTCTCTAGTCATGAGTGGGATTATTAAATTGCCATAATTCACACTGTTTAAGATGGATTTTGTGTAATTGTAGGTTGTTATTGTGTATATCTGCTTATGTGCTGCTAGCATTTCACTAAATTCTATTCTGTTTTTTTACAAGTTAGTACAGAACCCTGGTGAATTTGTAGTGACTTTTCCAAGGGCTCACCATATAGGATTTAGCCATGGTAATGTTCTACAGTTCATTTAAACATATATTTTTTACTACTATACTTGTTAGATTGACTTATAGTACAACATTTTAGGAAACAACATGCTATTAAAATGAGTAGGCAAAATGAGAATGCTAAGATGGATGTGTGTAAAACTAGAAAGATAAAATTCGAAATGAATCCTTTCCTGAGGCAGTAAAGTAGGCCCCATAGGAGATGAATGATTGATTGGTCTGGTTTGAACACATATATCATAGACCAATAAGGGCATAGTTAGAAAGTATGATAATAGCAACATCAGTGTTAGAGGCAGGGTAAGATCAAAATTAACATGTAACAGCGATAACTTGGAATGATATGAGTGAATGTGGTTTAACTGTAAAGGCGTTAATCTTGCTTGGACTGAACATGGTGTGGGAAAAGGATTCATGTTGCGGAAATGAAATATTAGGATGAAGGATGGGTTGTGTCTAGTTGGAGTATATTACTACAATTGCTACTTGGGTTTATAGTTCTTAAGAAAATTCAAAGTTATTATATGATGGAAAAATCTATTGGAACTCTTCCTTCTTCATTGCTTGATTTCTCATGTTGGATGTTTTGACTACATTAAAGTTTCCCTGTTAAAAAACTACCATGAAAGTCTGTTTTCACCGGAGAGACGGAGCAGAATGGCTTCTTTATATTACTAAAAAGATGGGGAAGTTGGCTGTCACTGTTGAATGGTCTGGAAGGGACAATGAACTCTTTGTTACTCCATTTTCAATTACATTATTCTAATATTTTTCAAGTAGGGATGGTAATTTTTTTTTACCAAATACCTGGTTATTGCTGGTAATTTCTTATTTATATTTCTGAATACTTTTGATTCAATTTCAGCTGCAGCAACCTTGCCTTGTCTAACTGTTAGTGACGCCACACACAATTTTTAAATTTCTGAAGTATATATTTGTTCTTTTGACTGTAAAATTTATATATGGCACAAGATGTTGATAATGAAGTAGTCGTCTTAATTGCTGCTTCAATGCTATACGTGTCAGTTAGTCTTTTATGATTTTATGCTTCTTTTGCTTACCCGTGCTCGGTCTCAATAACATCAGACTTATATGGCATATGGTGTGCATCTTTATTTGTCTTCCATAGTTCTTTATGCGAGTCTTTTATCTTAGTTGAGCCAACAAATTCTGAAATATGTCATTCATACTCGTTTTATAGATCCTGATATCATGTGTCTTCTCACTCTAGGTTTTAATTGCGGGGAAGCTGCTAATTTTGGAACTCCCAAGTGGCTTGCAGTAGCTAAGGAAGCTGCAGTAAGGAGAGCTGCTATGAATCATCTTCCCATGCTTTCGCATCAGCAGCTGCTTTATCTATTGACCATGTCATTTATTTCAAGGTCAGCTTACAAGACATTCTGTTACTTATGAATTTGATTGGAATCACTGTTTCCATGATCTGGCTAATGAGTCTTGATAGCTTCTGATTGGGATCATAATCAAGTGCCTTTGCTCTAAGATTCTAAACATTAGTTTGATATTAGTATCCAGGACACTTAAAAATAATGATCGCTTCTACAGCTTATCTTACTTAGTAGACGCAGATTCCAGTTACTGATGTGGTCTTGGTAGTTCAAAACTTAACACCAGTTTTGCAAATAATCTTAAGATTGATTCGGGAAATGATATACAAATATGTGGTTTAACTGATAGTCTTGCATTGGACTGAACAAAGTGACAGAAATGATTCATATTTTGAGCCCAAGTAATAGAAACAAAGGCTTTAGCTGAGTTGAGGAAAGAAAAATGCTAGTAGAACTAGTGCCTTCACCATAAAAACACAAGTTATAGCATTGTCTGCCCCTCAATGACTTTGTCAAAGTTTCAAGCAAATTCCTTCTTCAGACTAGAGTAATTTAGCAATAGTAAATGCTCCTATGACTCTGTCATATTGAAGCTTTCATTTGACCTCTCTCTAAGACACCTGAATGGCAGCATTTCACCATAAGGAGATGCCATATATGTCTATGATTGAAGCTCTCCAGCGAATGTGCTCGGATTAGACTTTGAGGGCTCAGTAACAAAATTATAGGTTCAATAGCTGATGGAGCAGAAAACCTTAACTGAGCATGATTCCTCTTGTAGTAAAGAAAATGCTGCCAAGCATGGACTCCAAAAACTTGATATGCGATTTCACATGAAATTGATACCTGTATTAGTGTTTCATCCTCTTTTTGGTATTCATTTGATAACAATGTAAACCCAAAAAAACCATAAATATATACACACACACACACACAATACAATTATACAATTGCATTTTATGGTAAAAATGTGGGGAGAGGATTGTACATGGATGCAATCTTCAATATCCTTGATGTTCAGCATATTTACTTTATCTTCTTACAGAGTTTGGTAAAGATCCTGTTTCTGATCAGAAAAGAAGTAGATTATATTAAATTAATATGAAGTACAAGGAGACGGAGTCTGTGCAAAAAAAGAACAAAAAGAACAAAAAGCATAGGAAAACTAGAAAAGCAAAGCACTCCAACGACATTGGATCTCCAAAAAGGGAACGTCGCTAAAAGCACCCCGCGCGCACGCCCAGAGACAAGCCAGAAACACAACTCTATCCCACAATAGCATCAACAACGAAGCCTGATCCATGATCCCCAAAAAATTTGGAATTAACCTCTCTCCAGATGCAACAAAGAATAACAAATACTCAAATACACCAGACCAAATGCAACAAAAAATAGCAAATTCTCCAGACTATAGAGCCATCTTCTCCTCGCCCAAAACCCTAAACTGCAAGTGCATAAATGAAGCAATAGAAACAAGAGTTACAAGACCAACTGAGGTCTCCCTGATCACTCCAAAGAGATTATGCCAAAGGAAACGGGCAGCATGACAAAGGAGAAACAGATGATCATGATACTCAATACTCAGAGGATCTCTCACATATCTTACCAATCTCGGAAAATTCTCGTGTTGGCCCATACTTTTGCCACTTGTCATTAGTATTAAGCTTATCAAGTACCTGAGACCACACAAAAACTCTAATCTTATGCATGAACAAGATGAGCAGCATTCAACAAGTGACAAGCTATTTTGCATTTTCTACCTAGGCCATTCACTCCGACCTTGATACAACTTGGTATGCATTCAACAAGTGTTTTGAGTTTGCTATAGTTATGCATTCAACAAGTGTTAATATTTGTATTCAAACAATCTAATTCTAATATATGTCTGAATACTTCACAAAAAGATGTTTTTGAATTTCATATTTAGCATTTTCAATATCTGGATCTTACGTTTCCCACCAGTCCCTAATATGATTTGAAATAATGGACAGGGGACAAAACATCTGACCCACAATTGCTTTATATAATGCTCTCTCTTGACTACATATTATGATATATTTATATGGACGTTCTAACCTAATTATGCACTTGGAAGTTGAAGACAAGTATGAAATCATGTGGTGATGCAGGCATACTCAAGTTTATATTTTCTTGTGCAGATCTGTACTGTACATGTACATCGGTTCGCTTTTTGTCGTTGGTTGTGAATCTCTCTTGATCTAGTATGCTTGCAGAGTTTATTTTTCCATTATAAGTGTCCATAGTTGCATCCTTGGAGGTGTTTGGATTCACACACTCATGTAGCTGTACTTAGTGCAATAAACTTAGCCCATTAAGGTAGGCTATGGACTGGACCCCATGGTCCTAGGCTCCTAGCCTTAGCTTAGACTGGCTATAATAATGTAAAAGCCTAGTTGATCAATTTCAGTTACAGGTTTTGTGAAATAAATTATAATTTGTCAGAAAGAATGTAGGAAATCAAAAGTTACAGATGTAAACACATTGTATGTAGCTTTACTTTGTTACGAAATGCATGCCCGGGGAATGGCTAAGCCTGAGTGCAGCTACCCTCCTGGAAAATGGAGATAAAATACAGAAAACAAGAAAACTGTGCAAACAAGATCTAAGATTCTAAAGCTGGTCCTTCGAGTTCACACATACTCCATAGTATTCCTGTCTCATGTTGGTATTCCTGTCTCTTGTTTGAATATAAATATTAACACTTGTTTGAATATAAATATAAATATTAACACTTGGGCGGCTATACAGACCTTGATACAACTTGGTATGTTTCTTGCTGTTCTTCGGGTTTCTTTATTCAGGTCTTTGCTGCTTTTGGGCCTGTCCTAAAGATTGCCATGTTTGATAAAAATGGAGGAGTTCGGGCTTTGTTTTAGATGAAAAGTACTTTTTTTTTTCATTTCACATTATGTTTTTGTTTTTCTGTTTTGAATTGACAGGCATTTCAAAATAGATAACTTGTACTCCCTTCGTCACAAATTGAGTGGGCCTTTTTAGTTTTTTGCAGAACTTAAGGAAGTTGACTTTTAAGCCATTTTGGTTATTCATGTACATGCAATATAATATTACAAGTGCACATTGAGATAATGATAGAAAGCAAACGTGAATTCAGTAGCAAAAAAGGACACATTTTGGAACAAAAGTTTTCAAAAAAAGGGACATCAATTTGGGACGGTGGGGAGTATTTGTTTTGAGCTGAATACCTTGGTTTATTCGGTTGCCTTTTGTTCTTTTGCATAGTACTCTCTTTTACTTTCATGGTATGGCACACATTTTATTGCGTTGCTTCCGTCTTCTCTAAAGTTGAACTTATCATTGTATTCTTCGCAGGTTCTTGTCTTATATTGGTTGGGTGACAATTATAATGGCCGAAAAGCCTATCATCAAGGTTCGACTTCTTTCTATCTTCGCTTTTGCCGTTACTTGTTGGAAGCCCGATGTTTTTAGGTGTAAGAAAATAATTACTAGTAGTTTTGTTCCAAGGGTGCATGGTGCACCAACTTTGTGAGATTCCTCACATGCTCAACACCGATGAAGACACCCTCTTCGCAAATACCTTAGTAATCAACTAGAATCATAACATGACTATTATCCATGTATGTATGTTGAACCCACCGTAATATGTAGAAAGCTACTTCATTAAAAAAACAAATAGTTAATAGTAATACTTAAATATCACAATATACCCGTGTTCGAAATACGATATAGATGTGTCCGAGTGCTATGTGAGTTGATTCAAAATTCCTTGTTCTTTCTAGAAGTTGGTGTATGTGGTACCGATATTGGTGAAATTTTGATTTGCAGTGTTCAAGATCGTGAAGAGTTTGTGGTGGATGCCACGATAAAGGAAACATGTCACGGCTAATCAACCATTCGGTACAGTTTCTTGCACTTGATGATATTGGATAGGCTTCTATGCTCTTGCATAAACTTTTTTGCGTGATTTACAGTAATTATATGATTTATATTGTACTTATAAAAAAAATCATATGATTTATATTGTAGGCTTGGATCAACTCTCCAATGGACGATTTGAGCTATACATTGGACATTTTGGAGACCAATCATTTTGAAGGGGTTCTTGATACAAATTTTTAGTGTATTTTATTGAATCATTTTGATATTGAATGATTTCTTAAAAATTAAATACAATGGTTTGGTGTTAGTTGATGACTTCAAAATTTTATGGATATGTAAAATAATATATATTCATATCTATGTAATGCAATTTTTTTTTATGTGATAATGGTTTACTATATATTCATATCTATGTAGTGGGATATATAGTGATTATTCTCTATGAGTAATATTCGTAGTGAAATAGCAAAACATTTGCGACAAAACGAAATTCGTAGCAAAAGAATAGGGCAACTGCGACGAAATATTTTGTAGCAAAAGAAGAGGTAATTATGACAAAATATTTTGTAGTAGAAGAAGTAGCAATTGCGACGAAATATTTTGTAGCTAAAGAGAAGCAAACTGCGACGAAATATTTTGTAGAAAAAGAAGAATCAACCGCGACGAAATATTTTGTAGCGAAAGAGGAGGCATCGGCGACGAAATATTTTGTAGCAAAAGAGGAGGCATTGGCGACGAATTTTTTCGTAGCTAATCATAGTCTTTTTGTGACATTTTTTTGCATTTGCTACGAAATAATTCGTAGCTGTTGTTTAACATTTGGCGACGAAATGGATTTTTTCGTAGCTAATCATAGTGTTTTCTGCAACGTTTTTTTTAATTTGCTACGAAAAAATTTGTAGCTGATGCTTAACATTTCGCGACGAAATAGGGTATTTGCGACGAATTTTAGCCTTGATTTCGCGACGAATTATTTCATAGCAAAAGGACTCATTTCGCGACGAAAATGAGTTTCGTAGCAGAAGACCTTTAGCGACGTCGCATAGGCGACGAACACGCTACGAAAATGCTTTCGTCGCCAAAGGTCTTTAGCGACGAAAATTTGACCTTTTGCTACGAAAATTTTCGTAGCTAAATCCCAAAATTCTTGTAGTGCAACAATTGATCACCCAATGGTGTAGACACTTCAAGCACATAAGGCAACTGAGAAGGTAACACGCACAAATGCTCAATGAAATGCGATGCAACATAGGAATGAGAAGACCCCGGATCTATAAGAACTCGAGCCCTATGGCCGAAGACTGAGAGAATACCTCCAATAACTGAGGTCGACTCTGGAACACCACGCTGGTCAAGCACAAAAACACGAGCTTGGGCCTTAGGACGCCCATCACTATCCCTCTTGGTGCCCGACTGCTGAACCGAACCCACGGACTGAGTAGTCTTAAACTTGGGACAATCTTTCACTCGGTGATTTGTATCTCCACAACCCAAACACTGCCCAAGTCTGACCCTACACTCATTGTACGGATGCCCCAGTCTGTGACAAAAGGAACACTCAACAGGCTCACTCCGCTGGCCTTGCTGCCCTTGCGAAGCTGGAGTACGATTATCACGACTATCAGAAGTACGCCTAGGCTGTCCATCCGACTGCTGCCTAGACTGACCACCGTTACGGCGGTTGCCCTGATGACCAGACCGATTACCCGAAAACTGACCCCTTCCAGAATGCTGCGAGGTCACCTGAGATGACTGCTGCGATGACTGCGATGCGAGGATCGCACAAAGGCTTCGCTCGTGCTCCTCTATATCTCTCTCGATCTCATAGGCGCGATCAACCGCACCCTATAGTCTCGCCAACCGCAATGACAAGAGCTGCCTTCTATACTCGCTTTAGACCCTTAACGAACTTGAGCACCCTCATGGGCTCATCGGGTACAAGATGTGCACAATAACGAGACAGTTCGGTGAACTTGGCTGAATACTGAGCCACTGTCATAGAACCCTGTTCTAGATCCTGGAACTCTTTCTCCCTCTTTCTCCTCACCACCATAGGTACATAAGAAGCCCTGAACTCCTTCTCGAAATTAGACCAAATCTTTGGAACCCGGTTAAGATCCCAGCTTGCCAACAATACTCTCCACCAATGATTCGCTGCCCCTCTCAGCTTATACACAGCTAGGACAACCTTCTCTTCCTCCGTGCAGTCTAGAGCTGCAAAGATTTTCTCCAAGTCCTCCAGCCATAACTCTGCTTTACTAGCATCGGACTCTCCCTCGAAAGATGGAGGTTTCATCTTCAAGAACCTCTCCAAAGTAGTATTATTTCTAGCTCTAGGTTCTGGCGGTGCCTCGTTACGAGGTGGTGAAACTTCCGCCTCTGGTTCTGGTTCTGGTGGTGGTGGTGGAGGTGGTACACCTCCTGCTTGACCCTCTTGTGCCAACTCGGTCATAACAGTCATCATTCTACGAAACAAGCCCGCCATACGGGCATTCTCATCACCCTGATTCTGAGGTGGGGGTACCTCAACTTCAGTTCTTCGGAGCTCTAGCCTCGGCTCACAGAACCCTCCTAGGCCCGCCTACCTCGACCAATACCACTCCACCGCTACTAGCCCCGGTCTAGGTCGCACCATGATACACCTATAAGAAATCACTCGACGTTAGAACATCACACAAGAACTTAACCCAACTAGGCCATGGAACCTATCCTGGCCGATAGCTAACCTATAAAGCTCTGATACCAACTGTGACGACCCAACCCCGACCCCGAGATGGGAACGCGGGTCGAGCCGTCCAAATAAGGACTACAATCATGCAAGGACTCGATTATCACAACAAACGTGACGCAACATCGGACACGAACTAAAACTCGGCATTAAAAAGCCGGAATATTTAAAACTTCAAAACCTGATATAACAATTAATAACAAGTAAACCAAGTCATCGGCGAAGTTACAGCCGGAACCCAACACTAACAAGTCATGCTAATATATAAACACCTCGACGGCTAAACATGCCGGAGAAACCACATCAATAAACAAGAGCTAAAGGGATGCTCAATGAAGTCTTAACAAGTGAACCATATACATGTAAACAAGGCTCGGCCAACAAGTGCCAAATAACAAGAGACATAAGTAGAATATTCATTAGTCTACAACAAGTACAAGTTACTATGATTACACATTCCCAAGCGAAGTCTAAATGACTTGCTTAAACCCAACGTCCTTGCAAAAGAAGAAACCAAAAGCCAACGCTACCACCTCTAGGTGAACGATCACGAGCACGAGAAGACGATCAACCTCGAGAAGACGGACCGGGCGACTAGGATCTAAAACAGTAAAGGGAGGGGGTAAGTCATAAAGACTTTGTAAGTAACCAATATGCATGACAGATATAATGCAAGGCATACATAGCACGTATCAAGCAAGATCATGTTAGCACGTAGTTCTCATGTCGCGATGCACATTGTTTTCACATAGGTGCGTAATTAAATCACATAGGATTAGGATATGTTATAGAACCGGTGCCGCTTCGTAGTCCCTGAAATAGACAAGGTTATAACGATTGTATTTGTCGGATGCACGTGTATGATACATCGACCACGATTAGTATTATTCCAAGCGCCCTTTTGGTTACGACATGGTACTCTTCTCCACCGTGATCGTAGTGAAGGGTGTGTGCACGTTATGGTATGGCGACCCATCATCATCATGAACCTCATGATTCATGACTATGATGCATCGTTGACCATCGATACAATTCACTTAATGCCACTGGACTAATGGTATGTCAAGTAGGTATTTACTTGTCATACAAATCAAGTAAGGAGCAAGTTCGACAAGAGCGAACTTGTCCGAGTCAAGTAGATGTTTACTCACGTAATAAATCAAGTAATGGAGCGAGGTCGACAAGAGCGACTCGTCCGATCAAGTAGGCATGTTATTCCATAATGTACAAGTCGAGAAATAGATCAATCATGTCAAGAATTCCCAAGAACAAATTTACAATTCAATTGAACTCTAAACGTCGTAGGGATTTGTTTGTAGAGTCGGTATTGTTCAATGACTCTCTAACGCAACTCCGATGAGTTATTGCTAAAATATTCCTAAGTAGCGAATGAATGCTATGTGCAATTCATGGCTCTTTTCTAAGTTCTCGATTCATATGCAATTAGACTATATGTCATTCATGACTTTTAGTCCATCAAGATTTAAGTCCCACACTTGTGAACCCTAACATGTCCATCAATTTTCGAAGTGATGAATTATAACAAGTCCAAGAACAAAAGTTATTCCAAGTTCATCCTAGAACATTATTCATACTTGACACAAGTCCAAATTATCAATGATGAGTCATTAACCCAAAATTTACAGAAATTTAACTTAAGGAATTTCAAGTTTTTAACATGATGCATATCTTTTAAACATGTAAACTAACACTATCATGAAGGGAGCATACTTGATATTGAGCATACAAGACAAGGGATTGGGTACTTACCTCAAACACACAATTTAACCCAACAAAAGAAGAATCAAAGCCTCCCAAGTTGTTTCTCTAGTCTCAAGGAACACAAATATGGCTTTGCATGCAAGTTTGAGTGGTTGGAAATGGAGGAGGTGAAAACACACATGATCTCACCAAGAACACACACGCCTCTCTCTCACTTGTTCTAAGAAGGTTTTGGGTGAAGTGGGTGAAGTGGAGGGTCATTCCCAGTGTTGAGGCAGTAAGGGATGTATGAGTGAGCTGATCTCTCACTTAGGGACGTGTCCCAACTTAAACAAACAGTCCACAAGTCAACAATTATTAAAATAAAGCTTCAGCGTAACAGGGCGATCGCCCTCCCACGAAGCAAGGTGATCGCTTTGACATTCTGCCTACAAGGCGATCGCTTTGTTAAGGACCAAAGCGATCGCTTTGTACCCGCTCAATAGTACATTCGTCTACAAAGCGATCGCGTCCAAAAACAAGGCGATCGCTTTGTACCCAGTATGCACCTCACTGAGTACAAAGTCATTTTGGTTACTAAAAATCATACCAAATCATTTTTGTATGAGCAACACAAGTAAACAAAGCTAAAACAAGCAGAAATTATCAAATTATAATACATTAGACTAACATGGCATTTCTATTCATGCGAACAAGATATATAACATGCAAATTATGCAATTAAGAGAACTAGGGTGTCACAGTACATACTCAAATTCAAACGTGCGAAGTACGACAAGGGACTGGGAGCTCCAATTTGGATAATTCTGTGGGGTAAGTGTTAGCCTATAGAGGTTGGGGATTGGTAATGGTGGAAACTGGCTTGATTACTAAAAGATAGAGGTCAAAAAAGAGTAGTTTTCCATATCAGAAGTGAACAAAGTAAATCACTTGTATTACATATTCGTATTTTATACACAACTTTTACACCCATGTGCTTTTTTCAACAATGGAAAGAAATAATTACAAACATTCAACCAGCTATTTACATGGTTTGACTTCCATTGTTTTCCTAATTAACAAAATTTGATTGTACCAATCATGGGATTGTCAAGCATCTCAACTTTCACAGACAAATGACAAAATTTGTTGGTGAGACTTTTTCTCAAGAATATAAACTCAACCTCATGCATGCGCATCCTTTAGGAGGGAAAAATTCGTGTATCAGCAATTTAATCACTTGAATAGAAACAAAAAGCTCTTTTCGACTATCTCCCAAACACTGCATATAAATTCTAGTTAGCAACCATATTGACTGCGACTAATAAAGAGAAATATTTCATAAATAATGAAAAAATCTAATAAGAGGTTGAAATACTATACCTGTTTAAATTCTTTGTCAAGCCTACTACGTCATCGACCTTGTAGAGGGACGACTGTTAGCCCTGGTGATGACTGTTAGCCCTGGTGATGACTTTTGAATATACCTACATGTGTGTTCCCACCACCCCAATAGCAAAAAAATGAGGCACCAAACTTTAATGAACCTTAAATTCAATCAGATGAGAATAAATGATCTTAGAGCCCTAAGAATTAATTATATTACCTTGGATCTTATTGCAACATCGGCTGATTTTTCTAGTGCTTGATCAACGGATTCTTGGATAACCTTCCCATGATAGCTAAATAAGTCAAGCTAAAAATGCACCAAATATCTCTTTCTTTCTATTTTTCTTTCGGGTGAAAGTAGAGTGATCAAATTGATTTTTAAGCCAATAAAATAAAAATGAAAATTTACCTGTCTTGTAATCCACCAGAGATCTGATTGTTTACAAAAGCTGTAGGGTAGAAAGATTTGGCATATAGGCCTCTCATATTCCAATATAATGGATGGAGGCAATGTTCCGAATGATTCTCAAAGTCCAGACATTTGAGAATATCTTCATCGTTACCAAATGCGTTCTCAAAGTCAGACATTTGAGAATATCTTCATCGTTACCAAGTTCGTTTAAACATTTGCTTCTGTAATGCCAAGGATTAATAAAATAAAGACCAATAATGTAGTGCAAACACACACACACACATACACACACACAAGTATGTTTATTTTGTTTCTCATTTTTCCTTTCTTTTTTTGAATCAGAAAAGGAAGATCTTAAGAGAAAGCATCAATTAGAAGAGACATTAGACTATTTGCGGGACACACAAAGAACCATCCCTACAACCACTAGATAAACTGCATTAACTCACATGTCCATGGCAAACAGAGAATTTTCCAAAGCCACACACATATTCAAAGACATTCAAACAACACAGACAAAAAAAACCACCAGAAAGAGAAACTATTGTTAGCTAATAGATGAAATGGCTCCACAAATCTAAGCATGGTCTTGGAACAATCAGAACTCCGAAGAAGCTAAAAATTAATGAAGTTGAGTCCATATATGTGAACTTGGAAAGCATTATGATTAATTACACTTATAAAATACTAGTTGATGTGGGATTCATATCCCTCGAACATTAATCAACCCAAAACCACCAGAAAGAGAAATAGCCAGAGGAGATATACAATGTATAAACCCCCAAGTATCCTATTGAGTGAAAGCATACTAAATGAATGTGTTTGGTCGCTAAAGCTTCAAGTTTTGGATTATGGCATGGGATCACATCTGTCATTATATGTTTGCTAAGAAGTGTATGAGATGAATATCAGATGTACATTGGAAATTACACGCCCCATGACGTATGGTTCCAGAAAATTTGATGTATAAGCCGTAGACGAGATTAAAACCAATTAAGTTTACATGTTTAAAATGTCACTCCATAGCTATAAGAAGGGGAAAAACTACATTTCCTGAGCAACTACTTTTATCTTATAGCAAATCAAATATTTATATCGAAGTTAATTTGAAGCTAGATGGTTTTGGTTGCACATATGTATAATCTTTGGATAATTTGTTTTATCGTTGACACACCTGGATGGTTTCGGTTGCATTGTTATGTTTGAAGGGTGAAAAATGTTCTGAAACAAAGTCATTAAAAAATCACTTAATCAACAAATTGAACATGAGACTCCAGTAGTCGAAAAGCTATTTAACTACCCCATCTATAAATATATGCATTTTCAAATTAGAGGTGATCGTTATAGCGAGCATGTACCCCAACAAAAAAAAATCTTAGTAGAGGTTTCTTACAAGCAAGTAAGTTTTGCTACATCCTTCGCACCATCTTCTGACATGGCAAAGAGAAGCATTATATGCTTCAGAATGTCGTATGGTAGGTCGTCAAATCATGTTGGAGTACTACGCTTCATGATCTCTACAAGTGAAAATTTTAGTTCAAAAAGACAAAAATAATTATAAGTGTTCATACGATATTATATTGTTTTAAATAATTTGTAAACCAAAGCTATAATAAATACAATATTAAAAAGGATTATTTTGCTATATTTAGTAAAAATACTACTAGTCACTAACACACACTAAAAAGGGACTATCTTTAAGGGGAACGAACGACAGAATAGATGTCAAAACTTTAAATCTATGAAAGCTAGGTCATCATATTACAGCTAGAGTTGTGCCTATGTATATACTGTATGTATCACAAAGCATTCTATCTTGGCCTCCCCACGACACAACGGTGTCGACTCGTCTCTTACCCCCTTTTGAGCAATTGGTCAGGTAACTCTCTATCTCTCTCTCGCTCTATCTCTATCTTGATTGTACTTTTTCCCCTTGATGTGATATTAATCCGAGTAAAAAAAGGGACTGGATCTCCTGCCCTAAGTATTTGTTGTAAGGTATGAGGAATATATAAAGGCATTCCATGAAATTGTGCTCAATTTGTCTCTAATCATTTAATGTTTAAGTTAGGATTTCAATTCTGTTTTGAAATTTGGTTAGGGTTTTACATGCTATACTTGCTTTACATGTAGATTGTGCACGATGGCTATTATGTTTCTTCATGTATGACATATTTGTCATCATAACAGTAACGAGCATATAGCATAGTATGATAACCAGTCGAGTAACTGAGGCATGGATTTGTGATACTTGCCTAGGGCATGTGTATTCTGTCTACTACAACCCCTTCTGTTGCATCCTTCCTTTTTTCATTTACCGTTCAGCAGCCTTTTGTCATACTGTCACAATATACCATGAGATGCATCAATCACAAGATCATCTCAAGATATCTAGAGCTCTGTTTATATATTGATGTTGGTTAGAAGTACATGGTTGTTTATGTTGCTTTTCTTGTTATTCTATTACTTCTAACAATGTAACAAGCATTCAAGTAGGCTGAGATGCTTCGCTTATTACCAAAACTAATTAAAAAGTATCAAATTTAAACTCTGTTTGGGCATCATGGAGAGGATGACTTGATATTAGAACAATAAAAATTTTTAGAATCACTCACATCATCATTGAGAGCATATGTTGATACTGGTACATTTGCAACTTCAATTGAGTGACCAGGAGCCAAAGTGTCTCTTCTTATACTATGTAGAACTTGTGTACACGTGATGAAAGGTTTGAGGCTGCTCGTTATATTATCTAAATCTCCTTTCCTTGAGGCTCCCCTGAACCTGGATCTCATATAGACTAAGAGTTCCTTTGTCTTTGAGGAGGAAGATGGGGATCTTTTTCCCTGATCAATACAAAATGGGAAAAGAGTCAAAGAGAGTATGCTTTGCAGTTATTAAACAGTACATACATTCTGCTTAGTAATGAAATGCCAAAAGAATGATAACTACCAAGTGACAATTAAAACATGAGGACATAGTGTTTTTAGATTAATTCTTGGCTCTTCGCTCTACCTAATCAAGAAAATTGGTGAAAACCACTTTTACGAAATAACAGCTTTGCATTTTTGTTAGATGTTCACCTTGGAGAATAGAAACATATAAGATCAGGCCACAAATATTTTAGTTATTTCTATAACAAATTACAAATCTCCCTTATATTTGATTTCGATGTGATTAAACACACTCTATTTAGCAACAGTAACGAGATCCGTCGCTAATTTTCGACAGAATTACATTCGTCTAAAATTTCCGACCATTTTTTTCCAACCGACTTCTGTCGTTAAATTTCGTTGCTAATATGGATTTAGCGACGGAAACCCTGATTTAGTGACGGAAATTTCTGTCGCTAATACACCTTCTTCAGGCCACAAATATTTTAGTTATTTCTATAACAAATTACTAATCTCCCTTATATTTTATTTCGATGTAATTAAACACACTCTATTAGGTGTTCTTCCAACAGTTCTGTAATGTGTTGGACGTGCGTTAGGGACACTTAACTAAGTGTCGTACATTGGCGACTAGGGCATTGATGACGCTTAGCTCTAGTATCAAAGAAGGGTCGGTTGAATTGAAGAACCTAAAAATGGATGATTATAATTCACATAACATCATTGTACCCAATACCCGTAAAAAAAAAAAAGAAGGTGAAATTTAAGGCTAAACATTAGCAATTTCTCAATGTATGAAGAGCCTTACAACACTTAACATCCGTTTGTTTAAGAAAATCAAATCGAACTATCAACGTCATGACTATAAATATGGTTCTTCCAAGTTTATTTGTCATCATATGTGCTTTTAATATATTCATCTTTATATCAGATAAACAGAATATATAACAATAAGAAAGATGATTGGAATGTTGTGCTTAGTACCTTGAATAGAAGAGGGGTCATTGAAATGCCAAGAACAACGATCTTAGTTATCATATTATTTTTTAATATGAGAACCTACACAAATGAAATGAAAAGTGCATTATTCAAAGTATGGTATATAGGAAAATTGGTTGTTTGAATTAGGTTAAATGTAAACATGTAAAAGACATAAGTTCATAATAATAGACATTCATCTCATACCTAAATAATTGTGTTCTTTCAATACGTAAAGGTAGTATCATTTACTAGTAATGCAAATGTTCAAGGTTAAATATAAAATTAATTATTAATCCAATCACACGTTAATAAGAAGTCCAAATATTTTAAATAGGGTTTAAAGGTTTTGTAACTAACATCATAACATCAAATACATATCATGTGAAAAAAATTACTCTTTGTTTCCATAATTGAAATTTAAGAAAGGTTTTACTCCCTTCGTCTTGGATAAATGTTCATATTTTTTATTTTGGGATATTCAAACTAATATTTCTAAAGACTTTTGATCTACCAATTCTCTACAATTCTTCCTACTATACCCTTAGAGCTTCATTTAATATAACATATCTCAAAAAAATCTAATTATTCAAAATAGTTGAACTCAATTAATGTTCATGGGTATTATTGTCAGAACACATTTTACAGCACATCATTAATTATGTTTCTTAATTCCCATGCTTTATCAACTAGGAACAATTATTCGAGACGGAGGGAGCATTATTTTTGTGGATGGCTAAGAAATAAAATACATTCATTCTTTGATCATGAGTTTTAATCATAGCAGCTCGACAAATGAAGAAACTAGTAGCACACTAGATTGGTGTATATGTGTGCCCGGAAGAACATAAGACACACTAAATGCTATAAAATAAATATTTTTATATACAAGTGTTTGTGTGTGTGTGTGTGTGTGTCTGTGAACAAATACTTGTACAATAAAGAATTTATACATACATGAATTTTGTTATATACAATAAGATTTGCAACAATAAATACTAAATTAGATCTAATTTATAACTTACATGCATCATAAATAAAAGAATTGCTAAAGCTATAAGAAAATAATCTAATGCAAACTAGATTGGCAAAGGTCAATTGAATTTCCAAAAATGGGTAGATTATCAAAGGCAATCTAGGGAAGACCTATAACCATTTTATTTCTCATCTACATATTAGTGAGATATGTTCCTCACCAATTAAAAAGATGAGCAAAACTTTTAAAGATAATACAAATTAAACATTCTATCTCATAGTAAATTCAATTGTTATAGTTACTACCAAAATTAAATTAAAAGATTTAATAAGAACATTACAAAGACCTATATATTCAAAAGGAGAAATGGAACAACTAAATCAAAGGGAAGATTAAATATCAAAGAAGAATAAAAGTAGGATCAGTTACCTTCAGGTTTACTTCAATTAAATTCAGCCATGATCTGAATAAAGTCTCCATGCATTGGAAACTCAGACTGCGCAAAGAAGGAAAGAGAGAGATAGAGAGATAGAGAGATAGAGAGAGAGAGAGAGAGAGAGAGAGAGAGAGAGAGAGAGAGAGAGAGAGAGATAGAGTGAGAGAGAGAGAGAGCTCTAAGGACGGAGAAAGAGCAGAAGAGCTATATGGTGGCTGGAGAGAAATTCTTGTAAAACCCTAATTGTTCAAACCTACTTTATATACAAATCCCTTCCTGAATAGACGGTTAGGATTAGAAATTTTATAATACCGCATATGTAAATAGATTTAGATATAAGAGCAAATAACTAGGGTCAAGTGATCTTATACCATATGTGTTCTACTGAATTGTATAATATGAATTTCAGAGTGCAAGCAATAACAAACTGGCTTAATTATTCTTAACCCATTTATCGATCCATTTAAGCCCAAGAGCACTTAAAAGCACATTTCCTATCCCTAAATCCTTCTAAAAGCCCATATCATGTTATGGGCACTTGTATATTAATACTCATATAATTGACTTGAGATTAAAAGAGTTATCGTCTATATAATCCATGTGTATTGCAATAAACTAAAGGAAAATAATGTGCACACCATCATGACCAAACTGATTTTACTCTTAGCAACGGTTGTAGATATTTCTTTTTTTTTTCTTTTTGTTCTTGGGTCTGCCACTTATTCTTGCTTGCAGTAGTGCGCATACTATTAGTGAGAGTCGAACAAAGGTCATTTCACTAAATATATTGCTTCACATAGTCGAACACGGGACATCTCGCTAAATGGATTGATTTACACGGGAACTCAATGGTGGTCAAGCCGGTTGGGCTGTAGATGTTTCTTGATTTTTTAAGGTTTGAAATTTCTGGAGTATTTGATGTAATTTACTATTGTTAATTTCTAAAAACCAATGAAAAGTAGATCAAAATATTTATTCGAAAGATAGTAAACATTTACTATAAGTCGAGCTTGTGAATTGGTAAGTTCAACTTGAGCTTACGGCTAGCAAACAAGTTTGATAGTAGATTTTGAATAATAAAATCTATACAATCAATTTCATACACCTAATTATAAGAGAGTAAGTAGAGCTCAAGCAGAGAAAGCCCAAAAAAAAAAGAAAAAAAGAGGCCCATGTAAGCAGAGCTCAGCTAGTCCCAATCTCACACCTCTATCCATGTAAGTGATTGTCAAGGATTTAGTGAATACACGCGGAGATCATCTCAAACTCGAGAAAGTTACTAAATTGGCATGAGTAAGTTAAAATATTAACTACACATGTTACATATATTTATTATTACATTTCTCCTTGATTTATAAATTGTAAAGAAATGTGTTCATTTTGATATATTTAGATCTGAGAATTACAAGATATTTATAGGATACATCTATGAGAAATATGTAATTAACTAATTACACAAATCATGGAGCAGATCATGGAATTACACTAATCATGGAGTAGATTATGGAACCACAACAATCATGGAGTTAATTCCATAATTATAGGATAAATGTCAACACTACTCCCCTTCAAGTTGGTGTGTAGATATCAGTCATGCCCAACTTGCTTAAAAACTTGCAAAATATTCGGCTTGAAACTGCCTTTGTGAGGATATAAGCCAATTGATCCTCTGATCGAATCTTGGGAAACTCAACACTTTTGTCATCCAACTTCTCCTTAATGAAGAATCTATCTACCTCGACATGTTTTGTACGATCATGTTGAACTGGATTATGGGCGATATCACATCCTGCTTTATTATCACAATAAAGTTGAATTGCTTGTTTGGATGTATAGCCCAAATCTTGTAAGAGAAGTCTTAGCCATAATGCCTCACAAAGTTCAAGTATCATCCCTCTATATTTAGCTTCAGCGCTTGAGCGTGCCACAACATTTTTCTTCTTACTTCTCCAAGTGACAAGATTACCACCCACAAAAGTAAAGTACCCTGAATTAGATCACTTCTCATCCATAGATCTGGCCCAGTCTGCATCGGTGTATACAACAATATTTTGACAATCTGTATTTTTGGTGAACGAAACTCCCTTTCCAGGAGCAGACTTTAGATACCTTATGATACGCATGACTGTATTCATATGTTGTTCTCCAGGATTGCGCATGAACTGGCTGACAATGCTCAATGCATATGTAAGATCTGGTCTTATGTGTGCTAAGTACATCAATCATCCCACGAGCCTTTGATATCTTCCTTTGTCTACTGGTATTTGATTAGTCTTGAGGGACAATTTTAATCCTTCCTCTACTCGTGTATCAGCTAGTTGACATGCTGACATTCAGTTTCATGTAACAAGTCCAATGCGTATTTTCTTTGAGACAGAAATATATCTTTATTTGATCGAGAAACTTCAATCCCTAGGAAATATTTTAAGGGACCAAGGTCCTTCATTTCAAATTCCTTGGACAAGTAATCTAGAAGTTCTTTCCTTTCTTTAGGATCATCACCAGTGACAACCATATCATCCACATAAACACTAAGTGCTGTGATCTTACCGCATCACTTCTTCAGAAATAATGTGCGGTCTGAATTGCTCTAATGAAATCCAAAAGCTATCATAGACTTCGTGAACCTTTCAAACCAAGCTCTCGAAGATTATTTTAGCTCGTAAAGTGCTTTCTTCATGTGCAACCTGGTGGGAGGTCCATGTAGACTTCTTCAGACAATTCCCCATGCAGAAGGCATTTTTCACTTCAAACTGTTGTTGTGGCCAATCAAAGTTTACAGCTAGAGACAATAGAACACAAACAATGTTGATTTTGGTTACAGGTGCAAACGTCTCTGTGTAGTCGATCCTGTAAGTTTGAGTGTATCCTTTTGCTAATAGCCTTGCCTTGAAATGTTAAATTATACTATCAGCTTTGTATTTCACAGTATTAATCCACCAACATCCAACAATTTTCTTCCCTGGAGGTTGATAAACAAGTTCCCATGTCTCATTCTTTTGTTGGGATTTCATTTCTTCGTTCATAGTAGCGTTCTATCTAGGGTCGGCTAAAGCCTCTTGCACGTTGTTAGGAATAGATACACTGGACAATTACAAATGGCATGTTTGATTCTGACAGGCGGTGGTTAGACACATAATGACTCAAGGTATATTTGACTTTTCTAGACAGATCAGGTTCAAGAACATCATCAGGAAATGATTGGAATGGTAGATTGGATGATGGTAGCTCTATGTCTTCTCCTTCTGAAAGGATTTCAGCCACGGTAAACCAATATAAACAAATAAATAAAGAAAAATAAATATCTATAAAAAATAAAACACAAATGAACTGATCAACGAGTTCAATGAAGTGAACACATTGGAGAGCACATTGATATAAATGGCAGCGGAATAATAAAACAAGTATAAGGAAGAAATAAGAGATTTAACACATAGGAGTAAATATTTAATCAACAAGTAACAACTTGTTGATTTACCAATATGTCGAAACTTTCACTAGATAAAAACTTGTAATTTAATACAAATATGAAAACGTAACAACTAGTCAAAATCAAATGAAAAGCTCTACGTGTAGCTAATATAATCATTGTAAAATAGCTCACCCAAAAATACATAAGATATATCTTATCAGATCTAATAAATAAAGATGAGTGAAAATAAAAAGAACTGCGCTGGAAACACTATGAATGAGTCCTTGGATGAAGACACATTGAAGGGCTCAATCGTAAAAGCAGCAGCAATCTTTTAAAAACTCTCTCAAAAAAACTCTGTGTATTCTCTCTTTTGCTTTGTACTTCGTTAGTCTTCAAGGCTGAGTCCTCCAGTATATATAGGCTTCGAGTATGACCTAGAAACCTTGTTCAATAAGACAACAACTTGCCATATGAAGGTTAATAGGTTAGTGTAATAAAACAAGGACTCAAACCTAACAAATAGGCTTACCATTTATCAAGGATTCCTACCCAGAATAATTCAAGGCAGCCGTGACTCTCACATTGAACAATACGGCACAACACGGCTTAACAAAATATAAACCCTAAACTTCATAAACCCTAAACTTATTAAATCTCCCTAAAATATCCTTTCTTCAAAAGGATTAAAACACATAAATAAATAATTAACAATTAGTAAAACAAGAAAGGAAAAACCAATAATTAATAAAACTAAACAATATTAATAAACATAATCTCAATAAATCAATATCCAACAATCTCTCCTTTTTTTGCCTTGCTAGACAAAAGCTAAAATTATTAAAACTAGATAAGCATTTAAAACAATTCAACTCCCCCTTAATTCAGAAAACCATGCTAACCAACAAAACAAGAAAATAAAGAGTTAAGCCTTAAAGAAGGATCTAAAATGCTCTTCATAGTCAGCAAAGATCTCCACAAGAAAATGCCTTGGAATATTGTCCACAAGAGTAGGAGTAGGAGTATCATCAACTCCCCCAGAATTGTTACCACGAGATACATGTAGCATCCCCCCACCAGCTATAACATCCCCCAAGCAGCTGCAGCATTAGCTACGACTTCTAAATCTTTAGCACCATCTTCATCATCATTATCTAGATCAACCTTAGCTTTAGCCGTAGCACTAATACCAGCCACTCCCCCTAAAACATGCAAAGGCACAGACTCTCTCCCTTTGATTTTACCAGAAAGAAGAAAATCATTAAACAGCTCACGGGAATTGCTAAAATGGCGAAGTTGTTCTATTACTAAACCATAAAGCTCCAACACATTGGTGATTTTGACATCATTGTGCTTAATCCGATCATGAAGAAAGGACACAGAAACAGTGTAAGCTGGAGGAGAACGAATAAAGCATTTCGATGATGAGGCTTCATTGGATGACACATTCATCTTAGCAGGCCCAGAAAAATGGGGAACACAGTCAACACATTCACAGAGAATGGAAGACACAAAGTAATCATGAATATCCACAGGATACAACACAGTGTTCTCAGGGAAAGAGCAAACTGATATCGATGACATGGTGAAGAAGAAAATAAACAAGTGTTATAAAAACGAGGATATTCTTGGATTAAAATTCCAAGTTTTTATCTTCAATGCGGAAGCGAATCGGTCGAAATAAAAGTACCAAGTATTTGGAGAAATAATGGCAAGAAAATAGAAAATATAACGGAATCAAACAAAAGGGAACAGAGGATTTACGTGGTTTAATCCACTCCAAGGCAAGCAACAAATCCACTATAAACGATGAGAAATTACAATAGAGAGTTTTCAATGTACTCACCCTACCTAGGACTAGGGTTACAAGGATTGACACGATCCCACAAAGTACCACACCTCTCACAGCCCAAAATAGCCACACACTATTTTGTATAATACCTCCAAGACCTTGAGACCCTCGACCACCGTTGTCCGTCGTTCGTCTCACAATTGTGTCTCTATCTCTTGGCTCTATCTGTTCAGTTCAGCCGTGTAGTCCCTTTAAATACTAACCAAGTCTATTTGTCAAGTGGATTCCAAATCCTTATGATCAAAGGAATCACTTGCTGTTTACAAGACCAAATCTTGTAAGGAATAATGTAAGACTCCACGTGGGCTCTACCACAAACAAAGAACCAAAATAAACCAAATTGGAAAAGTATTCCAATTTACAATTTAAGACATACTATTTTTTATTTATTTTTAACAAATCTCCACCTTGGCTCAAATTTCATCAATCGTTTATCCCCATTGTTGCTTGCCTGTTGTGCACCCCACCATGGGTGCCTAGAATTGATCTCAAACACACGAATTCAATCGACCTTTGAACTCGCTCCATAGAATACTACCAAACCGAATACTTCCAATTTCTTCACACTTGGCATCTTCACTTTGAAACATAGCATAAGCTCCACCTTGAATGACACTCTCTTGTAGTAAATACAAGTTGCCCTTTTTGTTTCCACCCATGAGAAAACGACCACCACAAAATATTTTCATCTTTCCATTACGAACTGTGTAATTGCAACCTTTCGAATCCAAGGAACCCAATGAAATTAAATTCCTCCTCAAGCTAGGAACATGACGAACTTCAGTTAGCGTTTCACTCCACCTTGAGTCTTGATTTTAATTGTCCCAACACCTTCAATCTTACAAGAAGAATCATCCGCTAAAAATACATCACCACTTGCACTCTTGTAAGTAGAAAATATATCTCTATTGGAACACATGTGATAAGAACAACCAGAATCAAGAACCCATTCAGTCCGTAGATTATCACGACCCATGGTCACATTAAGTACATCACCGCTATTCTCGTCATTGCTAATACCACCCTCATCGAAAGTGACAATATTAGCATTAGAATTCAATTCCTTCTTCACTTCATCCTTGAGTTTTTGACAATTACGAACAACGTGACCTATCTCATTGCAATGCCAACACTTTATCTTGGAAGTCTTCTTTTTCTTCTCACCACCACTTGAACTTTCACCGGACGAATTTTTGACCTGTTTAACTTTGCTTCCCACATACAAAGCATCACTATTATCATTATTCTTAGAACCCTTGCTCATAGAATCATTAGTTAATAATGAAGTTTGTACCTCACCCAAAGTAAGCTTGTCTTTCCCATGCATAACAGTAGTAACTAAATGCTTAAAAGATGGTGGCAAAGACTTTAGCAAAATTAAACCTTGATCTTCATCCTCAATTTTAACACCGATATTCGCCAACTCACATAGTATCTTGTTAAAAGCATTCAAGTGATCATGAATATTCGTACCTTCAGACATCGTGAAGTTGAACAACTCCTTCTTTAGGTACAACCGGTTTGACATGGATTTCCCCATGTAGAGACTCTCCAACTTCTCCCATAATGCCTTCGCAGATTTTTTGGAGATAACATTGTAGAGAACATTATCCGCGCAACATCGCCGGTTAGTGCTAGCCGCCTTTTGATCAATTCTCTTCCATACCTCATCCTTCATATCGTTGGGTTTTGCTTCCATTCCTTCCAAAGCAATCTTTTGATCAGCTTGGATCAACACATCCCTAACTTTAACTTGCCACAAGCTAAAGTCATTACTTCTGTTAAATTTCTCCAATTAGAATTGCGTAGAATTTCCAACGTCTCCCATCTTCAAAACTCCAACCCCTTGATTCATAATTTTGACTATCCCAAAGCTCTGATACCAGTTTGTTATAAAAACGAGGATATTCTTGGATTAAAATTCCAAGTTTTTATCTTCAATGCGGAAGCGAATCGGTCGAAATAAAAGTACCAAGTATTTGGAGAAATAATGGCAAGAAAATAGAAAATATAACGGAATCAAACAAAAGGGAACAGAGGATTTACGTGGTTTAATCCACTCCAAGGCAAGCAACAAATCCACTATAAACGATGAGAAATTACAATAGAGAGTTTTCAATGTACTCACCCTACCTAGGACTAGGGTTACAAGGATTGACACGATCCCACAAAGTACCACACCTCTCACAGCCCAAAATAGCCACGCACTATTTTGTCTAATACCGCCAAGACCTTGAGACCCTCGACCACCGTTGTCCGTCGTCCAGCTCACAATTGTGTCTCTATCTCTCGGCTCTATCTGTTCAGTTCAGCCGTGTAGTCCCTTTAAATACTAACCAAGTCTATTTGTCAAGTGGATTCCAAATCCTTATGATCAAAGGAAGCACTTGCTGTTTACAAGACCAAATCTTGTAAGGAATAGTGTAAGACTCCACGTGGGCTCTACCACAAACAAAAACCAAAATAAACCAAATTGGAAAAGTATTCCAATTTACAATTTGAGACATACTATTTTTTATTTATTTTTTAACAACAAGAAATTTTTTTGAGGAGAAACGTTGAGATAGAAAACTAAAGAGATTATAGGTATATATATATATATATATATATATATATATATAGAGAGAGAGAGAGAGAGAGAGAGGAGATAGTAACGTTTAGGGTTTAATAAGGAAACCAAATCCAAGACCAAGAGTAAAAAGGAAATCCAAAAAGGTAAGGATTGTGAAATCCGAAACGGAACTAAAGAAGCTGAAGTCCTAATAGACTAAGGATTCACAAATAATTTAAAGAAACACGGTTTCACAAAATAACATCACTTACCAAATATGGATAATTATTATGGAAAGATTAATCAAGAAGTCCTTATATATAATTCTGTATTTTAGCCCACTTAATTTGCATAAAACATCAAACATTATGAATACAAAAGATATAATAGCAAGCGAGAAAAAACAGAAAAGCTATCTCTCAAGGAGCACATATTTTTACCAAGAATGCATGTTCTAAAATATGTCTAAAATGTATGAAAGTGTATAATAGAAAAACACAGATACGTAAGAGAGTGAGAGACTGTTTTACTTCCAATGTATTCATCAATGTCACCACATTCGTCACTTCATTTTAAAAAATATAAGGAATTGAAAATCTCCTCCCAAAAAGTCATGCATAATGAGATCTATTGATACTCAAAATACTTAGAATTTATCCAGTGGGTAGCTTTCACTCTTCGTTATAGACAACTATTTTTCACTTGATCAGGACCAATGAAATGAACTCACTCAATGGCAGATTTTTATCCATGTGAATAGCTTTCATCAAATAATTCAAATGTAGCTTTTTCCCTCAAAGGACTCCATTATCACTAATTGAGATTAAACTTTTTATAGGAAACATTAAGGGCAGTAACTGCTTTACAGAAAAATCAATTCATATGCAAAGAAAAAGAGTTTCTTTTATGGTAAAATTTATAAACACATTAGGAAGAACAGTCGTGCTATGCAATCTTATGGACAGATATGCCTAAAAAAAATTGGAAAAGAAAGAAATAAAAAGAATATACAGTGTATACAATGAATGTCGTTACAAATGTAGCCACATTTAAAACCAATGTCATAAAATGCATAAGCCAAGAGATCTACGTAGGGTGGAAAATCTCTCAAAATCTAAAGACTTGGTAAATATGTCTGCTAACTGATTTTCAATTCTTATGAATTCTATTCGAATGATATTTTTCTCTAATAGATCTCTAATGAAGTGGTGTCTTATGTCAATGTGCTTGGTACGAGAATGTTGTACACGATTTTTTGATATATCAATAGCACTAGTATTATCACAATATATTAGCAATGTGTCACTGTGCAAACCATAATCTTTGATCATTTGATTCAACCAAAGTAATTGAGTACAATAGCTCACGTATTCTAACTCAGCAATAGAAAGAAACACATAGTTTTGCTTTCTACTACACCAAGACACAATATTATTTCCAAGGTAAAAACAACCACTTGTGAGCGCCTCGGATCCGACTTTCGTTCCTGGGCCTTTTGCTCTTGTCTTGTGGTTTTCCTCTATTTGATTTTATTTATTAGATAAACATGAAAAACATGTTTATCTTTGAAAATAGAGTTGTCACTCTCGTTTATAAAGTAAACGGGAGAAAAACTTTAGATTATGGGTTCGGGGGCCAAGTTACGAATTGGGAAGGTTTTACGCACCCAACTCACCCTTTCGGTCTTTACACATTTGTATGCTTGTATTTATTTATCGCAAGTTTGTTTATATATAGAATATATGAATTTACAATACATTTAAAATAATTACATACATTTATTACATCTATTTACATATCTAAACTAACGAACAGAAGGGGTTACTTCCGTCGTTTTATTGAAATCGGGCCAAGTTCTAGGCCGTTGTATAATATTGTATCAAGCTAGCTTGTAGCCTGACCGTTGTGCTTTCACTACTACCAATCGAGGAAAGGAAGACTTACATTTTGTCTGTGTTGAGATAGAGTCAATACTATTTTCTCTTTTCTTTCTCTCTTTTCTTCCTCAAAAAGAGGCTTGATAGAGAGAGTTGTATGTGTGTATGTGTGTGAGCTCTTGGGAAGGAGTTCAATCTTCTTGTTTCTCAGGGAGAGAGTCGATGATTGTGTTGTATAAGGAGAGAGCTGATCATCTCCTTATATAGGGGAGCCTGGGTTGAGATATTTGATGAAACTCTCGGCGCTAAGCAAGGAGGAAGCTTCCTTTGTGCCTTAAAAGTCTTCAGTAGCCGGCGGCTTGACTTGTAAGGCAAAATGCTGGTTTGGTACGCGGCGCACCTGGCATGGTGCCCGCACACCAAACCCTTTTTGGGTATATTAGTGCACAAGAAATGTCTTCAGCGCACCAAACCCTATTTTTGGCTTTTTTTAGGCTTTGTGTCTTGGACTTTGGCCCTTCTAAACTGCGTATCTTCAGTTTAGACCTTGATATTGATCTAACCATACGTTGTTTATGTGTTGGACGTTGTTAGTCCTGTTGATCTAACTGAGTTTGACCCTTGATATGATCTAACCGAAGTTTGTTGTATTTGTTGGACGTTGTTGGTCCGTTGTGTATGTTATTTACTAAAATAATCATAAAAACATGTGTTAGTCTGTTTGTAAATAAATAGTTATTTATTGGACAATTTGTATAATGTAGGTGCACGAATTCTTGGTGTCTAGAGAGCCCCTCGACTACGTTTGCTTAGAAGTAAGCGAGCGTCATCCAAAAACTCTGCATCGGAGTTTGTGCGGCCATGTGTATATGTGTGTGGGTTACAACATGTGTCAAAGAACGACCGGATCTCGAGGGGAGACTGCCTACGTATCTCTATAAAGATAATCAGGTCAAAACGTAGTTCAAATCTCTTCAGGAAAGAAATTTGAATTTTGGAATCTTCAAGGGATGGGCGACAAGATCTTCCCTATGGTGACCGGATCTCCAGGGGAGATTTCCTATGTATCTCTAGAAAGAGAATCTGGTCAAAACGTAGTTCAAATCTCTTCAGGGAAGAAATATGATTTTTGGAATCTATTGGAGATGGGCGACAAGGTCTGCCCTGTGGTGACCGAATCTCCAGGGGAGACTACCTATGTATCTCTATAAAGAGAATCAGGTCAAAACGTAGTTCAAATCACTTCAGGGAAGAAATTTGAAATGTAAAATGTAGTATGTAGATGGTTCACTTCAGGACCTCGGGTTTATACCCGTTGGGAAATGACCAGTAGAAAGCTGTACCAATGCAATATGAGATAAATTACAGTTTAGGATGAGCTATAAATTGACATAAAATAAAGAGACTATTTTTGGGTGGCGTCCGGGGGACGAATTCTGAGCTGCGTTGGACGGTAGGGCCGTTGAGCGGTTGATTTCCATGTGCCTCAGGCTCGAACCTGTGGGGGAAATGACCGGGTAACTGGGTGTGCAAACGTGTGTGAATGCACTACAAATCTGTGTGGTGTCCAGGGGACACTTTGTTGGGGATGAGGCGCACGACCATTGACAATGCTTCTGCTGAGATATGCTGTGTAGATTCCCATGGGGATTCTGCTGGAGATGATGGATTGGACGGCAGGGCCATTGGGAGTAGCTCTGCTGGGGATTCTTCTTGAAAATATGTTGATGGTGGACTTCCGTTAGGGCGTCCGGTTAACGACCGCTAGTTGGACGTTAAGTTGCCGTTAGGAGGACTTGGGGGTGCAAATTGCAAAATGCTGAAACTTGGAGGGAAAAAGGGGAAATCCCTTTTATTCAAAAGGAAGAACATGGCAGCAGCAAGCAACAGCTTGCTTCCGCGCCTCTTTCTCTCAAAACTTTTCATTTCTTCTCCGATTTCTTCTAAATTTCTTCCGTAATCACTCAAATTTTTTGTGATTTATCGCCCCAAAATTGTTTGTAGCGATAATGGCGAACAATTCAGAATCAGAAAATGAGATTCTTGTCGATGTGGGTGCTAGTGACGAACAAGCTAATGAGGTGATGGCACGAAATCAGGTTCGCTATCCGTTCTCGGATAGTAATCCGAACGATATTCATCGTGACCGAAGTAGTCACATCTCTTTTTTGGATCCACCCGTGGTGAGTTTTCGGAAAACCCATTTGTTCCGCAAAGCATGCTAAATTTTGAGATTTGTGTATGATTTGTTGGACTCTTAATGTTAATCCTGCAATTGTTAGTACCCAAGTAGCAAATATATGTTGTTGCATGTTGAATCTAAGCAAAAAATGTGAATTTATACAATATGGGTATAAACAAGTATGTATGTTTGTGGATTTTGCATGTTTAAAGTGTGCTTTAATTGCAAATTTGAATATGTTAGGATAAAAAATTTTCGAAATCGAAAGCATATATGTGTAGTGGGAAGAACAAAGATGAAAACTCCCAAGTTGATTTTGTTGGGGTGGCTCGAAATGTGTGAATTTTTCATGCCCGAAGTTGCGCGAAAGTCGCACACCAACTGTTTGGAAAAAAGCTTCAATGAAGAAAAGCCTTCACTAAACACTTGAAAACATTTTATTTTGATCCCGAGATCCTGGGGATGGGATTTGGAGGATGTATGAAAAAAATAAAAACTTTCGAGAGTTTTTTTTTGGTTTTTTTTGCAAAAAATATGAATAAATTTGACATAATGTGCATTTATGAAATGACATAAAATGTGCATGTGTGCTTTGTGATGACACGATGGAATTTTTGTTTATTTGTTTCGCAGTCACGGAGGAAGATTACTCGCATCCGGGCGAATGGGGGCATGGTGAGGGAGATCTATGATCGACTTCCTCGGCTAATTCAGGAGAGGGTGGATGGTACCTATCTTGGTACATTCATCAAGAGCCTGGGCAGTTTCATCATCTACAGCAACATCCATGAGGTGTTGCGGTGCTTCTGGTGGGACACTACCCACACCTTTCACCTTTCGTGGGGTGAGGTGACTATGACGCCTACGGATTTTTCAGCGATCACGGGGCTACCAACCGGTCAGGGCAGAGCGATTGGGCCAGACTTCCAGCTGCGACATCATCCTGTCACCTCCAAAATATGGACCTTGTCAATACGGCCGATCAGTCCGCTGTGACCCGAATCATTCGGGTTTTTTTTGTTCTTGGGTCTGGGGATCACCCTCTTTGCCAATGCTTCCTCAACCCTGCGGGTATCTCTACTCGGTTGTTTGAGGTGACTGTGTCATCTGGGAGACTTTGACAGGGAACAGGCTGGCCTGGCAGAATGTTATATCTTCATGGATCACGCCAGCCGGAACATTGCTAGTAACGTAATTGGCTACAATGTGGCTTGGGAGGTAATATTTGGAACAAAAATCTTTATTTTAAAAACTTTTTTGTCATTTTAAAATAAATACTGACTCATTATTTTTGATGTGATAGGCTTAGGTTTACGCGGTGTTCAGCTTTTACCCTTTTACTATTCACACCAGGGTAATGACCCCGCCATTTGTGGTGAACTTCCGGACTTCAAACCGGAAGTATGCTCGGAGGGTGCCTGCTCGGCCTAACACCGAGATGGTTCGGATAGCGATTATCAACTCCAGTCCAGAATCTGTCAGCTTTTTCCCTTGGGGTCAACTGCCTGCTTCTTATGGTCCGGCCCAAGCGACCAACGGTTATCGCATTTTGATGGTCTCTATCATGTGTGATTCTATGTATCTGGGCGATCGGGTCAACCACCAACATGGGACCAACGTGGGCCAGCCTCTGACACCGCCTTCACCACCCTTTGGGATGATGACACCTGACGTGATCCCTAGACGTTAGTGGTATCTTGCGAGGGAGGCCATCGATCCATATAGATATGTGGAAATGGATTACGGGGTGTTCGTGCAGACCGTACTGTATCCTCCTCCTCTTCCTGCTCAGGAAGCGGAGGGTCTGTTCCCATTTTCATGTGAGAAATCGGGTCATTTGCGGGACGGATACACTATCCGGAGGTCCCGCGGACGATTGGTTATGAAGAGGGTTAGAACTACAGGAAGGAGGATTTGAGCTGTCGTGAGATTCCACCACATGACTATCTTTCGCGAGGGAGAGATCTGGTATATTTCTGATCATTTTGTGCATATATTATCTTGTTTATTCTATCTACATGTATTTGCATATTGATAATTAAAATGATATATGAATAGGTGTCGGCTAGCTCCTATAAGAAGCTGTTGAGCAGATTTTACAAGTTGTCCGATCTATATCGGAAGTTGAAGGCCAGGGCCAGTGATTTCACTTGCCGAGGTAGTGCAGACACGACTAGGCTGCATCGCAGAAGTGGTGGGAGCGGAGGCTCTAGAGGTGCCAGCATGAGCAGGTCGAAGAAAGGAAGACATTGATTTCCTTTCCTGCTATTTTTGTTTTCTTTTATTTAAAAAAAAGATGTATTTGTAAGCAAATTTTATTTATTTCGTACATTTTTTATTATTAATGGAAAAAGAAAAAAGAAAATCTAAGGTCTCAATTCTAATTGCTTTTAATTACACAAATTGTATTGTGGGAAGAAAAATGGGTATTTGGCCGAGGCGGATGATGGTTGATGCATAATTGGTGACTTTTGCACGGGAGGAGAGAACATTAAATTTGTAGAGGCTGCTATATTATAATGATAGGCCTGCTGCCTATTTGGTGAATAATCGCTCCTGAAGCGATAATTGAAGCATCTTTCGTCCGAAGAATATGGCTTGTGTCGGATGAGAGATTTGGACTGGAGGGCTGAACAATCAGAAGGCCAATACATGGTCTGTTGCGTGGCGCACCAGGCTTCATGCCCGTACTCCAAACCTATCTTTTCTGTCCTGTTGCTCAATTTGCTGTGCTGGGACATGCTATGTCTCAAATTTCTTTGCCTAGACTCTAGGCTGAATAATTGCTGTCGGGAGAACTCTTTATTTTAAGGCTTCATAAGACCATTTAGCCTGAACAACTTAATGCAAAGTTCTTTCCTTCTGTCTTCGCCTTTGTCCCCCGAGAAAACCTCTCATCCTTAGGCAAGGTTGATTTCTTTTATCAAACACTCTTCTTTAAACAAAATTAACCATTCTTTCGATACTATTGCAGATTACGAAGCCCGTATGAACGACTGGTGCTTTAGTCTCAGTGCCACCGAAAAGGGATATTTCGCGGACACTTATGGTTTCAGATGTGCGTTCGAATGGATATGTATTCGAATTCACTGGCCCACGATACGGGGTGCATTCCGTTTCTGGTCTTCAGAAGACCACCTTTTCAACTTCTCTTTGAACGAGATGTGTCCCATATTCGAAGATTTTTGTGCTCTGACGGGAATGTCCATTCGTGGTCCTATCGCAGTACCATTGTTGAGAAAGTCTCCCTTGGTGCTTATTCAAGAATTGTTTGGTCTTACTATCCGAGAGGCCCGTAATATGTTGCACGGTCGACTTTTCAACCTGACTCAGCTTCCGAGGATCTTTGCCAATTATCAACATGACGACGCTTATTTAGAGCATCAGTAGACGGCTCCTTTCTTATGTATATTAGGAAAATTCTTCCTAATTAACCTTGACGGTTATGTTGACATACGGGTCTTGGATGTTGTATTGCATGCTAGGGAACGAGTGAGCAACATGATTCCTCTCATTCTGGCAGAGACTTTTCTTGGCCTGGATAATTATGCTAACAGAGAAGAATAGTTTTCTTCTAACAGCCCCATTCTCTTGCATATGTGGCTGGAAGAACGCTTCATGATTATTATCCCTCCAGTACCTAGCACGAGATATCACCCAATTAACTATGCCTAGAGGGGTCACCAACATGATCATTTGGTGACTGAACAGGATTGGGTGGAGCATTTTCTATGTGTCCCTTCATTTGACATTGCATGGGTTATGCCCCATTGGAAGATCCGGCGATTTGTACTGGGACTCATTGATTTGCACAAGTCATAATTGCAGGGCTTCATGCTGTGACCTTTTACTATGCTTCCCGGGTGATGTGCCAATTTCGGTTGGAGCAAAGGCTTCCTGACACTGCCCTCCCTGAGTTCGAGACAAGCGAGCTCAGTGGTGACATTTGTAAGGATCTTCGTGGGTAGTGGGGCCACGAAACAGGGCCACGCACTGTGCTTTCCTTGGATCATATCCCTTTTGAGAATATTTGTCTTTCCATCGATTATCTGATATGGTTGGTACCGTAGTCGATGGAGCATTCATTCAACATAAGACTCAATCTAGAGTGTCTACTTGGTAAAATTTTAACCAATGGAGCAGACGCTCACTTGCTGGAGATTGGTGAATCTGTGGAAGACACTTGTCTAGAGATTTATGCAAAGGATCCTTGGCGACTTCAGCGCAATCAGGGGATTATCCTTCATGGCTCACGATGATCCGACGAAGCAGAAACCAGTGATGGTAATGAGCGCGAGAGGAGGAGCGCTAACGAGAGTGGGGGAAGTTTGAGGGGTTGGCGTGGTGAACGCCAAAGGAGATAGAGCATAGTGATGATTTATGTATCTGTATATGAAATAGATTAAGACAGAATATGAATGCATGTAAGTAAATGACCAAACTCGAAGGCTACCTACGTATCTCATGAAGAGAATCAGTTCGGATCGTAGTTCAACCCAGATTTGCGAGAGATGGAGATTTTTATTCCTTTTTCTCCAATGTTTTATCTCTCTCATTTCTTTTTTGAACTCTAATTTTTGCCTAGGCCGCCCTTTCAGATTTTTGACCTACTGAGTTATTTTTTAGAAGGGGGAAAAAAGTATTTACAAACACAAGTAAAACTACACGTAGTACTTCTTGAGCTTGTCCATGTTGAGGGGCTGAATGAGATCTTCTACATTTTCATTGGTGGGGAAGACTGCGCCGCCTGACTGTATGAGCCTGACTACGTACGGTCCCATCCATGGTGATTTCCACTTTCCAAAACTGTCAATGTAGCTAGGTGGCTTTTCTCGGAGAACCAAGTCGCCTACTTTGATGTCTCGGCTTTGACCCGTTTGTTGAAAGATCGAGCAATCCTCCTCTGATATGCTCGTGTGTGCTCTAAAGCCATCAATCTCCTTTCATCCAGGAGTGTCAGTTCATATATCATACCGATGCTTAAGCCAATCAGCTTCTACACCTCGGCTTCTATCATCACCCTCAAGGAAGGGATTTCAACTTCAACAGGCAATACTGCCTCTATGCCATACGCAAGAGAAAATGGGGTAGCCCCAGTAGGCGTACGAATAGAAGTACGATAGCCCCAGAGTGCTAATGGCAATTTGTCAGGCCAATCTCTCCCGGTATCTGTAATTTTCCAAATGATGTTTTCCAATGTCTTGTTGACTGCTTCTACAGTGCCATTGGCCTGTGGCCTGTAAGGTGAAGATTTGTGTCGTTGTACTTTGAACTCATCCAATACTTGGTTGACTTCTCCCTCGAAGTGTGTACCATTGTCAGAGATTATTTCAAAAGCTACCCTAAATCGGTAAATGATGTTCGTCTTAATAAATTCTGCAACCTTCTTAGCATTTAGAACTCCGTATGAAGCGGCTTCAACCCACTTTGTGAAGTAGTCAACGGCGACTAGAACATATTCATGGCCGTTCGATCCTTTCGGGTGCACCTGCCCTATGACGTCAATTCCCCATGTTTAGAAAGGCCATGGTGCTATAGAATTGTATAACAAGTGAGGAGACAGATGTTACAAGTTGGCGAACCTCTGACACTTCTCGTAATGACGTACCCATTTAATGCAGTCAGTTTCTATAGTACTCTGGTAATAATCTTTCCGGATTACTTTCTTTGAGAGCATATGCCCATTCATGTGTGGAACAAAAGTGCCACCGTGTAGCTGATTCACGATTTGCTCAGCTTTCGCTTGATCGATGCAAAGGAGATTAAGTCCTTAATAATGCCTTTTGTACAGATTTTCTCCACTGATTACAAATTGGGAAGCCCATCTTCGTAAGGCAATCCTGTCTTTTCTCTCTGTGTGGGGTGGGTATTTACCCTTCTTTAGCGAATTCTAAACATCTAGTTACCAAGGTCCATCGGCTCTTTCTTGGTCCTTTTCAATGGCAAAATAAAATGCCGGTGTATGTTTCATCCCAATGACTAAGGGTTGGACATTGAACTCAGCGGGGATCTCAACTAGCGATGTCAAAGTTGCCAGAGCATCCGCAAAGCAATTTCTATCTCGGGGGAGATAGTGAAATGATATGAACTTAAATTTCCCTGCCAATGCTGTTAAGCGGGCATGATACAACTGCAGTCTAGGATCCTATGTCTTCCATCTTCTTTCAACCTGATTTATGATCAAAGCTGAATCACCGTATGCTTCCAATTATTCGACGCCCATTTCCAAGGCTTCTTCCAAGCCAGCTATACAAGCTTCATACATGGTGGTGTTCTTGGAACATTCAAATTTTAGTCGCACTGCCAAGGGTGTATGTGTATCCATGGGATCGATCAATAGTATTCCTATACCGTAACCTCTTTTATTGGCAGCTCCGTCGAAGAAGAGTTGTCATTTGCACATGCTATCATTAATCTCAAGAACCCCTTCATCAGGAAAATGCAATTGTTCAAACTCTTCTCCTTCTATTGGCAGGTCTGCAAACTGATCTGTTAGGAGTATGCCTGTGAAACAGTAGATACATATGTTTGCATATTCCAACATAGTGATTTGCTTGTTCCCATTACAACGCATGTTTCACAAGTGGCTAAAAGGGCTGCGTACCAGTTAGTGTGGCAGCTTGATGAAACAATGCATAGGTCATTAGACTAGGAAGTCTTTGTATATGTCCGAGTCTATGAAAATCTGTTATATTGAGTAATAGTCAAAATTTTCAATATACTACATACTTTCAATCACTTGGATAATTACCTTTCTGAGATTGATCAACTCATCGTGATCAAAATCTATGTTTGCTGATCTAAGTTATAATAATCAGACTACAGCAATTCAAAGGATGACCTTTCATGTCTATACCTACCTTTTAAAGCTGTAAACTATTTCTCAATCTCTAATTTTCTACTTCAAATTACAAGATCAGTAGTACATCCGTTATAAACAAAGGTTGTCCGATGTATGAAAGAAAAGACGGCTGAGAATTCTGTTTTTCAAAAATGAGATTACCTTTATCAAAGTATATTGAAATAATTATGTGCTTTAAATTCAAAATCTCAGTGCTTCATATATATAAAATTCAAGGCTGTTCTACTTCTTTTAACACAACAACAACTAGTGTTCATTTCAAGACAACTCTCAATTATCTAAATCCAAAGATAATTCGTGAGCAGTAACAATTGATATATGTATATATCTCTACACTCATAACAATTGGTATCATCTTGATTAACAACTAATCAGTAGACAAGCTGAATTCAAATCACCTTGTTATACATTATCATATGGAAATTTGATGAAAGAAAGAATTGGTACTGTTTTAAAAGAACTTGACTTTACTCAAAAGATAGTAAAATATTCCTAGATTCTCAGAAAGACTACCACTTTCAAATGTAGTATTTCTTCAAGAATGAGCAGATGATATAAGCCCTGTTGTCATATATGATGCCTCATTCTCCTTGTTGGAAGATTCGTTCTAGACATGAACGAACCGGTCAGTAAAATTCAACCACTAAATTACTTATCTATCTTCTAACTAATCACTAGACTCACCACAGCAATTTCAAAATCTATCACCCCTATAACTGCTGATCCATGTCCAGCCTTGTTCTACCCTCTCAATATCAAGTTTGTCTATTCTGCTGATCACACTAATTTTATCCACTCCTTCATCAGCAGATCTTACTTCTAGCTAACAATTGATATCTTACCTATCAATAATTGGTATCAATTCATTACCAACTCTACTAATTCTGCTTTCTAATTATGATAAATTGCTTTGACCTCATATCAATTCACATTTGATATCAGACCTCAACTTCGGCAATTAATATATATTAGTAGTTGTCCAAAAGCTATACATTCTGGATAAAGAGTAGTGCTAAAAAATTTTCCTTCCTTTAGCTAACTCTTTGTCTATTATACGAAATTCTACAGATGTCTACCTGCTCAATCCACTCTCAAATGCCAAATTAGTATCATGATTCTTTCCCATGATAATTCCTCTACATGAAGAAGCATCTAGATCAGTCATCTTTTAAGTCTGCTGATCAAGATAATCACAAGTCTTTATCTCATTACTTCTTCTAACTGATATCTCGTTTTACATTGCATATATATATATATATATATATATATATATATATATATGATGTTAGTAAACATAATCCACATATTTCTCTCAAATCTAATACACTCTTATTCTTTCAAGAACGTTCTTGAACTTATGATTAGTTCATCTGCTAATCTTTTTTTTTTTTTTTAAAACAGGGGCGGCACCCTGCAAGATTTTATTAGAAAAAGAATAGAGTACAAACTAGAGGGGGACAACCAGCCTTGCCTTTATAAATGGGAGGACGGAGGAGCCAAACCTCTGAAAAAGAAAAGACATAAAGCTTACAAGAAAACAACTATTTCCGAAATGTATATAGCCCAATGGCATCCATATCTAGGCATCGACAAACCTCACGAGGCAATCCTTCTCTAGAATCATAAATAATAACTCCCTGATGAGCATGCGCCCCTGCTGCAAGACGATCTGCAACTTGGTTACATTCCCGGAAAACATGAGACAGAGAATATCCCACCAAAAGATGACGACACTCCCTAAGCTCATACATGTAAAGCCACGGATCACTATAATTACTGTCAAAAAACTGGACGGCTGCTCTGGAATCAGTTTCCACTCGCACCCCAAGCAGTGCTAAAGATCTACATAACCTTAAGCCCTCACGAAGAGCCATTATCTCAGCAAACATGTTCGTGCCTGGCCCATAAAAAAAAGAAAAAGCACGTATAATATTCCCATTGGATCCCCGAATAATACCACCTCCTGTAGCAATTCCATTAATCGAAGAACCATCAGTATTAAGTTTATTGAATCCCAGCTCGGGAACCAACCAACGAACCCACTGACCGCGTTTGAGGTGAGGACGAACAATGGGTAAGTTTAGACATTGAAGACCAACAATCTCCCTGGAGTACAAAATAGTTTTCGGAACAAAAACATGCAAAAGATCTATCAAATTTTTATGAACCTGCCGAAGGATAACATCAGAGTGCATACCATAGCCTTCAAAAATGGCAGGACAACGAGCACGCCAAATCTCCCAACAAACAAACAGACCAATGCCTATGTAAACTGCTCCCAACTGCGAACGAACAGAAGAACGGTTGATCCACACTTCAGATAGATGTTGCATGGAAGCATAGCTGAAAACTTTATTCAAAGGAGCTGCCAAGGTATTCCATATATCCTTCGCAGTTTCTGAGCGAAAAAATAAATGCTCAATGCTCTCCACCTGAGAATCAACTGTACAGCACACACACTTGGAAGCTAAAGGAATACAAAGACGTTGTAATTTAGAATCCACCGGAACACCATTAAACATAAGACGCCAGAAAAAGCTGCTAACTTTCTTGGGAAGCCACGGTTGCCAGATTTTCTTAGCCCATGTGAGACGCTGAGCTCTTGGACGTAACATATTCCAATAATCTTTAACCTCAAAATTTCCAGATTTAGAAAGAGAACAAACCAACCTGTTTGGAGTATGAGGTAAAATCTGCACCCTTTGGACAAGCGCCTGATGATCTGGAGGAAGAAGGGATATAAGCGAATCAATCTCCGGCCATGCTCTTTGAACTGTTAAGAGGGCATCTACCGGTGAAGGGCCAGTGAGGACGACGCCGCACCAGTTTGATGTCCAAAAAGGAACGAAACCATCACCAATAACCCAACGACAAAACTGCGATACATTTGGCATATGTGTCATAATAGCTTTCCACATTCGAGATGCAGCTAAAGGGGTCCTAAAACCATGATCCGTGCCATATTTACTGCGCACAAAACGCGACCAAATACTATCGCCAGCTAGAGCATTCCACACGAGCTTAGCATGTAAAGAATCCATAACTAAAATTAAAGATCGAATGCCCAAGCCACCCTCTTCCAAGGGACAATAGACATGCCGCCATGAGATCCAATGATGTCTAGGCTCGCCATTAGAGCTCCATAAGAAAGCTACCATATAGCTTTCAAGACGGCGAAGAACTACCTTCGGGACTCTAAGAACTGTTAAAGAATAAATGGGAATGCTTGCCAAAACTTATTGCAAAAGAGTAAGCTTACCCCCAAAAGATAAGAGACGAGCTTTCCACCCAGAAATTTTCCTCCACATTCTATCTTCCAACTCCGCAAAGTATCTCTGATTCGTGCGACCAGTGAAAAGAGGAATACCAAGGTATTTCAAGGGAAAATTCTGGTGCAAATAACCAGACCATTCCGCAATGAGACCAGCCCTTCGCCTGGAACAGGATGAAGATACCAAAAAATAGCTCTTCTGTAGATTAATCAGCTGACCTGAACTATTTTCATACTTTGACAACATTCTCGAATTTGCTGAATGGCCCGTTTGCTACCATTGCAGAAAAGTAACATGTCGTCGGCATATAGTAAATGTGTAACTATGACTCCACTACCATGACAGTACGGTAAAAAGTTCCCTTGAGCCAAATTAGTTTTAATATATCGGGATAAAATTTCCTCCGCCAAAATAAATAACAGAGGAGAGAGGGGTCTCCTTGACGAACTCCACCAGAAGATTGAAAGAAACCAAAGCTCTCACCGTTAACACGGAAGGAGTACCAAATAGAGTTAAGAGTGCATAGAATGAGATTACAAATACCTTTCCCAAAACCAAAAGTCTTCAATGCCTTGATCAGAAAATCCCATTCCAAACGATCATATGCCTTAGACATGTCCAACTTAAAAATCACATTACCTCCCCTCACATTTTTATCGAGCCAATGAACCATTTCCTGGGCTAACATTACATTTTCCTGAATTGTGCGGCCACGAACAAATCCTGACTGTCTGGAGAAATGATTTTAGGGAGAATAGCCGCAAGACGAGTAGCAATAATCCGAGAAATGATTTTACTCGTAAAGTTACACAGGCTTATAGGTCTTAAATCCCCTAACCCCTCAGGCCGAGCAATTTTAGGCAAAAGAATCACCGCCGTAGACGTAATACTTTTGGGTAAAATAGCTCCTCTAAAAAAATCCTGAATCGCAGCGACAACATCCTGCTGAATAATCCCCCAGCAACCTTGGAAAAAATGACCTGTGAACCCATCTGGCCCAGGAGCACTGTTAGGATTTAAACCTTGGATGGCGTCCCAAATCTCTTCCACCATAGGAAGCTTTTGCAACTCTTCATTATCTTGGGGGCATAAGCAGCTAGATATACCCTCAAAAAGGTTGTCATCCACCGTGTGAACCCCTGTGGAAAACAAAGATGAGAAATACTGAACAGCCATATCCCCTATAGTGGTATTATCAGTGCACCATTCCCCCGTGGGGAGGCGTAAACGCACAGCATTAATAGCAGCCCGTTCCTTAATACTTGCATGGAAAAAAGCTGAATTTTGATCTCCATCTGTGAGCCAAAGTTGTCTAGATTTATTCCGAAGGAGTTCCGCATCCTAGCGAACCAGTCTGCCCAAATCCCGATTGACTGTATCGACCCGAGTTGACACTGAAGCTGACCATCCTTGCTGTAACTGTAAATCCAGACGTAAGAGCTCATCTTGACAATGGGCAATTTCTTGATGTACATTGCCAAAAACATTCCAATTCCAACCCTTCAATTCCTTTCTAAGCAGCTGTAGTTTTCGGCCTAACACATTTAGAGGAGAGCCATACACAGGTCGAAGCCATTGCGTTCGAACAAAGTCTAAAAATCCCTGATGATCCAACCACATACGTTGAAATTTAAAAGACCCTTTGAATTTTTTAAATGTTAGAAACTCAGCAATAAGAGGGGAATGATCAGAGCACACTCTACTTTAATGACGAACTTTAACCGGACTATACGCAGCCATATATAAGCCATTCACAAGAACACGATCAAGGCGCTGCCATATATAATCCCCATCCTCCTGATTGTTGCTCCATGTATATAGACTGCCCTCAAAACCAACATCAACCAGGCCACTCAAACTCATAAATTGATTAAAGTCACTCATACTCGGAAAATCGCAGACAGCCCCTCCAAGCTTTTCAGAAGGCTGAGAAATAATATTGAAATCACCACCAACAACCCAAGGCTCAACAAATTGTTGCGAAATCAGAAATAAATCTTGCCACAAACTTTGTCGCTCTATACGATTACATTTAGCGTAAATGAAAGAAGCAATCAGATTAAAATCATCACCAACCCGAATACGTACCGAAATCTGTTGCGAAGAGGCTGTAATCAAAGTAACATCCATAGATTTATAACATAATAGCCAGATATGAGTATTAACCTGGTTACAATGCAAGCTATTCACAAATTTCAAACGTTTAGCAAAACGTTTTAATCGATCTCCCAAGAGTTTGGGTTCCAGGATTACACATAGAGACACCTTATTCTGATCTTTAAGGAGTTTAAGATATTCTATAGTATCATCATTACCTACCCCACGAGCATTCCAAATAAGAACAGCCATAAACCACCAAAGAAATAGAGAAGAAAAAAGGTCATCAGGCTTGTACCTTAGCTGCCGCACGAGTAAGGCGCATGTTACGGCCAACAAATAATTGCTTTTGTTTTTTCTTACAATGCACCCTAAAGGATTTGATACTAGCTTCCGAGTGTGGATAAGCCCGTAAATCATCTAAATATGCCGACCTTGTAAGTTTGATTTTTGACGTGCCCCTCATTTGATCGCACGGAACTGTTCTGGTAATAACATTCGATGCATACCCATTGCCCACATTCTGTCCCAGCATAACTCCTTCCGTATCCAAGTCCTCCAAAGCAGCAAATGCATTTTGAGTAAGAATGGGATCAGGATTGCAATACACAGAAATCTTCGGCTGATTAATACATGGCACATCCACCGAATGTCCCTTGGGCTCCATCACATCAATACCATCACCCAAACCCATGTCCTTAGATTCATGTAAAACTTCAATCACATTTTGAGTCTGTTGCTCAGCCTTATTTTCAAACTGATGAGTAGTTGTATCAAGAGTTTCAAGATGGCCATCGTCCACCACATCAATTATCTCATCCCCTAGAACCTTGCCCAAATTATCTTTGGTAGTTGAAGGACCACCTAAATCCACATCCGACACAACTTGTTTGGGTTTCCATTGTTGTGTCGTATTCTTATGCACTGTATCCACCATGGTCATCTTCTTGGTTCCAGTTGCTCAGCCTCCTCTTCTACTTGCTCAGCCACGTCTTCCACCCTTATATCATCCTAATTCCCTATTATATTAGTAGACTCATGAGCTTTAACTTAAGGTCGTTGGAAACCTCCTTTCTTCTTTTTACGACATTCTATCATAACATGACCCAGCAAACCACATGAAGAACAATAAGCAGTGTTCCCTTTGAACTCTAGGTGTTGCCAAAAACCATTCTCATTTGAAGTTCCAATCCATATCCGAGAGGGCAAAGGCTTTGACACATCAACTTCTAAACAAACCAGTGCATACACAGGATGGCTAAGTGCCAATGTCCTATCATCTACCCGTAGAAACTGACCTATCAAATTCCCAAACGTTCGTAAGCTCGAGGGATTGAAGAGAGGAAGAGGGAAATGATGAAGGCGAGCCCAGACCGCCACCACAGGATTATCTTTCTTAAAAGCAAAATCCGATGACCAACGAAATAATCGATACATGCAATTATTGATCATCCGTGATTCCTTGGATAGAGCCCTAACCAAATCGTCCTCATTAGCAAGGGGTATCATCACATGACGAGGATCCAACAATCCAACAATAAAATGAGCAGTAAACATCCAATTCTTTGAAATATGTTCTTGAATATGGTGAATATGAGGCCTTCCCACCGAAAATTTCATGATCAAGGTAGTGGAAAATTGCTTTTCTAACATATCCATCTCAACCGGAGTAAAGAGACAACCCGGAGCATCCAGAATCAATATAGATGAATGAGGTGCTAAGGGAACTTCCTTCAAAGCTGGGGACTTCGCAGGGTTGATGCAAGACACTGAAGGTTTATGACCTAATGCCGCCGCATAACTCATAGATGGTATAACCCTAGTTACAGTTGTAGTAGCCGCATTGAGAGGACCAGAATCAGTAGAGGGATCCACCGTCAAGGAGGGGTTCGGCGGCATTGCCTGGCCGGCGAAACCGAACACACAAGAGAAGCAACGGCGCAAACCTTAGAGAGAAACCCTAGAGAGAGAATGTATCCTCACAATAACGTGTTCATCTGGTAATCAGACAAGATTTTATTAATCCAAATCTATATCTCTTCATGGCAGGAAGAGAGTCCTACTTAAGTCTTAGGCAAAATGCATAATGCATATTCTTCTTCAAGGCTAACTATCTTGTGTTTTCCTAATACTTGGTATCAAAAAAATTTTAACAACTCTGCTCAACCTTGTCAAATTCCATCATTCTACCCCGTCTATATCTCTGCCATATCAAATGTATGCATACCTACGCTATAAGATCACAATCATTAATGTATGCATACCTACGCTATCAAGTTATAACCATTTATTAATAACATCACATCACTGCAACTTCATTAAATTCATTCTTACTCTTAAGCCACATTTAAGTCTTATCAAAATTCTCTTCACCCAAGAAGTTCCTTCGAATTCCCAGTATTTCTAGAGACATGTTCATTAACACAAATAACATGCTTCTCTTAACCATCATTTTGTGTAACCTCAAATTTCCTCAAGCAATTCATCTTCATCATTCAAAATTATGAGGAACACAAACTCTTCTAGGCCAGCATCTCGTCCTATTCCTCACACCGAATGGCAATTACGGATGATGACTGTCTTGGCTCCTCAATCTCAAATAATTTGAAGACCTCCTCGAGTCAATCATCAACTAAGAAATCGACCTCAAGATCCCAGGAACGATGTTTAAAATTTCATTGCCTAGATTCCCACAACAAATTTCGTATCAACTGCTGAGTCTAAATTTTTCCCTGTTTCGTCCTCTGCTCCTTCAAACGTTCAAATCGAGCAAATACCCATTCAAGAAGAGCATCCACTATGGGCAAAAATTCCGCACGAGACTCCGTAACTACTCAAGACATTCTCAACACTTAGGAAAGGAAACTTGCTTCTTTTAACATGTTTTATAAAAGCATTTCCTTTGTTGATGTTTTTGTTAAAACAGTATCTCTTATATCTGCATGTTTTCTATGTAATATATTATGCTTATCTTTCCCTACTGTTATTTTTTATTCTTCTACTTGTCCCCCTTGCCCATTAAGGAGGAGAGTACAAAGAAGTAGACATTAAGGAAGAGAATTATATTCTGAAATGTGTGCCTTATACATTCAGGAGGAGAGTTACTTTAAAGAGGAAAATTCCACACCTTAACACACACATTAAGGAGGAGAGTACTTTGACAAATAATATCTTGACATAGAATACTTTGACATATAATGTTTTCACATATAATCTTTTAAACATTCTGAAATGTATGCCCTATACATTAAGGAAAGCTATATAACGTGATCATTAAGGAGAAACATATACATATGACTCATATACTCTAAAAATATATGCCTTATGCATTCAAAAGGAGACATACTCTAGATATTCTATAAGTAGAGACATCTAGATACATATTTAGAATTTTATCTTAAGAAACACTTGAATACATATCTTAAGAAGACGTCTGATTAAGTCTTTGTAACAATAAGCGACTTCTGAGAATTTTATCTCTTCAAACAAAGCTATTATTCAAAGTTCATTCTTGTAAAATCTCTTTACAAGCAATGAAACAACACCTTCAAGAAAACATTTCTTAAGCTATGATACTGAACTCGTTAACACTTGTTTGTGTACGTGTAACAATATGCCTATGTCCTTAAGAAGGAGAGTTTATTTTTCTTATAACCAATATGTTGCTTATGACCAATATTTTACTTTAAGGAGGAGAGTTTATAAAAATCGAATCAACATATACATATACGTAAGTTTAAAAAAATCAGATCAGTTTAAAAAAAACGACATATAGACATATACATAAGTTTTATAAAAATTGAAAGCCTCTCATACAGCTATATATACTTTAAGCTCTGAGTAAGGAGGAGAGTTCTGTGTAAAGAGGAGATGTATATCTTGTATATATCTTGTGCTAAAAATAAACATATACATACTGAAAATTATGATCAACATAACCTATTAAGTTGTCCGAATTCCTAAATGATCACTCTTTTCAACGACACTGTTATTTAAAATACTTTCTTGTAAAACCTCTTTACAAGAAAGAAACAAAATCTTCAAAAAGAACATTCTTTTTGCTATGATATTGAAACTACCTCTTTTTCTTTAAGTTATTCAGCATCTCTTACATAAAATGTTGTTCAAACTACTTTCTTGTAAAAAGTCTACACAAGAAAGAGATTGTTTTTAAATCATCTGCTATAATACACTTATACAAAATCAGCATATCTCATTTCGAAACCTGCTGATTCAAAATACTATCTTGCTCAGAGTACTTCAGCTCATTCAAACCATATCGGAAGAAAAATATCTTTATGACCTACTTATCAATTATATCTCATAATTGCCTAAAAATGTTTTACCATTGCCTCGTATTTGTACCTTTATTTATCAAGTCTGTAAATACTTAGCAATAGATGACTATAAATACACTATCGCTTGTAAGTTCATCCTAGGGCATGCCTTGAGATAAAATGATCATTCATTAGAAGGTGTGTTATTACTAAGGATTGAACATCTGCTTTAAAAGAGCTGTATGTATATTTCAATTGCAGTAATGGCCCCAAGCAAATAGGAGGAGATTGTTAGGAAAATGCCTGTGAAACGGCAGATACATATGTTTGCATATTCCAACACAGTGATTTGCTTGTTTTCATTACAATGCATGTTTCACAAGTCGCTAAAAGGGCTGCGTACCGGTTAGTGTGGCAGCTTGATGAAACAATGCATAGGTCATTAGACTAGGAAGTCTTTATACATGTCCGAGTCTTTTTCCTACCAAGCAAAAGATGACTCTTCATATGGATCAGCTCTACCAGTGCCAACAAACATGTCTACCAGCAATGTCTCACTAGCAGATATCTCTACCAGCCATGTCTCATCAACATTCTTTACCACAGCAGTCTTACATCGGCAGATCCAAGTATCAACCATGCTCTTCATCAGACAACTGCAAAGAAGCTGATTATTCACAATAGGAACATCGGTCGTTGCTCAAAGCTACAATTCAAAAATAGATCCGTTACAAGATCTTCCTGTCAGCTAAAGATTCGCATCGATGTTTGTGCTTTCACTATTATTCAGAAGACATTTCCTCTTCTGTGTATTGGTCCCAGTCTCAAAGGCTACATTCCATAAAAGGCCAAATACAGTGCGCTACATCCCAGGCCTGCTCGTCAAGTCTCTTTCATCCATCTTGTATTCTTTGGATGGATTTCAAGACAAAGCTTAAATAGAAAGTCTTTGCCCAACAGTCTATGAAATGCACTCTGATGCATTAATGATCCAAATCGCTAATGGTTAAAAACTCATCCAAGCTCCAACAACTACTTCATCTTCTCCAGCCTATAAAAGAAGACTCTCATCTCTCATTCAAGGGAGTTGGTGGTGGTTGAACAAGATCTGTGTGCTTCCAATCTGCAACACCACTCAGAGTGAGAAGACAAGTGTAAGAACAAACACTTTGTCAGAGAGAAATCTAAAATTCCTAAGGCGAAGAAGCTCTGCTTGATCAAGAACTTTGTTCTTGATTTGAGTTCTTTCTTCCTTCGAAAAACTCAGTCTCTTCAGTTGCTATACTTCAAATCCACAACTAGAGACCAAGCATCCTGCTCGTCGTTGAAGACTGATCAACCTTAAAGATGTCCGATGAAGAACATGAACATAATAATCCATACTGGATTCATATCGATAGACTTATACTATATTATAAGAGCTGTAGATTGGGCAATGAAGTGTCATCATTCTTGGCCGAGTGCTCAGCACTCAGTTGTTCAAATACTTGTTATTTGAATAACGCCTAATATTCTCTTCTTACAACAAATTTATCGAGTTAATACTGCAGGAAGACAACATAATAAATGTTGACTACATCTTCCAATGTATTTTCGATAAATTTGATTTCACTTTCTTAATCTCTCATTTTTCTTTCCTAAGAAATTGCTAGGTTAGAGAGTCTAGGTTGATGTACTAAGGATGTTTGTCTTTGAGCAAACTTCTGCTGAATTTTAGTACAAATCATATTTATTACACTCAGCCTTTACTTATCTTTCCCGTAATATATGTCATATATCTTGTGCAATCTGGTTATGGAAAGTAACTGATGCATCTAATACAAGATTTTAGATTGTTGATATGATAAGCATGTACCTATTTGCTTACAGCTGCTTTAATCTTGATTGTTATACTTATGCTGCTTATCTTCTTTTATACCAGCTAAGTATAACAATATCTTCCTTTCAGCAGTCCTTAAAGTCTGCTGATGCTGATTCCACTATATCGGCTATGTCGCTTAAACATGGAAGATGACCTATTCTTATTAATTATTTCATCACTATCTTTCAACATAATCTTTAAATTTGATGAAATCTTTAATAAAGGTCTAATCTTTAAATTTGATGAAATCTTTAATAAAGGTCATATAGGCTACTCACCCCCCCTCTAGCCTATATTCTGAGCACATCCCCATAGACCTAACATGATCAGCTATTATACTTCCATTGATTGACTTTCCCCTTGCATAAGTTATATCAAACTTATTCAGCAAGAAAGACCATTTGGCGAGCCTACTCGAAAGTGATGGCTTTTCGAGTATATACTTGATCGGGTCCATCTTGGAAATCACCTTTACATGTAATGTTTGCAAATAAATCTTGACTCTCTGCGTCGCCCATACCAGACCTATGCAACTTTTCTTAAGTGTAAAGTAGTTCAATTCGCTACCCTGCAACTTTCTACTGACAAAGTAGATGGCGTTCTCAGCGTGAGAATCTTCATTTTCTTGTGCTAACATGGCTCCAACCGTGGTGTCTGTGACGGTTAGTTATAACAATAAACGTTTCAGTTTATGAGGAGGGGCTAGAACTGGTGGACTAGCTAGGCATTTCTTGACTTTCTCAAATGCTTGTTGGCACTCTTCGTCCCATTCTCTATACGTATCCTTTTTGAGAAGCTTGAACAGAGGTTCACACATGGATGTCAACTGCTGAATAATATGACTGATGTATTGTAATCGGCCCAAAAAAGCCTTTGACTTCACTCGGAGTTGTTGGCTGTGGCATATCTCTGATGGCTTTGACCTTTGCAGGATCCACCTCGATTCTATTGTCGGTTACCATGAATCCCAAGACTTTTTCTTGAGTGACCCCAAATGTACACTTGGTAGGGTTGAGTTTAATCCACTACTTGCGCAATCTCTCAAAGAACTTGCAAAGATCTCTCTAATGAGTACCGTTTGTGTCTACTGAATGAATAATCATACCATCCATGTACACCTCTATTTCTTTGTGAATCATGTCATGAAAGAGCATGGTAGCAGCTCTTTGGTATGTAGCCCTAGTGTTTTTTAATCTGAAAGGCATAACTATATAACAGTAGGTTCCCTAAGGTGTGATGAAGGACGTCTTCTTCTGATCTTCTTCCGCCATCTTGATTTGATTATAACTGAGCATTCCATCCACGAAAGACCGCATCTTATGTGAAGTTACTGCATCTACCAAAATGTCAATGTTGGGTAGGGGAAAGTCAACTGCTTGATGATTTCCTCCTTGACTTGCAGGGACAATTTAGGCTTGATTTTGTAGAGCTTCTACTTCACCAGATTGGCGTTGGGGTACAGCGAAATCCGATGTTCAACGATTGCTGGATCCAACCCAGGCATATCTTCGTAAAACCAGGAAAACACATCATGGAATTCTGTCAATAGGCTGATCAATGTTGCTCTTTCTTCATTTTGCATGTAGCTTCCAATCTTGACTTTTTTGATTTTATCATTCAGGCCCAGATTGATGGTGGACAAGTCTTCTTGCAGAGCTTCCAATCGGCACTTCCCTCATTGTTTGATCATCTTGGTCAATTCAATTAAAAAGTCTTTATCTTTTGGATTCCCATTATTAATCGATTCATTATTAACAGGATGATTTATCATGTTTTCAGTTAATTCATCTTTTAACACATTGGCAACCAAGAAGTACACAAAACACTTGTATTATCATTAACGAAAGGAAAGGTTACAAGGTCGACCACCTCATTGAGGTTCTCACAGGTGAGATCCACGATTTTGGCGTTAGGAATAGAACCGATTGATGACCAGTTCATAACAAAAGGGGACGAAGGGGGTAAGATGTATCCGAAGCGCTCCACCAGGTCCTCGGCCTCTAGCAATGGTCCTGTAATAGTGTACCAGTTTTGAAGCGAATTATATGCCACTATCAAATTTTACTACTGCTCACTTGTGCTATCTGATGCTTCATCGATCAGTCCCAGGAAATTGTCTCCCATGAAGACTTCTCTGAATAGGGGTAGGGCGAAATCTTTCTGATCAATAGTCCATGTGTTCTCGACCGTCACTACTTTGTAAAAGGTGTCACGAGGGCCGATAATCACTTTTTTCATTTCTACTATGAGGCTGATGTCGTTGAAGATTTCCTATCCGAGGTGCACCTTTCTGCTGTTGTCCATCCATGGCTTAGGGAACATGAGGTAAGCCATGGTTTCTTCGTGCTTGACAAAGTAACCATTCAGGGTCTTCCTGTAGGGGTTCATGGGAGGTGCCGTGTATAGCTGGTTATTCTGAACTGCTCTGTTTCTCTTGCGCTTCTCTTCCATTACTGCCACTATTTCTGCAGGTGTTGGCTTGTATCCAAGCCCAAAAGGTGGTATGCATTCTTTGATATCGTCTTGTATCAGGTTGATTCTTCCTTGCTGACTCTTATCCAGCCCCAATCCTGGTATGTAGCATATATTGTGAATCATGCAATAAGGGACTATCTCTCTAGGTTTCACAGCTTTCTTGTCATTGATGTTGGTTTCTCCTGCATGCTGAATTGCATTCACCCTCGCCTGAGGGATTACTTTGAATCCACTAAAAAAGATGTCAGTGTCATCGTGCTCAATCTCGAGAATAGGAACATCCCCTTTCTCTCTTGATTCCATAAGTTTATCTACCAAAATAATGACTATGTGACCCCCGTGGATAAACTTCACACATTGATGGAGTGATGAAGCTACCCCTTTCACGCCATGAATCCACAAACTGCCTAACAGTAGACTGAAAGTAGAAGGGATATCCAATACTTGGAACTCGACGGGCATTTCCAACGGGCCAATGGTTAGCATAAGCGTTACCACCCCGAGCACGCATCGACTGGTGTTATCATAGGCTCGCACTGATTTCGATGATGGAGCTAGATCCGAGATCTTCATTGTAACACCCGTATCGTTTGCATCATTTGCATAATCATTTTTCTTATCAAGTTTATGTGATGTTGTGCATAATTCTTGAACATATTCTCACTCGTAATGGTTACATGCATTTTTATATGCCTTGGAATTATTGTTGGATACGTGTTGCTAATTGTGTTAATATTGTGTCATAATCCTAGCTTCGTTCCAGACTTTTTGGGAACTTTTAATGAGTATTTTGATCTCATTTTTGGACTTAGAAACATTTTGGGTTATTGAGAACCACTTTGGGAGAGTTTTATAACAGTTTGAGACTTACTGGGCACAAAGCGATCACCCTGTCCCCTTCCTAGGCGATCGCTCTCTAGGCAGTAAGTCGTACTTTAATTCTGGACATAAAGCGATCGCCCTGTTCCTTACCAAAGCGATCGCTCTCTAGGCAGAAAGTTATAGCTTGGACCTAGAAACAAAGCGATCGCCCTGTATCCCACAAAGCGATCGCCCTGTACCAAAGCGATCGCCTTGTCCCGACTCAAAGCGATCGCTTCATAGGCAGAATGTTGATTTTGCCTGCGCGCCCCTTGACAGCTGTTACGAACTTACTCCTAATTGACCAGCTTTGACTCTAAAACTTTGGCCTGGGTTGAGCCACGTCCTCCACCACTTAAACCTGACCTCCTTGACCCTTATAACACCATGGGAGAGTATAGAACACTCTCATTTTAACCATTTACATCAGAAAACTTAGAGAGAAGATTGAGAGAGTTCTTGAGAGAGAAAGTGAGCTAGTTTGCTCATTTGTGATCCAAATCACAATCCGATTTCACCGTTGTGTAGCTGTGGACTAGGAGAGCACATCCCTTGAGTTGCATGTTGCTCAGCTAGAGTTTTTCTTGGTTGAATTCATCAAGAGGTAAGCTACTACCCCTCTGCTTCTCTATTTATGTCTTGTATGACATCTTAGCCTTGCAAAATGGCATTTATATGTTGAAATCAACATGTTAGAGTATGTTTTGTTGTTGAGCCATGTGAAATTCGTGGATGACATATTTTGCATGTTAAAAGACTTGTTTTGTCTTGGTTGATACACATAGAAATGATATCATTTGTTAATATTGAAGTATAAATGGCTTCTCTTCGATTCGAACTCATTAGAAACAAATAAAGACTCTAACGGAGTCAAATAGGTTTTCATAATTGATGAGACCACGTGTGTGACTTAGGGATTCCGTTGTGATACGAGAGTTTTGTCGGGAAAATTAGTTACCCGAAATTGTGCATGGTGTTGTTGTTTAATTCTTGTAAATATTATGAGATGGTTGATTATGTGAGTAGGATTATTATGACCTACTTGAGACATTCATGTTAAATGTTGTTGTGCTCCACATTTTAGAGTTTGATTTGTTGTTGAGAATGTCAAGTAAACATCTACTTGTACATTTGTTATGTCCATGGATTATTTGTTGGCGGTGTATTGACGCTCAAATATTGCGGGAGTCGGGGCTACGTAATAGTTGAACGCCAATACACTGGGCCTCGCCTTACCGTTGGCCACGGTAGGGGTATAGCGCCATTTGTTGAATGGAATAAACGCAACCTTGGTAAGCTATTCCGTGGTTGATTCTTGGGTTGTAGGGACTAAGATCACCCGTCGACGTGAATACAGAAAATGGTTCACACAGTATTGGTTAATGGTTTTGATTCGTCGATCAAGCACGTCAACAACGGCTCCTACATTGGTATATTATATGTTGGTTGGTTGGAAGTATTGGGTATATTGGAGGTGTACCTCAATACCGTATCCTTTTAGAATGTGTTTACTTATCGTACTTTTTTTTTTCTTTTTCAAAGGAGCCTTACCTCGAAAAGAACTTATCGTACTTATATGGTTCCTACATATGAGAATGTTGGTCATGGTTTCCAACTGGTATGGGTCGGTTGGCGATCGTTGAGCCTCTCGTGTAGTGTAGGGTAACGTGTTGTTATGAGATGCTTATATTGCTATGCATGAAGATTGATATAATCTTGTTATAGCCTGTATTACTTGTTCTTATTATTGTCTAGCATCTCGTATGACATATTGTTGCATTAGTAGCTTATTGAGTTTTAAACTCACCCCGTTCAATGTTTATTTGTTTTCCTTAGATCACGGTCCGGCGAGGAACCCTTAGTTGAGTCTTGGCTTCGTCTCGGCGTTTTCTGCAGGTTGTTCTTTTGGGCCTTGGTATTTATTTTGGTGAGGCCGAGGGAATACAATGTTACTTAAACTTTGTAATGTTGGGTAGTGTGTGGTCTTTATGATTGTAATATTCTTTTGTTTGTGCCGACACGGTTGTCGTGCGTGATGTAATTATTAATAATCGTTACTTCCGCATACTCTAATTTGAAGTTGTTATGGTTCTCCGAGCTCGTTGCTCGTGGAGGTTTATGTTATATGTTTGATTTTACATTCAAACCAAGTTTTAAATCAGTTCATTTTTCGGCTTGTTATTAATGCCGATGATGTGTTGACATGGTTTTCAAAGAAAAGTATCACACGTGCATTACAGGGTTTTGTGCATATGCTTCATACTTGCATATATTGCACATGAAATTTTTATCATGCGTATTTCGTGAGTCCCGTTCATGGTCCGACTCGGGATTCCATGTAGGAGTCCGGGTGCGGGTTGCGACATTCATTCCCAGCTTGGCTAAAGTTATTGTTGGACAGACATTTAAAGATGAACCATTGTCTACCAGAACCTTCGGCACCCTCTTTTCTTGGACACCGAGAGTAATATGCAACGCATCAACATGGTCGATTCTTCCTTTTGGTAAATCAAGGTCAGTGAACATGAGAACGTTCACAAAGTGGATGTTTTCAATCATTTGGGTCAACTCATCGGGCAAGGTCCCGATTGGAATAATAGCTTGACTTAAAGACTTGGCAAGAAATAGAGACATTGACTTGGGTCTTCTTCATTTGAGTGAGGAGAGCGTCTTCAATGTCTTTAGCCCCAGTATCCTTGGTATTGATATCAACTTCTTTATCTTTCCCTGACGGACTACCCATATCTTGAGCTGTTTGGTACGCTCTACTAGATCGAGTGAGATAAGAGACATCGCCTCCTATCCATGAGGCCTTTTCAATGTTGTTTACTTCTACTTAGGAAGTATCCTAGGCACTAGACAAAATGTCGAGATTCTCCTCCTTTGAGGGCAAAGGGATTAAGAGGTATGACAACGGAGCCTTGCTGATTTAAAATTTGGCGGGGAAGCTCACATCTTCTATTTCAAACTGGATAGTGTTAACAGGGTTAGCTGGCAAAGGATTGTTCACCATATTAGGCATGGGGTGTGGTTTCTCAATGATCTTGTCATCGATTAGATTTTGGATTGCTCGCTGGAGCACGAAGCATTTATCAGTGAGATGTCCACTGGACTGATGATATTCACAATATTTTGCATGGTCCCACGTGGCAGGTAATGGGTTGAGAGGTCTGTAACCTTCGATAGGTTTGAGGACTCCTTGTGCTTTCAGCCCCCCAAAAATTAATGACATAGGACCATGCAGTTAATCAAATTGTTTATCATTTCTGCGGAAATTAATTCTTGCACCTCTGTTATTGTTGTTTCCCAATGTATTTACAAACCCATTAGATGAATAATTGAAAGGCATATTTCCATAATTCTGAGCAGATGGTACAACTAGCAAGGCCATAGTCGAAACATTCCCTATCATATTTACAACAGGTGCAGATGTTGCTGCTGCCATTCCTTTGGAGTATCAAAACGATCTTGGGGGGATCGACCTTGATCTGTTCGATACAGATCTCTGTGTCGATGCAAAATCTGATGTCTAAGATTGTAGAGAAATCAGCATAAGGAAGGTAACGCATACAATTCAGATAAATCGGCTGAAGGTTTCTAAAAAATATCCTGACTTGTTCAGCTGGGTTAGGCCAGTCCAGGGTTTGGGAAATCTTCTTTCTCCACCTTTCGGCATACTCTGAAAATGTCTCCTTCTCTCTTTGGGTGCATGAATCGAGATCTCTCCTCTGTTTTTCCCAATTATTGTTATCTTTGTACCTCTTCTGAAACTCATCTGCGAGTTTATCCCATGTGGCAATCACAGTGCTGTCCACAGACATCAATCATTGCTTGGCAACCCTAATTAAAGTTAAGGGGAAATTGGAGGCCAAATTTCTTTGAAACATGCCCCTCTTTGCTACATAGCATAGGCGTAAGACCTAAGATGGGCAATAGGGCATCCTGTCCCATCGAATTTCTCGATATCAGGCATCTTGAACTTTGGTGGTAGAATGGCAGCAGGCTGTAGTGTCATTACTCGGGCAGTGAATTCGCCTTTATTCAGGACTTTCAAGACCATATCCTTTAATTCTCTTATTTTTCTTTTGTTTGCAAGTTCAGCATCATTGGTGTCAACCATAGCTTTGCCCGGGAACTGTCCTACTGGAGGAACTGGATAAGGTGGTGCATAGCCGGCAAATGGATATATTGGTTTGACTGAAGGCTGAGGGTTGTAACTGTTTAGATTTAGATGTGGATTATCGTGGATTGGATTGGTCATGTAGAATGGGAATACATTTGGATTAGGGAAAGGATGTTGGTAGGCGGAGATGTGATGCGGGTTGTAGGAGGTGTAATGGTATTGGGGATTGGGATTATGGTAGTCTGAGACTACTGATGGATGTTTGGATTGATATTTGGCTAGAGAAGAAATGTATTTGGGTAGGATGGGTAAGTGCTTGGATATGGGAGATATGAGTATGGAGAGTAGGTGTGCGGGTATGTGGGATAGGTGTTTGGATTAGGCAGACTCGTATTCACGCTTGAAGGTGATAGGTCAACTGTTCGTAGAGACGGGTAAAGTTCTGTTATCATCCCATTGACCTTGGATAAGGGCTGAAAACCTATTGATCATGGCTTCCATGTTCTGATCCATCCATTGTTGCATTGCTGGGGTCGGAGTGTATCCTGGAGCCCCTGTGTCATGTCCTGCAGAAGTCCTATCTTCTTGATCGGCCATCTGATTCCAATGCAGACTTTCTATACTTGACTCTAAATCCCAGCTTGATACTCTTGTCAACCTCCCAGTGCTAGTCCTTCTCGATTTGAAGGCCAGGTTTCTGAAAGGTTGGGATATGGGTAGGAGTTAGGTTCTGGAAGTGTTTCTGGGTACAGGACAATTTATTGTTCCTCATTTCCTTTTGACACGACTCATCCTATGGTAGTTGGACAAGCGACATAATACTTTTTTTTGACTTATGATCCGTTCCTGGAACAGTGGATTCTCTCGCCAAAATATAGGACCTTCGTATTCCACTTGTATTTCGACCCCCTAAGATTGGACAGATCTTAGGCGAAGGGCCTATATCCGCTTCAGGATCCACCATCCGAATTGTCTAGGCATATGTCTTTGACTTCTTTGTTAATCCTATGCATGAGGACTTTTGTTTGTCGACTTTTTGATCACCATAATTCTCTTTTGGGAGAGTATGACTCTTTTTTGATTTTTAGTGTTTATTTCTCAACATTTTTTCTTTTCTTTGCTGTGATCAAACATCTCCTTTGTCGGTCGATGACACTTTTTTCTGATTTGATTTCTTTTTATCTTTTTGTACAAGAATGACAAAGCATGTTTGTGACAACAAGAATCAACCGGTCTTTGAAGTGTCCTAGAAATCTATATGAATTACGCGTGGCTATGCAAGGTTAGAATGGCTTACTTGCCGGGGGACGATCAGTAATCGCGCGGAAAAGGATAGTGTTGGATGAAGGAATGTTGGGCGCATGACTTACCCAGATTCACTTCAACGTGGCTATACCAGGGTTTAAAGTTTTGTAACAGTTCGGAATAAATGAGTGTACGTGTGTGCGCAGTATTTAAGAGACTCTCTTTACATTTATATGAAAATGAAAAAGTGAAACAAGTATATACAATTAAAAGAATTAATGTCCATTTTTTTCTGATTCATGTGATGTGGGTTGCTTTTTTTTGTTAGCAGTTGGAAATAGTAGGAAAGGAAATGCATCCACAGGTCGAGGGTTTAAAACCTCGAGGAAAGAGAAGAAAAGAAAATAGGAAAAATGGGAATTCTATCCTATTTCTAATTATTACATTTGTGTCCTATTTCCCAAAATGAAAAAAACATAAATGAATGTACAAACAAATGATTGGCGTTGGCCCGAATAAATGTACAAATAAAGAATAATGATTTGTACCTACAGGGGTGAGAGTAGAATATACTACACAAATAACAGTTTAGTCATGTTATATTCATCAAACAAATTTGGGATATTTAAATATGTAAGTATGCATTTGTGTATAAAAAATGAGTCTGGCTCTCTTTTTTATTTATTTAAAAACAACATCCGCAGCAGAGTCGCGCCCCGAATCCGACCTTCGTTCCTGGGTCTTTCGCTCTTGTCTTGTGGTTTTCCTCTATTTGATTTTATTTGTTTGATAAACATGAAAAACATGTTTATCTTTGAAAACAGAGTCGCCACTCTCGTTTATAAAGTAAACAGGATAAAAACTTTAGATTATGGGTTCGGGGGCCAAGTTACGAATTGGGAAGGTTTTACGCACCCAACTCACCCTTTCGGTCTCTACACATTTGCATGTTTGTATTTATTTATCGCAAGTTTGTTTATTTACAGAATATATGTATTTACAATGCATTTAAAATAATTACATACATTTATTACATCTATTTACATATCTAAACTAACGAACGGAAGGGGTTACCTTCTGTCATTTTATAGAAATCAGGCCAAGTTCTAGGCCGTTGTATAATATTGGATCAAGCTAGCTTGTAGCCTGGCCGTTGTGCTTCCACTGCTACCAATCGAGGAAAGGAAGACTTACGTTTTGTATGTGTTGAGATAGAGTCAATACTCTTTTCTCTTTTCTTTCTCTCTTTTCTTCCTCAAAATGAGGCTTGATAGAGAGAGAGTGTGTGTGTGTGTGTGTGTGTGTGTGTGAGCTCTTGGGAGGGAGTTCAATCTTCTTGTTTCTCAGGGAGAGAGTTGATGATTGTGTTGTAGAAGGAGACAGCTGATCATCTCCTTATATAGGAGAGCCTGGGCTGAGATATTTGATGAAACTCTCGGGGCCAAGCAAGAAGGAAATTTCCTTTGTGCCTTAAAAGTTTTCAGTAGCCGGCGGCTTGACTTGTGAGGCGAAATGCTGGTTTGGTGCGCGGTGCACCGGGCATGGTGCCCGCACACCAAACCCCTTTTTGGGTGTATCAGAGCACTAGAAATGTCTTCAGCGTACCAAACCCTATTTTTGGCTACCTGGCTTTGTGTCTTGCACTTTGGCCCTTCTAAGCTGCGTATCTTGAGTTTAGAGCCTTGATGTTGATTTAACGGAAGGTTGTTTGTGTGTTGGACGTCGTTAGTCCTGTTGTATTTTCGAGTTTGACCCTTGATGTTGATCTAACCGAAGTTTGTTGTATTTTTTGGACGTTGTTGGTCCGTTGTGTATGTTGTTTCCTGAAATAATCATAGAAACATGTGTTAGTCCGTTTGTAAATAAACAATTGTTTATTGGAAAATTCGTATAATGTAGGTGTACGAATTCTGGGTGTCTACACCACCGGATATGCTTTTTCTAACATATGTATAACCTGCCCAATCTGAGTCACTGAATCCTACTAAATTTGTTTTAGTTTCGTTGGTGTACCAAATTCTTAACTCAGAAGTCCCTTTAACATATCTAAGAATACGTTTGACAGCTTAAGGTGTGATTCTTTTGGATTTGCTTAATATCTAGCACAAACACACACACACACACACACACATACACACACACATTATACATAAGATCAGGACGACTAGCAGTTAAGTAAAGCAAACTTCCTATCATATTCCTATAAAGAGTGTTATCAACACTTTTTCCATTATCAACTCTATTCAATTTATCTTCTGTGCCCATAGGAATATTTTTTAAAGTAACATTTTCCAAGTTAAACTTTATAACAAGATTTTTAGCATACTTGACTTGAGAGAGAAAAATACCATCTTTTGATTATTTAATTTGCTTACCCAAAAAGAAAATCAACTCTCCAACCATACTCATTTCAAAGGTAGATGTCATTCCATTAACAAAATGTTTTAGCCTAGAATCAGATGTGGAATCAAAAACAATATGATCTACATAGATTTGAGCAATAAGGATTTCTTTATTGTATTTTTGAATAAACAATGTCTTATCAACCTCACCTCTTTTAGAATTATTTTTAAGAAGATAATCAGTCAACCTACCATAACAAGCTCTAGGAGCTTGTTTTAAACCATATAAAGCCTTCTTACGTCAATAGACATGATCTGGTTTAAAGTGATCTTCAAAGCCTTTAGGTTGCTCTACATAAACTTTCTCATCCAATACACCATTCAAAAAGGCACTCTTAACATCCATTTGTTGTAAAGAAAAGCCTAAATAACATGCAATAGCAAGTAATTAACAAACGAATGGATTCAATTCAGGCAACATGAGCAAAAGTTTCATCAAAATCTACTCCTTTAATTTGTGTATATCCTTGAGCAACTAAACGAGCTCTATTCCTAATTACATTCCTTAATTTATTAGATTTATTCTTGAATATCCATTTAGTGCCTATGACATTGTAGTTTTTAGGACGAGGAATTAAATACCACACATCATTTCTCACAAATTGATCAAGCTATTCTTGCATGGCATTTATCTAAGATTCATCTTTCAAAGCTTCAGTCACATTTTTAGGTTCAACTTCAGATAGATAACAACATGAATGCACTTTCAAACACTTAAGAGACATGCAAGCAAGTTCAACCATATCTTTATAATTTACCTTATTCTTCTTCTTGTTTGCACTCCTGTACTTACCTTGCCAATCATTTGATCCTTCTGAATTCTGCTTGGTATGTCTTTAGATCGATTTACGACAGTTTTGTCATCTTTAGAAACTTAGTCTATTTCAGTACTTCCCAATAAGCTCCCGGATGTAGGCACATTTGAGACCTCATTTGATTCTGTAGATTTTAAACTGGATTTGTTGAGCATATTGCAGGGGTTACTTCTAATTGTGAAGGTGACAGACCTTAAATAAGATTATTAACCTGATCAATAACACTTTTGTTGGATGTGATGGCTCGATGTCTTGGCAAGAGGCCGGCACCCTTCGAGGGCGCGACCTGGCAGGCGTGTAGACTGGTAACGGGCCTCCCGTGGTACGGACTATTGGGGATTTCGGAAGGCATGCGGCCGCATAGGGCGTCCGCATGGCATACTGGAAACCATGCGGCCGCATAAGGCGTGCACATAAAGTTTCTGGATACCATGCGGCCGCATAGGGCGTCCGCATGGAATCTTTGGAAATCATATGCGGCCGCATAGTGCGACCGCATAGCGACAGGTTTTTTTAGCCTTTTAAGGGTTTTAGGGTTTCTATTGTATCCATATAAATAGTTGTATACCTAGAACGTTTGAAGGTGGTGAGCCTCTAATAAAATTTCGACAGTCCGTTGACCCCAATCTCTCTCTCTTCTTTGTGATTGATCATATTATACTCTGTTAATTTGTTTGCTAGTCTTCCGCTGTGCACAACAAGTGGTATTAGAGCATAGGTTAAGGTTAACATGTCTGCTTTAGGATCAGGTTGCTCTTCTTCCAAACAAGAAGTTCAGAAGTTCGATGGAACGGGGAATTTCGCTTTGTGGCAGAGAAGGGTTAAAGATGCCTTGGTGCAGGCTGGTTTAGGGAAGGTTCTTCGGAACAAAACTAAACCTGAAGATATAAAGGAGGATGATTGGAAGGAACTCCAATGGAGGGCTGTCTCAACAATTCGTTTGTGCCTTGCGGACGAATTGGTGTATCATGTAATTGATGAAGAGTCAGCTACAAAGGTATGGGAAATTTTAGAGGCAAAATATATGTCAAAATCCTTGTCAAATAAGCTACATCTCAAGCAAAGGTTATATGTGCTTAAGATGGTAGAAGGGGCTAATCTCAACGCTCACATAAACACGTTTACGCAAATCATCAATGATTTGCTACGGGTGGAGGTGACGTTTGAGGAAGAAGACAAGGCGTTGATGCTACTAAATTCGTTGCCGCCTTCCACAACGTATGAAAACCTTGTAACTACATTGACGTGGGGGAAAGATACTCTTGAGTTGGGACCTGTTACAGAGGCTCTCTTAGCTTTTCATCAACGAAGGAAAAAAGTTGTTGTTGATGAACCGCTAGGAGAAGGGCTGTATGTGAAGGAGAACAAGGATCGTGGGAGGTCACTATCCAGAGACAACTCGAAGAATCATCAGAATTCCCGGTCGCAGTCAAGGAAGAAGTACAAGGGAAATTGCTACAAGTGTGGGAAGAAGGGGCACAAGAGGCAAGATTGTCCGGAGAAGGGCAATAATGGTGCTGGTTCGTCAAAGTCAGCTAATGTGGTTATGGATGGTTCAGATGAAGATGGTGATATGCTCTCAATTTCATCAACAGCAGACGCCCGCATTTCGGATTCGGATTCAAGATGTTCGTTTCATGTAACGTCCAATCGTGATTGGTTTGACACCTACAGATCAGTTAATTCTGGAGTAGTTACTATGGCTAATGGTGCATCTTGTAAAATTGCTAGCATAGGTACTATTAGAATTAAAATGTTTGATGGTGTGGTACGAACGTTGTGTGATGTTAGACATGTACCGAAAGTTTCTAAAAATCTGATCTCATTGGGTACTTTAGACTATAATGGCTGTAGTTATAGATCTAAAGATGGTATGATGAGGGTTTGTAAGGGTGCATTGATAATGATAAAGGGTGAGAGGGGACCCAAAAATATCTATAGATTGATCGGTAGCACTGTTGTAGGTGGAGCTAGTTCTGTAGAGTCTGAACCTGAAGTAGATGAGGCTACAACTCTTTGGCACATGAGATTAGGTCACATGGGGGAAAGAGGTATGAAGGAACTTTATAAGAGGAATCTGTTGAAGGGTGTTAAGACTTGCAAACTTGATTTCTGCAAGTACTGTGTTCTTGGAAAGCAAAATAAAGTGCAATTCAAGACGGCTAAACACACAACAGAGGGAATCCTTGACTACATTCATACTGATGTTTGGGGGCCAGTGAGAACAGCATCAAGGTATGGACATATGTACTTCGTGACATTTATTGATGACTTTTCGAAGAAGGTTTGGGTTTACTTCATGAAACACAAGAATGAGACTTTTGAGAAGTTCAAATTGTGGAAGGCTGAACTGGAAAATCAAACAGGCAGAAAGGTTAAATGTTTGAGAAATGACAATGGTACTGAGTACACGTATAAGGAGTTCAAGAAGTTTTGCATGGAGCATAGAATCAAAAGGCACTATACAGTATGCAGGACACCACAGCAAAATGGTGTGGTAGAAAGGTTAAACCGATCTATTGCGGAAAGGGCTCGGTGTCTACGATTGAATGCAGGGTTAGCAAAATGTTTTTGGGCAGATGCAGTGAGTATGGCTTGTTTCTTAATAAACAGATCACCAAGGGCGTCACTAGATTGCAAGGTTCCTGAAGAGGTATGGACGGGTTCTGAGGTAGACTACTCCGATATTCGGGTGTTTGGGTGTCCATCCTATGTGCATATACCTAGTGAAGAAAGATCGAAGCTTGATCCAAAGTCCAAACAGTGTATCTTTCTCGGCTTCGCGAAAGGGGTAAAGGGTTACAGACTTTGGGATCCCAAGTCAAGCAAGGTGGTGATCAGCAGGGATGTGGTTTTCGATAAGAAAGCTATGTTAAAGTGTACTCAGGATGAAAAGGAGAAATAAGTGCCAGAAAACGAAAGGGGTAATGAGCATGTTATTGAGGTGGAGCTACCGGAGGTGGATTTGGATCGCACTCTTCCTGATCCCGAGGTAACTACACAAGAGGTTGAAGAAGAAATTCCTTCAAGTGGAAGACCCAAGAGAACTATCAGACCACCAGTCAGGTATGGGTTTGAAGATTTGGTTTCATATGCTCTTGTTCTTAGTAGTGGAGATCCAAATACTTATCAGGAGGCGATAAAAAGTCCAGAAAAAGATAAGTGGGTGACTGCTATGACGGAAGAGATGGAATCACTTCATAAGAATAACACATGGGAGTTGGTGAAACTTCCCAAGGGGAAGCGAGCAATTGGTTGTAAATGGGTATTCAAGCGAAAAGAAGCAGTATCAGAAAAAGGGGGGAAAATTCAAGGCATGGTTGGTGGCAAAAGGGTACTCGCAGCAACAAGGGGTAGATTATAATGAGATTTTTTCGCCCGTTGTGAGACACACTTCGATTAGAATTGTGTTGGGTCTTGTAGCACACTATGATATGGTGTTGGAGCAGATGGATGTGAAGACTGCTTTTCTACACGGTGAGTTAGAAGAACAGATCTTCATGGAGCAACCACATGGGTTCAGTCATCCTGGAAAGGAGCATTTAGTTTGTAAACTGAAGAAGTCACTTTATGGGCTAAAGCAGTCTCCGCAACAGTGGTACACCAGGTTCGACACTTATATGGTTAGTATTGGCTATAGGAGATGTGAGTATAATTGCTGCGTGTATGTGAGAAGCCTTGATGATGGCTCTATTATTTTTCTGTTACTGTATGTGGATGACATACTTATTGCTAGTAGAAGTGTTAATGAGGTCAAGAAATTAAAGACCTTGTTAAATAAGGAATTTGACATGAAGGATTTGGGGCCGGCCAAGAAGATTCTTGGTATGGAGATTCGTCGAGACAGAAAATCTAGAAGATTGTGGTTGTCTCAAGCCAGCTATGTTGAGAAGGTGTTAGGGAGGTTTAACATGGGAGATGCAAAACCAGTCACGACACCGTTTGCGAATCACTTCAGTTTATCTACCTCAGATTCCCCAACTACAGTTGAAGAAATTCAACACATGTCAAAGATTCCCTATGCAAGTGCAGTGGGATGTCTCATGTATGCCATGGTATGTACTAGACCAGATTTGACACAGGCAATCAGTGTGGTAAGCAAGTATATGGCTAATCCAGGTAGACAGCATTGAGAGGCAGTCAAGTGGATTTTCAGATATTTAAAGGGCACTGTGGACTATGGTATTATGTTTGAGAAGCAGAGTGAGGAGCTTTCTTTTGTGGGGTATGTAGATTTCGATTATGCGGGTGACTTGGATCAGAGGCGGTCGACTATGGGTTATGCGGTTACACTCGCAGGTGGACCCATATGTTGGAGGTCTATGATTCAGTCCATTATTGCATTGTCCACAACGGAAGTGGAGTACATGGCAGCTGTTGAAGCTGCAAAGGAAGCCTTATGGCTTCGGGGCTTAGTTAAGGAATTGGGTATTCAGCAAGGTGGAGTGAGGTTGCTTTGTGACAGTCAAAGCGCGATCTTTCTAGCAAAGAATCACATTTATCATCAACGGACGAAACACATTGATGTGCGGTTTCACAAGATCCGGGAGTTGATTGATATGGGTGAGGTTGTGTTAGAGAAGGTTCACACCACAGAGACTGCTGCTGATATGTTGACAAAGCCAGTTACTACTGACAAGTTCAAGCATTGCTTGGATTTGTTACACATCTCTAGCTGTTAGAGATGGGGAGGTTCGATGTCTACGCAGGATGGTTCGGGTATTGGTTCCTTGTATCTTCTGTTGGGTTGGGTGAATGCTCGCCAAGGTGGAGTTGTTGGATGTGATGGCTCGATGTCCTGGCAAGAGACCGGCGCCCTCCGCATGGCATAAAGTTTGGAAGGCATGCGGCCGCATAGGGCGTCCGCATGGCATACTAAAAACCATGCGGCCGCATAAGGCGTGCGCATAAAGTTTCTGGAAACCATGCGGCCGCATAGGGCGTCCGCATGGAATCTTTGGAAATCGTATGCGGCCGCATAGTGCGATCGCATAGTGACGGGTTTTTTAGCCTTTTAAGGGTTTTAGGGTTTCTATTGTATCCATATAAATAGTTGTATACCTAGAACGTTTGAAGGTGGTGAGCCTCTAATAAAATTTCGACAGTCCGTTGACCCCAATCTCTCTCTCTTCTTTGTGATTGATCCTATTATACTCTGTTAATTTGTTTGCTAGTCTTCCGCTGTGCACAACAACTTTTTATTCCAAAGTCAGATAAATCATCAAAGATTATGTTAATAGATTCCATAATAGTTCTTGTTCTAAGATTAAATACACGATAATGAAGGCTATTTGTAGCATATCCCATGAACACACATTTATCACTCTTAGAATCAAACTTAGCAAGATGTTCTCTATCATTTAACAAATAGCAAATACTCCTAGTGACATGAAAATACTTTAGAGTAGGTTTCTTGCTCATAAGAATTTCATACGAAGTCATAGTACTGCCAGGTTTTAAATACACACGATTGATTATATAACAAGCAGTGTTTAAGGCTTCAGCCCAAAATCTTTTAGATAATTTTTTTGAATTAAGCATAACTCGTGTCATTACTTGAAGAGTTCTTTTTTTTCTTTCAGCTACTCCATTTTGTTGAGGTGTATTAGGAGCAGAAAATTCGTGTGTAGTTTCCTTTTTATCACAATGAAAAGGAAGAGTTTTCATACTCTTTACCATGATTAGACCTGAGCTTCACAATTTTAAGATTAAAACTGTTTGACATTTTTTTATACCAAATTTTGAAAGCTTCAAATGTGTCAGATTTTTCTCTAAGAAAATACCCATATAAAATGTGAAAAATCATCAACACACACAAAAGTATACTTTTTACCTCCTAAGCTTTCAACTTCAATAGGTCCCATGAGATCAGTATGCACTAATTAATTCAAAACATCTAGAAGCAGAATGTTGAATACTTTTATGAGAAGCTTTAGTTTGTTCACCTTTTTGACATAATTAAACCACATATTTTCATATTTTTGGTGTCTAATGTAACGCCCCGAGTTCGAGATCCGATGTTAAACCCCAACTCGGTGCGCTAAACTAACAAGAACAACATAATAGCCGATAAGAGCGAGCCAACAAATCTCAAACCAAAACTATGCAGCGGAATACAAGATTAAATGTGAGTTTCAAAAACTCGAATAACAACTCACAACTAATAAAAACCTCAACAGCTAAACAAACGCCGGAGAACAACACTACTAAACACCACGAGCTACACGCTCGGGAAAAGTACAAATAAAATATAACTGGGCATAAGGCCACACCAAAACCACGAGTTTGTAATCCAAAATTATAAAGTAGTACAACCAGCACGACCTCACAAGTCGGCCTCAAAATATAAATCTAAAGAATACAAATATTTTTACCCAACGTACTAAGTTTACTTAACTTAGTTGAACCCACGATCTCATAATACAAGAAATAATAGAAAATAACAATATAAATACAACTTGCAAAACTCCCAGTCTCAGGTCTCACTGTGTTGGAACTTACAACCTGAAACTAAGGAAAACAAATAAAGTGTGAGTCTACAAAACCCCGTAAGCCGAATAATGTATTGCGTGCTATGAGTATGAATGCAACAGTAAGCCAAAACCCTACATATAAATAGCCTAGGTAGCTATTCCAGCTTCCCTAATCAACCTCACAATCAAAAACCGGCAAGTCTAGGTAATAATTCTAACTTAACCATTAATCGGTGAGTTACTACATGCGACTATATGGCATGCATGGCATTATGCATGTACAACAATATAATAGAAAAATAAACATGTAATAGCACATAAGAGCAACCAACTCTAATGCCTAATTGTCTTATAACCCAAGAAAACTACCTAAACTGGTCTGCTCAGTTTCTTGCAGTTCTTCGCACCTTCTCGCTGGAACATGTATTGACTGATAATTCCCCCTAAGTGAGAAATTAGCCAATAAGAAAATTGACAATCCAGCCTACCTAAAGTGGCTCAAAGCAACATGCCTAGTAGCTACTTGGATGCGCTCCTTTGTCACAGCCCCAATCCAATCCCATCATGCCTCTGTTAAAATTGCTCCTGTGGCATGGGAGCTGCTTTCAAAAAAATTTGATGCTACCTCCGCTGCCCATATCCCCAACCTTCCGGAAAAACATCACGATCTTAAACGTGAACCTTAAACCCCTATTACCGACTACATTCATGGCCACAGCCGGCGTAGTCATCCCTGTTGAAGATATCATTGAATGAGTTCTTCATGGTCTAGGGAATGATTACAAAGAATTTTTGACCTCCTATAATCAAAACCCAGCAACCAATTTCGATGATTTTTTGGATTGTCTCTTACATGAAGAAACTCTCCAAAATAGATTCTCTTTTCTCAATCTCAAACTCGGTACAACCCTTGTTACCAACAAAACAAACACCATCACACCACCCAACCCACACTCACAGCACCTACCACAAGTTAACCAAAACCAAAATTAAAACCAAAACCCCCAGCCAAACTCTGTATAGAATTATAGCTACTGTGGTCACCACTTTAGAGGAAGGGGTAATTTTCGTGGTCACGGTAGTGGACGTGGACGAGGTTGCTCAAATGGAGGGCGAGGTATTCTACCCAATCCACCATATTAGCCTCCTTATTTCCATATTGACCAATCTCGACCATGCCAAATATGTCATCGACATGGACACACCACCGATATATGTTACAATTGTCACAATATCGCCTATATTGCAACCTATTCTACATATCCCACTTCAAACTGGTGTCTTGACTCCGGGGCAACTCACCACATCACATCCTAGCCATCTACTCTCCAGTAAGCTACACCTTATAATGCTCATGATTCGGTAACAGTGGGTGATGGCTCTCAAATGCCTATCTCTCACATAGGTGCTTCTTCATTCTCTTCCGGTAAGAAATGCTTTCTTTTAAATATTATTCTTTGTGTTCCCAATGACCAAAAGTCCTTACGTTCAATTCATTATTTTTCATACGATAATCAATGTTATTTTGAACTTGATGCTTTTGGTTTTCTTATAAAGGACCTCCGTACCAAGAAGACCCTTCTTTCTGGGCATAGTTCAGGCGGTCTCTATCACTGTGCCTTCGATCCTTCTGCCTGAAACAGTCCTCTTGCTCTCATCGAAGAACGGAGAAACCAAGATGTCTGGCACTCACGATTAGGGCATTCTTCTTCTCAGATTCTGCAAATCTTACATGGTGTATAATTAGTTACCTGTCTTTTTTGACGAGATGGATTGAAGAACTATAAAAGAGCACTCGCAAATGAATAAGGAAGAAATATCCAACAATAATTGCGAACAATTAGTAAAAGTCAACAAAGAAAATTTTTGACTTATAGGTTAATAACACAGAGCACGGTTAGACTCTTCTCAGGAAGATGAACTCGAGCACATGCGTATGCATCCTTTGGGAGGGGTATATTGATAACTCAGCAATTTAATCTTTTGAATATCCACAAAGTCTCTTGCGCTCTCTAATAAGTATATATATAGAGAGACAATTGATCATAAGGAAAACCTTTCATAGAAATATAAAAAGATCTAATAAGTATATAGAGAGCTAACATACAACTTTAGTTCAAGTTAAATGAATTATAGAGAACTACGCACCAAAAAAGAAAAAAAGAAAAAGGAAATATAGAGAACTAAATGTATGATATTAATAAGCTTGAATTTTCAAATACAATTCTTTTAGGATGAGAGTATATCTTTGTCAGTCACAAATGAAAAATAAGTGCGAGTTTCCAATTCTATCCAAAAAGTAGTCATATGGTGTATATTTTTTTAACAGTACTACGATTTAATTACATGTTTTATGATTTTAGAAAAAATTAAAAATAATATATGTCAAATTTGCATTTGAAAAACATTTTATTTGACTAAAAAATCAAACGGGATGATTATTTAGGAATGGAAGGAGTATATCTTTGTTAACTGTCTTTTTCGATAAGAATGGATTGAAGAACTATTGTTAAAAAGTGTTTCTATTCTGAACATTCCTAATTAAACTAGGGTAGTATTAATTAATCCTAGAGATAATTTAAGAAGGTTAAGCAATTTTATAATAGGATTCTTTTATTCACATAGATTAAGAGTTTTAATCTCAATTTATATAGGTTTTTCTTAAGGCATATATAAATAGTCAATGGGACGTCAATTAGTGATACTAAAAAAAGTGATAGAGACAACGGACACAGTAGGTGGTCGAGGGTCTCCAGGTCTTAGCGGTGTTAGACAAAATAGTGCGTAACTATTTTAGGCTGTAAGGGTGTGGTACTATATGTGATTGTGTCAATCCATGTAACTCTTGTCCTAGGTAGGGTGAGTGCATTGAAAACTCTTTTGGGCAAATATATCAATCAATCCAAGTGCATTTTTTGTGGGTGTTTATTGACCCTAAGATCACGTTGTTTCTTTTAAAGCTTGACTCTCTTTTTGCCTCTTTTCCTGATCATTTCAACTCTTTTTTGGCCCATGACTCTTTTTTTTTTTTTTTTGATTCAACATTTTTTTCTTTTGTACATAGGATTGATCAAGAATGTCAGGACATAAAAATCGGCCAGTCTTAGGAATGTCTTAGCAAGATCTATATGCATGCTAGAGGCAATGCATACTCTTCGTTGAGCATTCAGTAAATGCGTGAAGAGGGGTAATGTCGGCTGTAAGCACTTGTGGGTAGAGATGTTAAAAGGGCCACGGCCCGTAGGGTTGGCCCGTTTAAACCGAAAAAAACAGGGTTAGGGCTCAATATTTTTGGCCCGTTTAAAATCATGGCCCGTTAGGGCTGGCCCGTTTAACCCGCGGCCCGTTAGGGCTGGCCCGCTAGGTTTCAGGGTTGGCCCGCCAACCCGCGTAATATTAATTAGGCTGTAAAAAGTTTAGGAGATACATAAAATAACCACCATGAGAATAAAACTAACAACCTTTTAATCCAAAGTCAAACACATTTATCCTTTGCACTACAGGTCTTCTTTGTGTACTTGTGAATAAATACTGAAATATAAACAATTTTTTTGGAAAGAACTGCTAAGTAGAGCTATTACATTATTTATTTTGAGAAAAACAAGTTGGAAATTATAACACATCGATGTAAAAAAATGTCTAGTTTATATTTCTTTTGAAAAACATAAGAAACTATCAAAGTTATGAATGGTTTATCGATTCACTATTTAAAAATATTGTTATATTATATCTTTAATCGTGGCCCGATAGTGGCCCGTTTAGCCCGAAACCCGCTAGGGTTAGGGTTAGGTCTGCAATATTATTGCCCGAAAAAATTGGACCGTTTAGTCCGCGGCCCGTTAGGGTCACAACCCGTTAGGGCTGGCCCGAAACCGATAGGGCTAGCCCGTTTAACACCACAAGTTGTGGGCTTTGTAAACCTGGTTCCTCCAAGCGTGTTTACCCGGGTGTGAGAAGGCATGAAGTGTTGTATCTACATGTCTGCTTGTATGTGAAAATTATCTATCAATTTGAAAAAAGGAAAAAGGACAATTTTTTTTGTGAGTTTTTGATGATTTGTTTTTCGTTTGTTTCAAAAACAAAAAAATTTGTTTGCATTGTTTTGTTTTTGTGAGTTTGTTAGCAGTTAAAAGAACGAAAAAGAAAGCAATCACACAAGCCTCAGGGCTTATGATCAAGGAATACAAATCAACGAATAAACAATAATAGAAAAGAAAAAAAAGGGGAACTATTTAACCCCATTATTTACAAATTTTTCTAATCCCCAAAAATTAATAAATGAACATAAATAATCAGAAATGCAAAACGCCATACCCGATATTCCTCTCGTCAAAAGCTCAAGTCTTGCAAATATTAGTAGCAAAAGGAAAACCGAAAACCGAGAAAACACAAAAGATATATATACAAAGTGACACTTAGCTATTAAGCAAAGCAAAGTAAGCATGAGTTTAGCCCACTAAAGCAAAAAAGCTAGTCCCCAGCAAAGTCGCCACTGTTAGAACTTTGTTTCAAAACCTCTCCGTCAATAGAAAAATGACGAGAAAATATCAACTAAAGCGTATTTGATTTATGCTTGGATGTCTCAAAATGGAATCTTAGTAAAAAATAAAATAGAGTCGCCACCTCCATTTATAGGAAAACGAATGAAAAACAAAAATTTTCGATCCGAGGGCTAGATTACGAATCCGGAAGTGATTAGGCACCCGAATTTCCCTTTCGGTCTCATTTAAGTTGCTATGCATGCTTGAACTCATAAGTTGCTAAGTCTCACACAAAAAGTGTCCTCGGTTTCATGACATTTACACAAAGGAGAGCAAAAAGAAATTAAATTAAACATTTTAATGTTGAAAAGTGACTTAAATGAAACATGTTAAGCATAAATAAATAAGAATTGAAAATAACAGATTTAGTAACAAAACTATCCTACCATGCATAGCAACTGTAAATCAATTTGAAATCATAAATTACCAACACACTTAATCAATTTAGGTTAGGAAAATAAATTAATTAAAAGAAATTCAACTCAAAGAAAAGAATACTAAAAAATATGTACAAATACACTGAATAAAAAAGAACTACATTTTCATGGCCTTAACAAAGAAATCTATTCTACGACCAAACAAACATTATACTTTCATTCTAATGACAAAAGGAAAAAAAAAAAAAAAAAACAACAATTATCAGGAAACTAGCTAGCAAAAGTTAAATACATTTCATACTTGTATTGGATAAAAAAAATAAAAAAAGAAAACTAAAACATACTGACCTATTTACAAACTACAACACAAAGCAAAGTTATGGCTACATTTTGACAGGTAAATGGAAAAAACTCAAAATATAGATATTTTACAAGAAAATGAAGAGGACGATGGAAATAACATTTAGTATGATTCTGTGTAATTTTTTGAAGACGACCTAACTTAGGCCTTTGATGAATGCCCTCCTTGTCTGCTCTCTAAGAGAAAGAGAGGCTTTGATTGTTGATGTCGTTTGTTGTAGAGATTGTAGGTGTGTGTTTGTGGTTGTATGTGTGAAGAGTGTTGTGGTTGTATTACAACTTGCGTACAAACGCCAAAAGAATATTACAGAACCAGAAACCCTAAGTACATGAATCTAGGGGGTCCTCACTGAGACGCTCGACTATTACAATATTAGAAATATGGGAAGAGGGGTAACACGAAAACAGGGGGTATCACTTGATCGTCTTCACAACAGGAACACTGCAAAACAGAGTGTTAGACTGAGAAGACAAAGAACACGAAATATAACGAAAAAACAAGCTGAGATGCAAAGCAAGCTTATCCCGCCGGTGTCACGCCACCGACTCGCTGTCACGGGTGATAGACACCTCGGCTATAGCAACGCTTATAGGCTCAGTAACCCTTGTTTATCCAGTCCACCATCCAAGTCCCAATAAGTCCCCAAAACCCCCCACCAACGACTCCGGCAAAGACGCCCTAGACCTCCGCCGGACAACCACCAAGACCCAACACCGGTATCCCCTCCTAAGACCTCTCAACCTCGCTGTGTGATGATAGCTCACCAAAGGAAACGCTCACAAGCTCAACCGTGTATACACCAACACTCACACACTCACACCCTCACCAAGAGAGAAGAGGTTGAAGAGAGAGAGACACACGCCGGTGACGAGAAGGAGAGAGAGAAGAAAATAACGACTCAAAATCTAACCCTAGATTTTGAAAACCCTTTTCTCTCAATCGTTCTACGCACTGTGACGCCTAGGGAGAAACAGAGATATAACAGCTATCACAACAACGAGGCCAGCTCAGCATGGGAGAGCGTGAGCACGTGGGAGAGAGAAGGCGGGAGAAACCGAGAAGCGTCCAGAACAAAAAGCTTCCGGTTTTGCGCTACCAAGTGGGCGGGCCAACCAGGGAGAGGGCTAAGGGATTGGGCCATTGGTTCAATGGGCTGCCACTTTATTTTGGCCAAGCCAACATAGAAATAAACAGCAACAAAGAGGATGTTGTGTGTTTTGTTTTGATGTAGGCAAACTTGCTGTCGTAGTTTGAGAGAGAGGAAGAGGAAGTTTTATCAACAAGTTTCTTCTTTGTGTGTGTGTGTGTGTGTGTGTATGTGTGTATTGAGAGGCCAAACTTGATGATGGTGGAGAAGGAAGGTTTTTATATGTGTGTTTTTGGCTTTGATTTCATCGAAGAGCCAGTCAAACGTAGGGGACAATGCTCGTAGGGGCCAAATTCGAAGAGTTAGGAACATAAGGGGGTGTGGCACCCTAAAGAAATTGGGTGTGGCGCCCTTTTTATGATTCATGAAAGGGGCGTGACGCCTTTTTTTTTTTTTTTTTGTCTTTTTACCATTTTACACTTTGGCCCTTCTTCATTTCTTTTGATCTTCAAGTCCTTCAAGCACTTTTCCTTTCATTTTAAACTTGAAATGTTTGAACAAATTATGCGTTAGTCTATTTTTATGCATAATGGTATTTATCAAACATGATAAAGATGAGGTACAAGATTGGGGTCTATACAGGTAGTTCAACCGGCGGCAGGAGAATGCATGCGATCAGAGAGTACATACTCAAGTTTAAAGGTGTGAAGTACGACACAAGATTGGGAGCTCCAATTCGGATAATTCTGTGGGGTAAGTGTTGGCATGAAGAGGTTGGGGATTGATAATGGTGGAAACTGGCTTGATTATGACAAGATAGAAGTCGAAGAAGAGTAGTTTTCCATATCAGAAGAGAACAAAGTAAATTTCCAACTCGTCATTACTATTACATATTCATACTTTATACAAAACTTTTACATCCATGTGCTTTTGTCAACAATGGAAAGACATAATTAAAAATATTCAACCTGCTATTTACATGGTTTGACTTCCATCGTTTTCCTAATTAACAAAATTTGATAGCAGCATTCATGGGATTGTCAAGTATCTCAGCTTTCACTGACAAATGACAAAATTCGTCGGTGAGACTTTTTCTCAAGAAAATAAAGTCAACCACATGCATGCGCATTTAGGATGGAAAAATTTGTGTATCAGCAATTTAATCACTTGAATTGTTACAAAAAGCTCTTATTGACTCTCTCCCAAACACTGCATATAAATTCTAGTTAGCAACCACATTGATCGCGACCAATAATGAGAAATATTTCATAAATAATGAAAAAATCTAATAAGAGGTTGAAATACTATACCTATTTAAATTCTTTGTCGAACCTAGTCATCGACCATGTACAGGGACGACTGTTAGCCGTGGTGATGACTTCTGAATATACCTACATGTGTGTTCCCACTACCCCATTAGCAAAAAATGAGGCACCAAACTTTAAAGAACCTAATCTTCTATCAGATGAGAATGAATGATCCTAGAGCCCTAAGAATTAATTATATTACCTGGGATCTTATTGCAACATCAGCTGATTTTTCTAGTGCTTGATCAACGGATTCTTGGATAACCTACCCATGATAGCTAAACAAGACATTGGGTTCTTAGATTAGTAGTTGGCTTTTCGCTCTACCCAATAAAGAAAATTGGCGAAAGCCACTTTTACGAAATAATAGCCTTGCATTTTTCTTAGATGTTCACCTCAGAATAGAAACATTTAAGATTAGGCCACAAATATTTAAGTTATTTCTATAACAAGTAAGTAGAATATATAATAATAAGAAAGATGTGTTTAGTACGTTGAATAGAAGAGGAGTCATTGAAACGCCAAGAACAACGATCTTAATTGTCATCTTATTTTTTAATATGAGAACCTACACAATTGAAATGAAAAGTGCATTAATCAAAGTATGATATTGTTAAAAAGTGTCTCAAATTTGGACTTTTCAAATTAAACTAGGATTGTATTAATTAATCCTATGGTTAATTAGAGAAGGTCAAACAAGTTGACCTTTATTGTAAAAAGATTATTTTATTGATATGATTTAAGAGTCTTAATCCCAATTTAATTAGGTTTTTCCTAAAGCCTATATAAAGAGGTGATGAGACCTCAACTATCGACAAGACCAAAAGTAAGACACAAATTTTGGAGAGACGGACAATGGACACGATTGGTGGTCGAGGGTCTCGAGGTTTTTGCGGTGATAGACAAAATAGTGTGTGACTATTTTGGGCTGTGAGAGGTGTGGTACTCTGTGGGATTGCATGTGTCAATCCTTGTAACCCTTGTCCTAGATAGGGTGGGTACATTGAAAACCCTCAATTGTAATTCCTCATCATTTATAGTGGATTTGTTGCTTGCCTTGGAGTGGATTGCTTTCCATTGTTTCTCCAAATACTTGGTACTATTATTTTCAACTGATTCGCTTCCGCATTGAAGATAGAAACTTGAAATTCTTAATACAAGAATATCGTCATTTTTATAACAAACTGATGTTAGAGCTTTGAGCTTGTCGAAATTATGAATCAAGAGATTGAAGTTTTGAAGATGGCGGACGTTGAAAATTCTACGCAGTTCCAATTGTAGAAATTTGACAGAAGTAATAACTTTAGCTTGTAGCAAGTTAAAGTTAGGGATGTGTTGATCCAAGCAGATTTAAGATATTGGTTTGGAAGGAATGGAAGAAAAACCAGATGATATGAAGGATGCGGTATGGAAGAGAATTTATCAAAAGGCGGCTAGCACTATCCGGCAATGTTGCACCCAATAAGGTTCTCTACAATGTTATCTCTAAAAAATTTGTGAAGGCATTATGGGAGAAGTTGGAGAGTCTCTATATGGAAAAATCTATGTCAAACCGGTTGTACCTAAAGAAAGAGTTGTTTAATTTTACGATGTCTAAAGGTACGAATATTCATGATCACTTGAATGTTTTTAACAAATTACTTTGGAAGTTATCTAATATTGGTGTTAATGTTGAGGATGAAGATCAAGGTTTAATTTTGCTAAAGTTTTTGCCACCGTCTTTCAAGCATTTAGTTACTACTGTTATTCAAGGGAAAGACAAGCTTACTTTGGGTGAGGTATAAACTTCATTATTAACGGATGATTCTATGAACAAGGGTTCTAAGAATAATGATAATATTGATGCTTTGTATGTGAGACGCAAAGTTAATCATGTTAGAAATTCTTCTGGTCAAAGTTCAAGTGGTGGTGAGAAGAATAAGAAGACTTCCAACAAAAAGTGTTGGCATTGTAATGAGCTGGGTCACGTTGTTAGTAATTGTCAAAAGCTCAAGGATGAAGTGAAGAAAGAATCAAATTCTAATGGTAATATTTTCACTTTTGATGAGTGTGGTATTAACAATAATGAGAATAGTGGTGATGTACTTAATGTGACCGTGGGTGGTAATAATCTACGGACTGAATGGGACCTTGATTCCGGTTGTTCTTTTCACATGTGTTCCAATAGAGATATATTTTTTACTTACAAGAGTGCAAGTGGTGATGTATTTTTAACGAATGATTCTCCTTACAAGATTGAAGGTGTTGGAACAATTAATATCATGACTCAAGGTGGAATGAAAATGCTAACTGACGTTTGTCATGTTCCTAGCTTAAGGAGGAATTTAATTTCATTGGGTTTCTTGGATTCGAAAGGTTGCAATTACACAGTTCGTAATGGAAAGATGAAATTATTTTGTTGTGGTCGTTTTCTCATGAGTGGAAACAAAAAGGACAACTTGTATCTACTACAAAGGATGTCATTAAAGGTAAAGCTCACGCCATGAAGTGAAGGTGCATGTGTAAAGAAATAGAAAGTATCCGGTTTGGTGGTATTTCAAGGAGCGAGTTCAAGGGTCGCTTGGACTCGTGTGTTCGAGATCAATTGTAGGCACCCATGGCGGGGCACCTGATGGTCAAGCAACAATGACGATAGACGATTGATGGAATTTGAGCCAAGGTGGAGATTTGATAAAACGTGTCTCCAATTTGGACTTTCCTAATTAAACTAGGATTGTATTAATTAATCCTAGGGTTAATTGGAGAAGATCAAGCAAGTTGACCCTTATTGTAAAAAGATTCTTTTATTGATATGAATTGAGAGTCTTAATCCCAATTTTAATAGATTTTTCCTAAAGCCTACATAAAGAGGTGATGAGACCTCAATTATTGATAAGACCAAAAGTGAGAGACACAAATTGTGGAGAGATGGACGATGGACACGATTGGGGGTCAAGGGTCTCGAGGTCTTGGAGGTGTTAAACAAAATAGTACGTGACTATTTTGGACTGTGAGAGGAGTGGTACTCTATGAGATTGTGCCAATCCTTGTAACCCTTGTCTTAGGTAGGGTGAGTACATTGAAAACTCTCTATTATAATTCCTCATCGTTTATTGTGGATTTGCTACTTACCTTGGAGTGGATTAAACCACGTAAATCCTATGTTCCCTTTTGTTTGATTCTGTTACATTTTCTATTTTCTTGTTATTATTTCTCCAAATACTTGGTACTATTATTTTCGACTGATTCGCTTCTTCTTGAAGATAGAAACTTGGAATTTTTAATCAAAGAATATCGTCGTTTTTATAATTTATATATAAAAAAATTAGTTTTTTGAATTAGGTTGAATGGAAACATGTATAAGATATAAGTTCATAACAATAGACATTCCTCTCATACCTAAATAATTGTGTTCTTTCAATAAGTAAAGGTAGTATCATTTACTAGTAATGCAAATGTTCATGGTTAAATATAAAATTAATTATTAATCCAATCACACATTAATAAAAAGTCCAAATATTTTAAATAGGGGTTAAGGATTTCGTAACTAACATCATAACATCAAATACATATCATGTGAAAAAATTACTTTTTATTTCAATAATTAGAATTTAAGAAAGGTTTTATTATTTTTGTGGATGGCTAAGAAATAAAATACATTCATTCTTTGATCATGACTGTTAATCATAGCAACCCGACAAATAGAGATACTAGTAGCACACTAGATTGGTGTATATGTGTGCCTGCAACAACATAAGACACAGAATGCTAAAAAATATATATTTATATATACAAGAGTGTGTGTGTGTGTGTGTGTGTTTGTGTGAACAAAAATTTGTTCAATAAAGAATTTATATATACATGAATTTTGTTATATACAAATGATTTGCAACAATAAATACCAAATTAGATCTAACTTATAACTTACATAATAAGTATTAGAATTGTTAAAGCTATAAGAGAATAATCTAAGGCAAACTAGATTGGTGAAGGTCCAAGTTCTTCAATAAATTAAATTTCCGAAAATGGGTAGATTATCAAAAGCAATCCAGGAAAAACCTAGAACCATTTTATTTCTCATCTACATATTAGTGAGATATGTTCCTCCCCAATTCAAAAGATGAACAAAACTTTAAGGATAATACAAATTAAACATTCTATCTCATAGTAAATTTAGGTGTTATAGTGACTACCAAAATTAAAATTAAAAGATTTAATAAGAACATTACAAAGACTTATATATGCAAAAGGAGAAATGGAACAACTAAATCAAAGGGAAGATTAAATATCGAAGAAGAATAAAAGGAGGATCAGTTACCTTCAAGTTTACTTCAATTAAATTTAGCCACAATCTATACAATGTCTCCTTGCATTGGTAACACAGATTCCGCAATGAAGGAAAGAGAGAAAGAGAGAGAAAGAGAGAGAGAGAGAGAGAGAGAGAGAGAGAGAGAGAGAGAGAGAGAGAGAGAGAGAGCTCCGAGGAGAGAGAAAGAGTAGAAGAGCTATATGGTGGCTGGAGAGAAAGCCTTGTAAAACACTAATTGTTCAAACCTTCTTTATATGCAAATCCCTCCCCGAATATATAGACGGTTAGGATTAGAAATTTAATAATACCGCATATGTAAATAGATTTGGAAATAAGAGCAAATAACTAGGTTCAAGTAGTCTTATATCATATCTCTTCTACTGAATTGTATGATATGAATTTTAGAGTGCAAGCAATAACAAACTTACGTATTCTTAACCCATTTATCTATCCATTTAGGCCCAAGAGAATTTAAAGCACATTTTCTATCCCTAAATCCTTCTAAAAGCCCATATCATTTCATGGGCACTTGTATATAAATAGTCATATAATTGACTTGAGATTAAAAGGGTTCTCGTCTATATAATCCATGTGTATTGCAATAAAGTAAATGAGAATAATGTGCATACCTTCATGACCAAACTGATTTTACTCTTAGCAACGACTGTAGATATTGATTTATTTTTTCTTTTTTTTCTTGGATCTGCCACTTATTCTTTGCTTGCGGTAGTGCGTGTACTATTAGTGAGAGTCGAACAAAGGACATTTCACTAAATGTATTGCTTCACATAGTTGAACACGGGACATCCAGCTAAATGGATTGATTTACACAGGAACTCAATGGTGGTCAAGCCACTGAGCCAACCAATTGGGTTGGGCTATAGATGTTTCTTCATTTTTTATGGTTTAAAATTTGTAGAGTATTTGATGTAATTTAGTGTTTTGATTTTCTAAAAACCAATGAAACATACATCAAAATATTTATTCCAAAGATAGTAAACGTTTACATTAAGTCAAGTTTGTTAACTCGTAAGTTCAACTTGATTTTATGGCTAGCAAACAAGTTTGATAGTAGATTTCAAATAAGAAAATATATACAATCAATTTCATACACCCAATTATAAGAGAGTAAGTAGAGCTCAAGCAAACCAAGCCCAATAAAAAAAAAAGGGACCAAGTTCAGCTCGTCCAGATCTCACACCTCTATCCGTGAAAGTGATTGGCAAGGATTTTGTAACACTCGCATCATTTGTATCATTTGTATGCACTTTGTTTATACATCTCATTATGTATCACTAACATTTCATGTACATTCTTCATTCAAACATGCTCGCATTTAAGTTGATTTCATGCTTCTCATATGCCTTGATTTGTTATTGAATCTTGGTAATCATTCGAAGTTGTATTGTGTTGCATTCTTAGCTTTATCATATGTTGTTTGGATTGAGTTTCAGAAGTATTTCTGACTTGATTTGAGGTTAGGATCATCTTAGGGTCACTTAGAATCACTTAGGAGACATTTTAGGACACTTTTGGAGAACTTCAAGACCTCGAAGTTGCACCCTAGCGTGCCCTGTCCGCGCTCTAGCATGCGCCTTGCTATAATTTTATAAATCAGACTCCAAAACTTTAGCCAGACCTACACCTTAGTGCCCAAAAAATGCACCCTAGCGCACCCTTCTATGACAGCATACCTGATTTTTAGACTTGTTGACTATTTGACTATTACTCTTGGTTGATATAGACCCACGACTTAAAACCCTTTGACCACGTTTCATTGGTCTCTTAAAGTACACTAAGGGAGACTCAAGTTACTCTAATTTCTTCATCTTCAACCTTGGACATTATTGAGAGAGTAGGCAGAGTAAAGAGAGTTTAGAGAGAGATAGTGAGATATCTTAAGCATTTGGATAGAAAATTGCTTTTTCATGATTGTTGATTGCGATGGCTTTTGAAACCATCACTTAATCTTCTTTTTCGCGATTGCTTTTTTCCATCACCTTTTTGCAATCACCTTATGTTTATGCGATTGCTTTACAATCGCTAGTGCCATCGCTTTTGATTATTTCGAGAAGAGCAGGAAAATAAAAACTAGCTGTAAAAAATAATAAGATAATGTAATGATTTTTGTAAATAAGCGATTGCATTTATAGTCGCAAATTTGAGAAAAGCCTTGCGATGGTTTTACTATCGTATCCATAAAAAAAAAAAAAACAAAAAACAAAAAAGGAAAATATAAAAGGCCGAATTGCCTAAATTTTTTAAAAAGCCAAAATTTGCCCAAATTTTTTTAGTTTCCCTCGATTGTTTCCCTTCAGGCTATTCCGGAGTACATATGATTTTTCACAAAATAGACGACCCACACCCTCTTGTTGCAATTTTCATTGATGCGACTCTCTCTCTCTCTCTCTCTCTCTCTCTCTCTCTCTCTCTCTCGTGTCATCTTGTTGCTAGGGTTGATTGGAAATCCTAAGGTAAGCATCTCTTTCTTTCTCTCGCTCACTCGCTTTCTATCTCTCTCTATCCTTCCCAGATTTGTGCGCTAACCTTGTTTACACAATTGTGCCTAAATATACAAAATTTATTTATTTTCCCAAATTACAGGGGAACAATTCCCAAATTAATTCCCTAATTGTTTTATGTTAAAGGAGGTATTTTCAAAATCTATTGTTGGGTACTTAAAATTTTCCAGTGAAATTCTCTTTCTGTCAAGCAATTTGAAGGAAGTTTTTAATAGAAAACATTTCGCTTTTGATTAGGTTTTGGGTAATTGAAGCCTTTATGGTATTTGATATGTCTAATCCCTTTTTTTGGGCATGCTCTGAAGATGGCCTTGGGAATTGAAGGGAACTGCCTTCTTTGCTAAATTGGAACAATGTTTACATTACAAAGATGTCCTTTCATGTTTGATTGTTGTGCATTATTTTAATAAACTTTTGAGTTTTAGCTCCTTTCCTTTTTGGTTTATTAGCTTTAGGTATTGCATATTGTTCTCGATCCCAACGGAAAAATTGTTTATCTTGGCTCAAGGGTTTAAGGGACCAAGTTTTGATTGATTGTTTTCATTTCATGCAGAGACAAGTTGTTGTTTCATTAGCTTCGACTGTTGTTTCATGCAGAGACGTCGCAACTGTCGAAGCCATTTTCAGAATAGATTGATTGATGCTTCTTTCTTCCTGCTGCTTGCTTCCATTCGATTACGAAAAGAGAAAGTCTCAGTTCAAGATCTATTCTAAGTAAAGAGCTAAAGTGAGGGTCTGGCAAAACTTCTTTAGAAGTTGAATTATTTGGATGAGATATTGGGAAATTGGCTCCCTTGGCTCAATCGCTCTTTCTTTGTGTAATTTTTCGATAATTCATAAAATTTTATCACTACTATGCAACATCAACTCACCTAGAACTTTTATCAATCAATTGACAGATTGGAGCATGCTCCTTGCTGCCATCACAACTATTTTCTAGGCAACAGATAAACAATGGATGATGCTTCATTGGAAGACAAGAGGGCTCTTCAATTTTCTCAAACGAATGGTGGATTTTCTCTTTGCCATCACATCTCCGTTTCCTCCGACTCCCTGGTATGCCACATTTGTTTCTTCTATGTTTTGTTCTTGCAATTGCTTACCAGAATCCATCACTAAATCCTTAATTTTTTTAGATCTTTTGGCAAATACAAAGCTCAAAGCTGAAGCTTGCCGTAGCCATGGCTCTTTTGCAATCAAAGCTACTCAATAAACCTTCTACGAGTGATATTCTTCTTCGTCTACCACCCCTCTCACTCAGACGCTCTAAAATAGAAACGCAAGGTATTTCTTCTTACACTCCCCATTCAATTAACTCTACAGCTCAAAATATTGTCTAGTTTTTATATTTTTATTTATTTTTCTGTCAAGCAAAAGAGCGTAAAAGTGACTTTCTTAGACTCAAGGAAGATCTGAAGGAAGCTGAAGGTTCTACACTATTATTAAATGTATGTGTGGTTATATTTGTATGTCTATGCATCGATTTCCAAGTACGGTGAGATGTTTTGTTTCTCTTCTCTTAGACGGTTTACAACAGAACTTGTTCCCGGAAAGTGCGTTGTGCAAGTGCTATTTCTTTGATCATTTGGGTAATTTCCATTATCCTATTTTCTATCCGGTACTCTGAAGTGCGTTGTGCAAGTGCTATTTCTTTGTTATATAAGGTCTTCATAAGTATTAGAAAAACAGTAAACATTAATGAGAAAAAGAGGCTTTCTGATGCGGACAGCAAAGCATTGGCATTTTTGGACCGTTTAGATCGCGTGCGTTCCGGAGGGCGTAACTTTTGATTCCGGAGGAGTTACGGGGCCCACCGCATATCAAATTGAAGCTCTCGACGAGCTCTACAAGATTCACTGGCTTTAGCCTATGACACGCACTGTTTCTGGCCCAAAAAACGTGTTTAAAGTGGTGTTACGGGCCTCCGAAGTTTTTCAGACAAGTTTTGGTTTTTTTGTAATTTTTGTCTTTTATTGCTGTTAGGGTTTGAGACCTATTTAATCATTGTTTAGGGTTTATTTTGATCAGTTTTTGCCGTCTAATAATATTGAAACCTTTTATCCCAGTTTTCGGTATTCGTGTGAATCAACGAAAATTGTTGCCTGAATCGCGGTAGGTTGTAAACCTCAACGTGGGTTTGGAAGATCAACGGTCGGTAGTCGTGCGCGAACTCAACGACGTTGATATTATCGTTACTTGTTTAGGGCTTCCGCTACATCACTTTCACAACTTATTTTTGGGCGGATATTGGATACTTTGTGGCTTTATTTAAGAAGTTTGTTACTATTTCAAATGTACTTGGATATTTCATTCTTCAGTTGAACTTCGTAAGATTTTGAACAACTTCTTGCACGTGTGAGACTTCTAAAGAAACTTAGTATATCTGGTGATTAATAGTGGGAAATCTCTAAAAGAAATAACCTTACGATTCATTGTTGCTATCTAGAAAGTGGAGAAACGAGCTCGATTTTATGTCACTGCTGTACTTCCAGGTCTAAGATATTAATGTGTTTTGACAGGACTGGAATCATTTTGCATATTTTTTAGTTTAGATTTACTATCTGCTTTCAAGTGCCCTGAGGTTTAATCATTTGGTTCAATTCTTATGCCAACTGAGGGGGGCTTTCTGGAAGCTGAAGGTTTAGAGAGGACATGGAGGATGAAGAAAGAGTCAATTGCTCGTGAAGTAGATATATCAAGTTCAAAGAATCAATTTGATCTTGTCTTACCAAGTTGGCATCAGCAGTCTCTTGCTTTGACCACTCTTCCTTTCAGGACAGTAAATATTTGACATTGATTGCTATTTTATTGTTTGCATGCTTTCCTTCTACTAATCATATCTAGTTTTGAACTGACATGAACAGAGCTTGGCCCGTACACCATAGATTACACTTCAAGTGGCCGGTATATGGCAGTAGCAGGACGTAAGGGCCACATGGCCATAATTGACTTAAAAAATCTGACCGCTATTAAAGACTTTCAGGTATCTTTTAGACCATTTTAAAGTTAGTTAATCTCTTGCAGTGATCAGCTGATATACACCTTTAAATTCAAGAATGTTTAGGAAGCATGTCTGTTCTTTTCCACCTTATTCATCATGCAATAAGGTGTACTTCTTTTCTGTAATTTAAAAAAGAAAAACCTGCTGGCTTTTGGAGTGACTTATTAGAATGCTATCATCCAAGGCAAAATCTAATTTGTGTTAGTATAAGAAAAAGTAGGTAGTAAACTGCCTGAATTTGTGGAATAAGTACCTATCTTGCTCAACTCGGCCTTCAATCCAATTATCTGAGGTCAGTGTCCTTGCACATTATCTGCTCCTTTTGTATCTGTTGTCAGGGATTGGTCTCATCCACGCTATCCCACTGTTTAAGCTTTTCTCCATTTGGAGTACATGATTTTGAGGTTTTGGGTCTATTTACATCCGCCTACCAGCATTGTAGCATATAGACTCATAAACCTTATATGCTAGATAAGATCAGGTGTAAATAGTAAAATATTTTAATACAGAATCATGCTACGATCAAAACTTCTTAAGTTAGCCAAATCATCATTTAGTTAAGCCCCTATATGAACGTAGTTTTCAGGATTCAAGTGGTTTGATGAAGTCTGTTGAGTTGGATTTTACTATGTATTTAGTGTATAGTGTGGAACCTTTTAAGTATAGTTAACAATTAATCGAAGAGCTCAATTTATTTATATGATGTTCAGCCAATATTATCATAGATGTTTCTATCACAAAATATGGGGCAGTATTATTTTGTCTGGTGCTTTTGTTTGCTCTGATCTGTGAATTGTCTCTACTTTCCATGATAGATGAAACTTTTGAATACTTGTGCTTGAATTCTTTTAGGTTAGAGAAGCTGTACGTGATGTGGCATTCCTGTACAATGAACTCTTCTTTGCTGCAGCCCCAAAAAAGTAAGGCCTCTTTATTTCATAATTAACTTATATTGCTCATTTCATCTATATTTCAAATTCCTCTCCCTCGTTTTGGTGCACAGTTTGTATGATTTGATCATATATGAACTTTGATGCTATACAACCTCACTAGTCTGTTTGTGCATTCTTTGAGTGAGCTACGATATTGTAGCCCTGTGTCACTTGAGATGGTGGAGTGTGGTTTATGTCCTGCTATCATGAGTTTATTATACTAGGGTCTTATTATACAAAGCCCCTTGGTCAAGTTTGTTAGTTTCATTTTTATCCTTTTTCTTTGGACCATATAGCAGGGTGCCGCCCCTGTTTCCCTAAAAAAAAATGATTAATGTGATAATTATATAACTGTAGACATCAGATTTAGAAATGAATGTCTTTTCTTCGGAGTTCAAGTTTAATTGTATTAACCCTTTCTAGTTAGTCGTTAGTTCCAAGTAAAGCTGTACTTCTTGTTGAGTTTCATCTTCTGGCCTAGTTGGCAATCAAGCTTTCTATATATAGAGCCTCATACAACATGGTTGGTTGTCGTCTTATTCTTATTTCAACCATCAGTTTGTTAGGCATCTTTACTTAAAGAAAGGTGGGGAAATCGACTTTAGAGGTAATGAACATCAGTATTTCTATGCCTTTGATATTGCATACCATTTGATGCAAATTATTGATATGTCAATCCAAGATGAATAGCAAAAGGTTTTTATCTACAGGAAGTATCACAATGCCATGTTTTCTTGAAGATCAAGGTGGAGTATGACAGGTGAATACCATTGAAGATCTAAATTGGAGAATTGGCAGGAATGTGTTTGTAATGTGACGAGGGGGAGGCTCATTGGATGACAAGGTGGATTATGATAGGTGTTTTGAGAATGCACACATTGTTTCTACAGATGATGATGATGCTAGATGATGATGATGCTGCTTGAGATGTTTTATGATGGTCCTTTGTCATCTCGTCTTGGTGATGACTTTAACATTGATGAAAATGATGACAAAGATGATGATGAATCGGAGTCTCATTATGACTAATTTTTGTTCGAGTTTTGTATTCTTTTTTGATTAAGACATATACTACTTGTAGCGTAATGTTTGGTTTTAAGCTATCTCTTTTGTTTAGATTATTGAAGGTAGCTAAAATAAATTCAATGTTGACTTAATGAACTTCTTTTGTTAGACGATGTTATATGACATTACTATTTAATATGAAATTTTATGTTTCTCTTGATTTTGAAGTATGGTGTATATTATTTTTTTGTAAAGTGATACAAGTTTATCTAAGGGCGTATATTTTAAAAAATATTAATTTCTATCTAGTGAAAAATCAATTGTCTATTACTGGTTAAAGTGACGGTAAATGCTAGCACATATTACATGGTAATAGATTGCAAAAGTCCTCGCTTATTAGGAGCTAACGCGATTGCAATGACAATCACGTATTAGGAATGAAGTGATGGTAAAACAATCACCTATTCCAAACTAGGTGATGGTAAAACAATCGCGTATGGTTGATAAGGTGATTGCTTTAGCAATCGCTTATTTAGTCCAAACGTGATGTTTTTACGCTCACCTATTAATGGTTTATGCGATGGCTTTGTAATTTTCTGAATTAAAATAATAAATATTATTTTTCATGTTTCGCGATTGTTTATACCATCGCCTAAAGTCTATGAAATAAGGAGATTGTTATTACAATCACCTAAAGCTAAGGCGACAAGGCTTTGTGCGACGGAACCGACGATTGTTTTAACCATCGCATAAATCTAAGGCAATGGTTTTTTATTTTTGGCGATTGCTTTCGGCCATCACGTAAAATTCATTTTCTAATAGTGGGAGTCAGATTGATGATCCGTCTTCGCCGTTGCGAAGGTCTTGGCTAGAAGAGTCTTTCCCACTAATTGCATGTTAGTTTCCTTGGCTTAAATCCGTTAAGATGTAAGCTACTACCCATCTTCTTCTTGATTTACGTCTTGGATGACATTCTAGACTTGTAAAATGTTAAAATCACCATGTTTGAGTATGTGTTACTATATCTTCCATGTAATTTTGTGGCAGACTTGTTATATGTGTTGAGATACTTGTTTTCTCTTGTTGGGTGTTCAAAGAATTGGTACAAATTGCTAAGTTTAAAGTATGAATGATATTCGTCAATTTGAACTCATTAGAAACCAAAAATGACTCTAACGTAGTTGGTTAGGATTTCATAATCAATGATACCACGTGTGTGATTTGTGAACTTGTTGGTGATTCGAGAGACTCGTTACGTAATTTGGTTACAAAAATTGTGGTTGATGATGTTACGTTAATTCTCGTAATTCTCGTAATTGTGGTTGATGATGTTGCTCGATGAGGTTCATGTTTTAGTGGTTGTTGTCTCCGAGTTTACTAGCTCGTGGAGGTGTGTTTTAAATATGTTTAGAGGTGTTATGTTCTTCGCTTGTTGTTATGCCTTTAAGGTTTTGTTTTATTTTTAAAAATCATACACTTGCATTAACAGGGTTTTGCATCAAAATGAATTTTTAAATTGTGATTTTGTATTCCTATCTCACGCACTGGACAAGGTTAAACATAGGATACTGGGTCGGGGCATGACAGATTTAATGATTACACGCAAAGATCATCTCAAACTCGAGCAAGAATTGGTAGGAGTAAGTTAAAACATTAACTACACATGCTACATATATTGAATATTACAATTCTCCTTGATATATATACATAGCTAATGTCAATTTAATGGGAATTCAGTGGCTAAGCATCAGCAGATTTTTACAATAAGTCAAGAGCGTTACAACATTTATCAAACTTTGGTTTCACAAGCTCAAATCGAAATTGAAGCTTCTGTGTACTTGCCTGGCGCATGCATTTTCTATCTACTACAACCCCTTTTGTTGCATCCTTCTTATTTCATTTACTGTTCAGCACCCTTTTGTCATTCTGTCACAATATACAATGAGATATATCAGTCATAATATATGTAGAGCTTTGCCTATACATTGATGTTGGTTAAAAGGACATGGCTGCAAGTTTTTGTTGATTTTCTTATTATTTTATTACTTATAACGATGTATCAATCATTCAAGTAGGCTGAGTTGCTTCATTTATTACAAGAACTTAATGAAAAGTATCGCAATATAGATCTCTATTTAGCGAATTTTGGGGTGATTTACTTGATAATATTCGAAAAGTTAAAGTTCACTGAATTACTCACATTATCATTAAGAGCAAATGTTGATTATGGTACATTTGCAACTTCAATGGCTTGACCAAGAGCCAAAGTGTCTCTTCTTGTACAATTTGGAACTTTTGCACACATAACGGAAGCCTTGAGGTCGTCGCTCATTATATTATCTGAATCTCCTTTCCTTGAGGCTTTCCTGAACCTGGATCTCTTATAGACCAAGAGTTCCTTCTTCTTCGAGGAAGATGGGGATCTTTCTCCCTGATCAAAGCGAAGGGTGAAAGAGTCAAAGAGAGTATGCTTTACAGTTGTTAAACAGTCCTAAACTTTTAGCTCTAAGAAATCTGTATTCTACTTAGTAATTGAAATTCCCAAAGGATGATGATTACCAAGTGGCAATTAAATCATTAAGGCATAATGTTTTATGATTAATACTTGCCTCTTTGCTTGACCTAATCCAGAAAATTGGTGAAAGCTGCTTTTATGAAATAATAGCTGTGGATTTTTATTAGGTGCTCACCACGGACATTTGAAAAAATTTAAGACTGGTCCACATATATTTTTGTTATTGCTATCACAAATTACTAATGTTACTTAGTAGCATCCACATATATTTAATTCACATTTATTGCTCAAAATGATTTAATTTAAACATTTAAGACTGGCCAAATTTGATGTGTTCATAAAAGGGGATAAGTGGCTGCTACTAAGGTGCTTTAAACATTTAAGACTGGCCAAATTTGTTGTGTTCATAAAAGGGGATTAGTAGTTGCTACTAATTAAGGTGTTGTGGATTTTAGTTTGGCTATAGTCTCATGGCAGAGTTATCAAGGCCAGTCATATTTAGATGTCTAGTTTGATTATTTTGTTTAATTTAAGCTCTGTTTACTAGTCTGTCTATCATTTTGGCTTAGGATTGTGACGACTGTCGTATTTGGCATCTCCAATGCCTCTCATGCTTATAGCTATATTGTACTCCACTACTATTGTATTAGAAAATAGTAATTCTAGAGTCACCAAATGAATATCAAATTTAGTACATGAGATGATGTCATCTTATTTGGCATGTTGAAGAAAAGAGTGAAGCAAACAGGACATAACATTGATTAGAAGAACCTAAAAAATGGATGATTATAATTCACATAACATCAGTGTACCCATAAAAAAAAAAGTAAATTTCAAGGCTAAACATTAACAGTTTATCAATGTTTGAAGAGAATTACAACATTGAACATTCTTTCTTGATTCAAACATCAAATCGAACTATAAACCTCATGATCAGAAATATAGTTATTCCAAGTTTATTTGTTATCATATATATGTGCTTTTAAAATATTTATTTTTATATGAAATATGTAGAATATATAACAATAAGAAAGATGATAGGAATGTCGTGTTTAGTACCTTGAAAAGAAGGGGGATGACTGAAATGCCAAGATCAACGATCATATGATAATAGATTGTCAGATTATTTTTTAATATCAGAACCTACACAATTGAAATGAAAACATCATTAGTCAAAGTACAATATATACGAAAATTGGTTTTTTGAATTAGGTACAAGTACATGTACAAGACATAAGCTCAAAATAATAGGCATTCATCTTATACCAAAATTTTGTGTTCTTTCAATAAGTAAAGGTAGTATCATTTACTAGCAATACTATGTTCAAGGTTAAATGTAAAATTACTAATTCAATCACACATTGACTAAAACTAAATTGACCAAATATTTTAAATAAGGTTTAAGGGTTTCGTAATTAACATCATAACATCAAATATATATCATGTGAAAAAATGACATTTTGTTTTTATAATTGAAATTTAAGGATGGTTTTACTTTTTTTGTGGACGGCTAAAAAATAATATACATTCATTCTTTGATCACGACTTTAGTCATAACAACCTAAAAAATGGAGATACTATTAGCACACTAGATTGGTATATATTCGTGCCGACAAGAACATAAGACACACAGAATGTTGAAAAATAAATATTTATATATACGAGTGTGTGTGTGTGTGTGTCTATCTTTGTGTGAAGACATACTTATACAATAAAGAATTTATGCATATATGAATTTTGTCATATATAATATGATTTGCAACAATAAAAACTAAATTAGATCTAGCTTATAACTCATGATCACTCCCTTCGTTCCTAAATCAATAACATATTTAGGAACGGAGAGAGTACATATTAAATAAGACTTATTAAAGCTATAAGAGAATAATCTAAAGCGAACTAGATAGGTGATAGTCCATGTTTTTTCTATGAAATGAATTTCCGAAAAAAAGTATTGATTATCAAAGTCAATCCAGGGAATATCTAGAGTTTTTTTTTCTTCTCATCTACATATTACTGAGATATGTTCCTCCCCATTCAATAGATGAACGAAAATTTAAAAATTATACAAATTAGGCATCCTCTCTAATACTAAATTCAAGTGTTATCGCTATAGCCAAAAATTGATTAAAAGATTTAATAAGAACATTACAAAGACCCATATATTCAAAAAGAGAAATGGAACAACTAACTCATTTAGGAAGATTAAATACCAAAATAGAAAAAAGGGAGGATCAGTTACCTTCAGGTTTACTTCAATTAGTAAATTAAGCAACAATTTGTATAAAGTCTCCATTCATTGGAAATATGGAATCCGCGGAGGGAGAGAGAGAGAGAGATAGAGAGAGAGAGAAGGTTCCAAGGAGGGAGAAAGAGCAGAAGAGCTATATGGTGGCTGGCGAGAAAACCTTGTAAAACCCTAATTGTTCAAAACCTTCTTTATATACAACAATCCCTCCCCGAATAGACGGTTAGGATTAGAAATTTTATAATACATATATATAAATAAATTAGGATATAAGAAAAAATAAATATGGTGGAGTGAACTTATACTATACGTGATCAACTAAACTGTTTGATATGGATTTCAGAGTACATGCAATAACAAACTGGCTAATTCTTGACCCATTCATCTCTTCGTTTAGGCCCAAGACCACATAAAGCACATTTCCTATCCCCAAATACTTCTAAAAGCCCGGAAGATGTCATAGGCACTTGTAAATAAAATCTAATTTACTTGAGATTGGCCATTGCTTCTTAATTCCAATGTTTGAGTAATTAAATTGATTTGTACACAAATCTAACATAGTAACTTTTAGTCTTTTCTAGGAAAATATATATATATATATATATATATATGTGTGTGTGTCTGTGTGTGTGTCTGTGTGTGTATACTGTAGTTATTGGATAACTATTATAAACTTGAAAAACTGTAATCATGAAGGATTAATACATCATTTAATTAGTCCGTGAACTTTTCATCATTTCTTGATTAGGTCTTAGAACTTTAACATTTCCTATTTTGGTACTTAAACCGAAGATTTGGGCTTTCAGTTAGTCCCTCAACTGAAAGCCTGTCACTTGAGGCATTAAAATTTTCTCTTAAAGACCTCTCTCTTCTCTATCTTCTTTCTCTCCTATATCTCTATTGTTCGTCTCAATATTTTTCATCTTACCTATGCCACACACTCTCTCTCTCTCTCTCTCTCCTCCTTCCCATGTAGCCTCTACTGCGGTCCTCCCCCACCGTACAATCCCTTTCCAAACTCCTACTCATTTGCAACAGTTCTCATACTATCCCAACCTACATACCAAGTCAGTCACCACCTTTCACTTTCTATCTCTCTCTCTCTCTCTCTCTCTCTCTCTCTATATATATATATATATATATATATATATATATATATATATATATATATATACGTCTATATATATCTAACTCAACACCACAATTTTCGGTCTCAACCATTGTTGCCTCCAATCACCATTATCCACAAACTCTGTATGTGCTGTATGTGCTCCTGTCGTATATAGGTTGTACACCTACCACCACATGACCATTGTCGCTGTCAACCCTCGAAATGGCCCAGCTACCACAGATGTTCGAAAGAGGCAACCCAAATAATTTCAGTTTATCAATTCGGCATTAGCGAAATTGCATTTCTTTAAGATTTCACAATTGGGGTAGAAATAAAAATTCCAGATATATCTGAGATATGGTTAATTTGGGATCTTAATCACCATCGCCAAGCTTGTTTGCCGTCAAAGCCCTATCATCGATCTACTTCCTTGTCAAAGTCCTCTTAAAATTGTGTTATTTCAAATTCGTTCGCCATTGAAGAAATCGTGCCCCCCAGCGCCGTCATCACTGACGACGAACTTGGACTCGCCCTCTGCAACTCGACAAGTGAAGTTGCCAAAGACCCAGGAAAAGCTTTGAGGGAACCATATTGCTTGAAAATCCTTCCAAATCTAATTTTGTATATAGGCTTTGACCTAATTTACAATCAATCAATAGAATGGTAGGCAGCGCCTATTTTCGTCCGGGCGCTTAGAGAAGGGAATAGGTAGCAGAATCGAAGGTAGTAGCAACAGTAAGATTGTACATTGCCTCCATCCCGATCTTCTTTCAGGTTTAGTAAATTTGTCATCAAATAATCAGTCCAGAGGAATTGAAGCTCCAACATTTTAATTTTATTTCTTGGTACAGGGCAGTGTGATTAATAACAGAGTTAAAGTACTCAATTAAAAACTAACCTTTCAATTTTTCTTTCTTTTTAATGACTTTTTACTTATTTTTTTTAGTTGAAATTGAAAGTAATTAATGTACAAATATTTATGTGAGTAAAAGTAAAAGAGAAAACAAAGACAAAAGGCAAAATGCTAAATTACACATCAACATTTAAATGCACGTGGAATCCCAATCATCTAGGAATGAGGGCTACTGGATATTAGATTATTGAGATTGTGATTATTTAAATTGTTTAGTTTAATTAATTGTTGGTTTTGCCTTTCTTGGTTTTACTAATTGTTAATTAATTATTTATAAATTTTAATCTTTTTAAAGAAATGATATTTTAGGGAGAATTATATTATATTTGGGTTTATGAAATTATTTAATATTAGTGTTTATACTCCCTCCATCCCAGATAAATGTTCCTACTTTCTATTTTGGGATGTCCCAACTAATGTTCCTAAAGACTTTTGATCTATCTATTCTCTACGATTCTTCCTAATATACCCTTAAAACTTCATTTAATATAACACATCCCAAAGAAACTTAATTATTTAAAATAGTTGAACTAAATTAATGTTCATGGGTATTATGGTCAGAGCATATTTTACAGCACATCATTAATTATGTTTCTTAATTCCTGTGTTTTATCCACTAGAAACATTTATCCGGGACAGAGGGAGTAATTGTTAAGCATTCGGCATTGTGTGTGTCGTGTTGCCTCTTTGAAAGAGACAGCTAGTCTAGTTTAATTCTATACAAGAATCCTATTATTATGGTAAGTCAATTTATTCCTTAAGTTGAGTCATTGTTTATTGCACTAACCTATTAACCTTTTTATGACAAGTTGTTTTCTTATTGAACAAGGTTTCTAGGTTTCTTTCAAGGCTATATAAAGCGAGAGACTCAGCCTTGAAGGTCACGAAGTACTAGATCATAAAGAATATACAGAGAGACTTTATAGAGAGACATCATTTTAAAGACTGTTGTTGCTTTACGTATGAACTCCTCAATGAACCCTTCATCCGAGGACTCATTCATCCTGTTTCCAGCACAGTGCTTTTGTTTTCACTCATCTTCTATTTATCAGAACATAGAGTTTATATCTTTCTTATATGTGAGTGAGCTATTCTAGAATGTATACATCAGCTACATATAGAGCTTTTCATATTATTTTCACTAGTTATTAGGTTTTCTTACCTGTATTCAAACTACAAGTTTTTACCTATTGAAAGTTTCACCATATTGGCACATCAACAAGTTGTTGATTAAATGTTTACACCTCTGTGTTATTTTTGTTCTTCTTTTAAGTACTTATTTTTATTATTCCGCTGTCATTTATCTCAATCTGCTCTTCGATGGATTCAATTCATTGAACTGATCATTCATCAGTTCATTAGAGTTTTATTGTTTTTACAAGTATTTATTTTACTTTACCTTTTTTATTATTCTGGTCTACCCTAGCAACAATCCTTGCAAGGGCATTTTGGTCTTTCAAAGAAAAATTTAATGCCTCAACTGACAGCCATCGGGGACTAACTGAATAGCCTAAATGTTCAGTTTAAGCACCAAAATAGAAAATGTCAAAGTTCTAAGACCTAATCAGGAAATGGTGAAAAGTTCAGGGACCAAATGATGTATTAATCCTATTGAAGAAATAAGTTTTTTTTTTTTTGGTACATTTAATTAACTTCAAAATTAACTTACATACATCAATTAAAAGTTTTCGTTAACAATCGAAATTTCAGAATGATCTAAAAACCAATCTATTTATAATGTGATCAAAGCCCCCTTGCATTTAACCTTATTTCAAAAACTTAACCGAAAGTTTGACGCGGATTTTTAGTATTATTTTCTTGCATCTCTCCATTTAGTTTTCGAAGAAAAGCTAATGGTAATGTTCTTTTAATCAAATTTTTGAGTGTAGGATGACTATTTTGATCATTTGGATGTTCTTTTAATCAAATTTCTGTCACTAACCATTCCTAGTATAAGGAAATACAAGAAGTAGCTAACTTAAGAATGAGTTTTTATAATGAGGTACAAATTTGATGAATTCTAGTATATGCAGGCCTAGTTTATATGTTTTATTGAAGAAAAGATGAGCATATATAGACGATGTAATCTCCCCCCCCCCTCCCACCTATCTTAAAAAATCACACCTATTTTATCATGGAATTTAATTGTATCCTAAGTTTGTCTTTCCAACCTCTTCTTCTTCATCTCTCACTTCTCATCTAACCAAAATTTATGAATATTTAGTTTCTTTACATTGAAGAGATTCATATATATTGGTGTCCACAAGTTAGTTTATGGTTGACGTGTGAGCTTTCCTAGCCAAATTTCATCCCTCAGTTATCAAATAACTAAATTCGTAGGGTTTATTGGCCCTTGGTTACTGCAAAAAATAATAATTAGTTCTTCTTTGTCCAAAAATGAGCGTCAATTTTTTCTTATTGGCCCTTGCTTGGTTACTGCAGAAGAGGAATATATTTTTGGTTAAAATAACTCTTAGGCATGTAGCGACAATTATTCCAAATGTAACCACAGTATAAATTTTGGTTAAAATAATAATTAGTGCTTTTTTTTTGGGGGGAAGGAGGGGGTAATTTTCAAGAGTTCATCTGTAGTTATTACTTGTTTTGATCGGAATGACGTGTTTGGTCACAACGGTTATGTCATGTCTATCATTTTCTAGCTCTATTTCAATCTTTTTTGGGGGTTGACTTGCTGATAGGGTGGTAAGAGACTAAAATCAACAAATTTGTTTGATTGAAAACCAAAATTTAAGGCCAACTGCTTCATTTAATATGTTCACTTTGGGGTGCTTTTTGGCGCTGGCATGGTGTTGTGAGATAGGGATAGATTGGTTGGCGGTGTTACTAATTGAGATCTACATGCAAAGTAGGACTAAGAATCTGCCTAATGGATTGTCCTTTTAATGGTTTTGGTTATCTCTTCATTTGGTCTGCGAGCTGATCTTCTCCAGGATATATACTATTAACTTCAAAGCTTGGGCACTTGATCTGCCAAATAAATCTGATGTTTATTTGGTTAGCAGGAATGAAATCTCAGATAGGGGAAAAACGAGGACACCTCTTGAAAAGAAAAGATTTGATGAATCACTGTGGTGAGATTTCTCAAAAGCTAACCGTGTACTTTCTCTTCAGATTATTCAGCAGCTCGTTGATACATATGGAAGGATCGAAACCAAGGAATATTCAAAATTACTTTTTGACAGGGCATTATTTCTTGATGGCGGAGCTAGCGTGCGTAGGTATTGTAGTGCGTGATCATATTGAGGATCTCATTTCTGCTCTGTCATCCCCATTTTTGCAACAGAATTGGGATTGGAGTCTATTTGATTATAAGGGACTCTCTCCAAGTTGTATCTGCCATGAGAAGAGGGGATAGGCTTCTATCCTCATTTGGGCATTACCCTCAGTCGATTAGAGATTGGAGTTGCTACTATTTTAGACACTTCTCAGGCTCGCATGTTTGAAGAAACTATAATCAGTTGCTGATGCGGACAGCAAAGCATTGGCGTTTTTGGACCGTTTAGATCGCGTGCGTTCCGGAGGGCGTAACTTTTGATTCCGGAGGAGTTACGGGGCCCACCGCATATCAAATCGAAGCTCTCGACGAGCTCTACAAGAAAAAAACATGTTTAAAGTGGTGTTACGGGCCTCCGAAGTTTTTCAGACAAGTTTTGGTTTTTTTATAATTTTCGTCTTTTATTGCTGTTAGGGTTTGAGACCTATTTAATCATTGTTTAGGGTTTATTTTGATCAGTTTTTGCCGTCTAATAATATTGAAACCTTTTATCCCAGTTTTCGGTATTCGTGTTGAATCAATGAAAATTGTTGCCTGAATCGCGGTAGGTTGTAAACCTCAACGTGAGTTTGGAAGATCAACGGTCGGTAGTCGTGCGCGATCTCAACGACGTTGGTATTATCATTACTTGTTTAGGGCTTCCGCTACATCAGTTGCACATGGTTTAGCTCAGTTGGCGTGAAATCCTCAAGAGGAATTGGTGTGGATGAGGAGGTCCTTACCCATCTTCAAACATTCGTTACAGCTGATATGCTTTTAGACTGTTGGCTTTTTATTTTTACTAGTTAAGTGCACTCGTGCGTTGCACATGTTGTTAAAGATTTTTTAAAGTGTTTTGCTAGCTGCCTGATTTTTTGATTTACATTTAAGACATAATTCGTAATTTGGTCATGCTGCATTCACAGAAAATGCATTAAGCTCACCCTATTATTTTTTTTCAATTTTATCACTATACTTGACATGTTGAGTTAACAAGCTCACTGAGCTTAACTTCTGTTAGTTTAGTTGGATGAATGCTTGTGAAAAGACAATAATTCCCTCTGATGAAACCTGGAGTATCTCATACCCACACTCCCTCCTCTCTCCTTTGATTTTATTTTCACCAAAAGACAAATCACAATGATGGTAGGTAATGATTCTTATCTTCATCAAATTTCTCAAATTGGTTTTCTTTTAGATTGACTAAACATGGGGTTCCAAATAAAGCAACAAGAAGAAGAAATCTAACCATGACAAAGATGAGGGAGCCCTCGATTGTCGAACCCTCACCACCAAGGGCCTCACCGTCATATATTGTAATCAACGACCTTCCAGATTATGTTAAAAAGTGAGATGGCGAGGATGAGGGAGCCCTCAATCGTTGAACCCTCACCCCTCATATCACCCTTAACCTGAATTGAATCGGTCTTCCTTGGCTTTGGACGGACTAGGCTTTGCTGATGGATTTTACAAGGTCTCGGAACCCCTTCCATTGACGAAAGCTGCCTTGGGAGCCCATTGCAAGCTACCTAGGAATTGTCTTCAACTGTTCAAATGTATGTGCGATTTTAGGAATTTGAGGTAGGTCAAACAATTCTATTTTGACTGTGTGATTTGTGTGTGTTTGATTGAAGAAAAAATTAACGGAGGTCAAGAATAAGGTTTTCATCTTTTTGGTGTTTGGTGGAGGAGATGAATAGTTGTTCATCTTTTTGGTTAAGGATAGTGAAGTCTGAATCAAGAGTTGGAGGAGCTCTATATTACAAGGCATTACTGTCTTTTCCAGACCTCCATCCAACTACACTAACGGAAATTAAGCCCAAAAATAATTAAAATTTGTCTACTATTTATTTTTAAAGTAAAAAAAAAAAAAGCAATACTCCCAAAAAAAAAATATTTTTATTTAAATTATTTTCTTATCCCTCACTTTCTTCCATCAACCTCATTGTTCATACACCCATCACTAAATCTCACTCTGAATCCCAACCTAGACAATATCTCACTTCTATACAAAAATTTGTTATTTGTCCAACTTTGCCCCTCTTTTCCATGGGTTTTAAAAATAGGGCAAAAACTTTAAAAAAATTATTTTACAGGTATTTTTTGTAAGACGGATCTCCCTGACCCAACCCACCATGTGTTGGTGGGGTGAACTGTGAGAGAGTGAGACTCTGTCTTCTTAATTAGGATCTGCAAAACGATTTCACAGGAGACCTACTCTAAAACTAGTAATGGAAAATGACACGTGCATATCACATGAGGATTGATTTGGTCATTTTGCTTGGTGTGCAAAGTGACATTTGATTATAATTTTATCATTTAGTTAACTATTTTATATTTAAGATAAGTTCATTGACCTACCACCATTAACACCGCTACTACCAGCATCACTGCCTCTCCCACCTCAAATTTTACCATTAACCAAAAAATTAATTTTTGATTTTATATTATTAATTTCTTTTTCTTATTCCTTACTCCTTCCTTCGAATTAACTCATACACGTACAAAACCCGTCATTTATACCCACTACCACCACAACCTTAAATTTTATTACTTACAAACTCAAATTCAATTTTTTGAATATTAAAATATGAAGGTTTAAACCCAAATCCATATGAATATTTGAAAATTTGAAGAATTGGAGATTTAACAATACCTTATTTTACCTAAATCATCACTGTAATCCCTAAAATTGCCACGACCACCACCCCTCGACACCACGAATCCCGGCCATCGCTGCCAGAGCCATCACCACCAGCAAGAAATGTGCTCACCTTGCCTTGCTCAAATTGAGAAATATAATCTCTTTAGCCTCCATTCGGTCATACTTCTTTCTTCGAATGTCTCTCTCTTCTTAGTCACTTTCCTCCTTCGGTGTCAGATCGCTATGTAAGGAGAGAATCTAACTTTGGGATGAGACTACTTGACAGGATGTCAGTATGCGACAATCTCTTTCAATCAAAGGAGAGTTGCGGTAGAAGAAAAGAAATTTGATAGCCATCGGAGGGGAAAAGAGTGATTCTCTAATCTAACTAACTCGAGTCCTATGGAAAGGTGTAAGCAAGTGAACACCAAATGAGGTTAGGGATTTGGAACCAAATTATGAAAATGAGTAATATATATATATATATATATATATATATATATATATAGATGATTTTAGGGTTTGGAGCCCAGTTATTTGTGGTTAGTGGCGGTGGTTTTGATAGTGGTGGTGGATTAGGTGGTTACTTAGCTAGAAATGAATAGAGAATAAATCTTTTGAAGTTAAATAAAAAGTAAAAAAATTATTTTCTAATAATATAAATACTTAAATAGGTCAAAGTGAATTAGCCCCAAATTTCACTTTCCACCACGATCCAAGTGACGAAAATAGCTCTCATGTGAAATGCACATGTCAAATTCTACTATTTCTAACGCCAATAAGGCAAAAAGGGCTAATTGGAATAGATGACAACATGTATTAAAGTTGGACATTTCGTAGGTTGGGGTGCGAGTGGGATTTGGTGGATACATTAGGGTGAAAATTATATTTTGGCATTTTTTATGATGGAACGATATATTCTAAATTTGCAAATAATTAATATTATGAAGTTATTTCATATTTCAAAAAAAAAAAAAAAGAAAAGAAGAAAGTCGTTGCTACGTTATTCTCAAATGTCAGTTTTATATGATTGTTTAAAATAGCTTTCGTGCGTTAAAAGATTTTAAGTTGGCTTGTACGGTGTCTACAACTCAATACACTAACTTTCAGTGAAAAATGCATATTCCCATTGTGATGGGATGTTTTCTTGCTAGATTAGCATGTTTAGGTTGTTCTGATCTTGGCCACCATACTATTCAAGCTGTTTCTTGGTTAAAACCTCCGTTGGGCATTGTTAAACTTAATACTGATGGTGGTAGTAGGGACAACCCTGGGATTAGTGGAGGAGGGGGTATAATCCGAGACTCAGAGGGTCGTTTCATTTATGGCTTCTCTTCTTATTATGGGGTTTTCTCAAATTCCGTTGCTGAAGTTAGAGCACTTTTCCAAGGGTGTCGTTGGCTTGTCTGTGACACCCTAGTTCTCTTAATTGCATAATTTGCATGTTATATATCTTGTTCGCATGAATAGAAATGCCATGTTAGTATAATGTATTATAATTTGATAATTTCTGCTTGTTTTAGCTTTGTTTACTTGTGTTGCTCATACAAAAATGATTTGGTATGATTTTTAGTAACCAAAATGACTTTGTACTCAGTGAGGTGCATACTGGGTACAAAGCGATCGCCTTGTTTTTGGACAGCGATCGCTTTGTAGAGAATGTACTATTGAGAACCGGGTACAAAGCGATCGCTTTGGTCCTTAACAAAGCGATCGCCTTGTAGAATGTCAAAGCGATCGCCTTGCTTCGTGGGAGGGCGATCGCCTGTTACGCCGAAGCTTTATTTTAATAATTGTTGACTTGTAGAGTTTGTTTAAGTTGGGACACGTCCCTAAGTGAGAGATCAGCTCACTCATACCTCCCTTACCGCCTCAACACTGGGAATGACCCTCCACTTCACCCACTTCACCCAAAACCTTCTTAGAACAAGTAAGAGAGAGATGTGTGTTCTTGGTGAGATCACTGTGTTTTCATCTCCTCCATTTCCAACCACTCAAACTTGCATGCAAAGCCATATTTGTGTTCCTTGAGACTAGAGAAACAACTTGGGAGGCTTTGATTCTTCTTTTGTTGGGTTAAATTGTGTGTTTGAGGTAAGTACCCAATCCCTTGTCTTGTATGCTCAATATCAAGTATGCTCCCTTCATGATAGTTTTAGTTTACATGTTTAAGAAGACATGCATCATGTTAAAAACTTGAAATTCCTTAAGTAAATTTTCGTGAATTTTGGGTTAATGACTCATAATTGATAATTTGAACTTGTGTCAAGTATGAATAATGTTCTAGGATGAACTTGGAATAACTTTTGTTCTTGGACTTGTTATAATTCATCACTTCAAAATTGATGGACATGTTAGGGTTCACAAGTGTGGAACTTAAATCTTGATGGACTAAAAGTCACGAATGACATATAGTCTAATTGCATATGAATCGAGAACTTAGAAAAGAGCCATGAATTGCACATAGCATTCATTCGCTACTTAGGAATATTTTAGCAATAACTCATCGGAGTTGCGTTAGAGAGTCATTGAACAATACCGACTCTACAAACAAATCCCTACGACGTTTAGAGTTCAATCGAATTGTAAATTTGTTCTTGGGAATTCTTGACATGATTGATCTATTGCTCGACTTGTACATTATAGAATAACATGCCTACTTGATCGGACGAGTCGCTCTTGTCGACCTCGCTCCATTACTTGATTTATTACGTGAGTAAACATCTACTTGACTCGGACACGTTCGCTCTTGTCGAACTTGCTCCTTACTTGATTTGTATGACAAGTAAATACCTACTTGACATACCATTAGTCCAGTGGCATTAAGTGAATTGTATCGATGGTCAACGATGCATCATAGTCATGAATCATGAGGTTCATGATGATGATGGGTCGCCATACCATAACTTGCACACACCCTTCACTACCGATCACAAGGAGAAGAGTACCATGTCGTAACCAAAAGGGCGCTTGGAATAATACTAATCGTGGTCGATGTATCATACACGTGCATCCGACAAATACAATCGTTATAACCTTGTCTATTTCAGGGACTACGAAGCGGCACCGGTTCTATAACATATCCTAATCCTATGTGATTTAATTACGCACCTATGTGAAAACAATGTGCATCGCGACATGAGAACTACGTGCTAACATGATCTTGCTTGATACGTGCTATGTATGCCTTGCATTATATCCTGTCATGCATATTGGTTACTTACAAAGTCTTTATGACTTACCCCCTCCCTTTTACTGTTTTAGATCCTAGTCGTCCAGGTTCGTCTTCTCGAGGTTGATCGTCTTCTCGTGCTCGTGATCGTTCACCTAGAGGTGGTAGCGTTGGCTTTTGGTTTCTTCTTTTGCAAGGACGTGGGTTTAAGCAAGTCATTTAGACTTCGCTTGGGAATGTGTAATCATAGTAACTTGTACTTGTTGTAGACTAAATGAATATTCTACTTATGTCTCTTGTTATTTGCCGGCACTTGTTGGCCGAGCCTTGTTTACATGTATATGGTTCACTTGTTAAGACTTCCGCTGAGCATCCCTTTAGCTCTTGTTTATTGATGTGGTTTCTCCGGCATGTTTAGCCGTCGAGGTGTTTATATATTAGCATGACTTGTTAGTGTTGGGTTCCGGTAATTTCGCCGATGACTTGGTTTACTTGTTATTAATTGTTATATCGTTTTGAAGTTTTAAATATTCCGGCTTTTTAATGCCGAGTTTTATTTCGTGTCCAATGTTGCGTCACGTTAGTTGTGATAATCGAGTCCTTGCATGATTGTAGTCCTTATTTGGACGGCTCGACCCGCGTTCCCATCTCGGGGTCGGGGTTGGGTCGTCACGCTTGGTATCGAGCTTTATAGGTTAGCTATCGGCCGGGATAGGTTCCATGGCCTAGTTGGGTTAAGTTCTTGTGTGATGTTCTAACGTCGAGTGATTTCTTATAGGTGTATCATGGTGCGACCTAGACCGGGGCTAGTAGCGGTGGAGCCGGTATTGGTCGAGGTAGAGGCGGCCTAGGAGGGTTCCCGCCGAGCCGAGGCTAGAGCTCCAAGAACCCGAAGTTGAGGTACCCCCACCTCGAATCGGGGTGATGAGAATGCCCGTATGGCGGGCTTGTTTCGTAGAATGATGACGGTTATGACCGAGTTGGCACAAGAGGGTCAAGCGGAGGTGTACCACCTCCACCACCACCACGAACCGAACCGGAGGCGGAAGTTTCACCACCTCGTAACGAGGCACCGCCAACCTAGAGCTAGAAATAATACTACTTTGGAGAGGTTCTTGAAGATGAAACCTCCATCTTTCGAGGAGAGTCCGATGCTAGTAAAGCGAGTTATGGCTGGAGGACTTGGAGAAAATCTTTGCAGCTCTAGATTGCACGGAGGAAGAGAAGGTTGTCTTAGCGTGTATAAGCCGAGAGGGGCGAAATCATTGGTGGAGAGTATTGTTGGCAAGTGGGATCTTAACCGGGTTCCAAAGATTTGGTCTAATTTCGAGAAGGAGTTCAAGGCTTCTTATGTACCTATGGTGGTGAGGAGAAAGAGGGAGAAAGAGTTCCGGGATCTAGAACAGGGTTCTATGACAGTGGCTCGATTCACCAAGTTCACCGAACTGTCTCGTTATTGTGCACATCTTGTACCCGATGAGCCCATGAGGGTGCTCAAGTTCGTTAAGGGTCTAAAGACCGAGTATAGAAGGCAGCTCTTGTCATTGCGGTTGAGACTATAGGGGTGCGTTGATCGCGCCTATGAGATCGAGAGATATAGAGGAGCACAGGCGAGCTTCTGTGCGATCCTCGCATCGCGATCATCGCAGCTAGTCATCTCGGGTGACCTCGCATTCGGAAGGGTCGGTTTTCGGTAATCGGTCCGGTCATCGTGGCAACCGCCGTAACGGTGGTCGGCCTAGGCGGAATCGGATGGACACCTAGGCGTACTTCGATGGTCGTGATAATCGTACTCCGCCTTCGCAAGGGCGCAAGGCCGGCGGAGTGAGCCTGTTGAGTGTTCCTTTGTCACAGGGGGCATTCGTACAATGAGTGTAGGGTCGACTTGGGCGTGTTTGGGTTGTGGAGATACAAATCACCGAGTGAAAGATTGTCCCAAGTTTAAGACTACTCACCGTGGGTTCGGTTCAGCCGGGCACCAAGAGGGATAGTGATGGGCGTCCTAAGGCCCAAGCTCGTGTTTTGCGCTTGATCGCGTGGTGTTCCGAGTCGACCTCGGTTGTTGGAGGTATTCTCTCGGTCTTCGGCCATAGGGCTCGAGTTCTTATAGATCCGGGTCTTCTCATTCCTATGTTGCATCGCATTTCATTGAGCATTTGTGCGTGTTACCTTCTCGTTACCTTATGTGCTTGAAGTGTCTACACCGTTGGGTGATCAATTGTTGGCGTCGGAAGTTTATAAAGCTTGTGATGTGCTTGTATGTGATCGGGTCTTGCATGCGGATCTAGTAGTTTTGCCTATTCGGGATTTTGATTTGATCTTGGGTATGGATTGGTTGTGCACTTATCATGCTCTAGTTGATTGTCGTCGTAAAGAGTTACTTTTGCCATGCCCGGTATTCCGAATTTGTGTTTACGGGTGATCATGCCATGAATAGTATACATATCATTTCGCTGCGGGCTAGGAAACTTCTATCTCGGGGTGCACGGGGTATATTGCTTGTGTGCTTGATACTAGCATGTCTATGTTAATATAGAAGATGTACCGGTAGTTAATGAATTTCCGGATGTCTTTTCAAATGATTTTGCATTACCTCCCGACCGAGAGTTAGAGTTTTGCATTGAACTATTGCCGGAACTTCACCAATTTCTAGAGCACCTTATAGAATGGCCCCAGTGAGTTGAGGGAGTTGAAAGACCAATTGCGGAACTTCTCGATAAGGAGTTCATTAAACCGAGTGTATCTCCGTGGGGTGCACCGGTATTATTTGTGAAGAAGAAGGATGGTAGTTTGCGGTTGTGCATTGACTATCGTCAATTGAACCAGGTTACTATCAAGAATAGGTACCCTTTACCTCACATTGATGATCTCTTCGATCAACTTCGGGATCCGTGGTGTATTCCAAGCTAGACTTGAGGAGTGGTTATCACCGGTTGAGAGTTCGGGCGGAGGATGTCCCAAAGACAGCTTTTCGGACACGTTATGGCCACTATGAGTTTGTGGTGATGCCGTTTGGGTTGACAAACGCGCTGCTTTTCATGGACTTGATGAATCGGGTGTTTCATGATTATTTGGATTGCTTTGTTGTGGTTTTCATCGATGATATTTTAGTGTACTCAAAGTCACGAGAGGAACATGCTAACCATTTGAGAGTGGTTCTTTCCTTGTTGCGAGAAAAGAAACTTTATGCGAAATTTAGCAAGTGTGCATTTTGGCTTGAACAAGTATCTTTTCTTGGGCACGTTGTTTCTAGTGAGGGTATTGCGGTGGATCCTTCTAAGGTGGAGGCTATTACTAAATGGAAGACTCCTAGAACGGTAACCGAAGTTCGTAGTTTCTTGGGCTTGGCGGGTTACTACCGTAGGTTCATTGAGGATTCTCCAAGATTGCTACCCCATGACTAATTTGACTCGAAAAAGTCTACTTTCATTTGGAGTGATAAGTGCGAGGCCGCTTCAAGAGTTGAAGAAAAGATTGACCACGCTCTGTTTTAGCATTGCCTAATGGATGTGATAACTTTGTGATTTATAGTGACGCTTCGTTAGAAGGCTTGGGTTGCGTGCTTATGCAAAACGGGAAGGTGATTGCCTATGCTTCGAAAAGTTGTCACCATATGAACAATTACCCAACTCACGACCTTGAATTGGCGGCAATTGTTTTCGCGCTTCACAAGTGGAAACATTACCGTATGGAGCGAAGTTTGAGGTGTATACAGATCATAAGAGTTTGAAGTACCTCTTCTCGCAGAAGGAGTTGAATATGAGACAGAGGCGTTGGATGGAGAAGCTTAAGGATCATAATTTTACTATTCTTTACCATCCGGAAAAGCGAATGTTGTGGCCGATGCCTTGAGTAGGAAGGCTTATATGTCTTGTATGATGATGAGGGAATGGAAGATGCTAGAGGATGTCCGGGAATGGAGTCCTATTGTAAGTGGGCGTAGTGTTCTATTTGCTAATGTTCGTGCTACGCCGCTTTATTTGGGTTGATTAAGGAGGCTCAAGTTACCGATCCCGAATTGAAGAAGATTATTGATCGATTGGGAGAGAATGCTACACCGGGGTTTGCGATGAACAGTGATGGAATCTTGACATTTCGAATAGGGTTTGTGTTCCTTCTTCCGATGAAGTGAAACGTATGGTCCTTGACGAGGCTCACAAAGCCAAGTACACGATACATCCAGGTAGTACTAAGATGTACCGTGACTTGAAGAGGCGTTTGGTGGAACGGTATGAAGAGGAGATAGCTGAATATGTTTCTAGATGTTTGACATGTCGCAGGTTAAGGCGGAGCACCGAGACCCGCCGGTCTACTTCAACCACTTGAGATTCGGAGTGGAAATGGGAACATATCACGATGGATTTTGTCACGGGGTTGCCGCGTACTCGTAGGGGCTTCGATGCCGTTTGGGTTATTGTTGATAGGTTGACGAAGTCGTCCCATTTTATTCCTATTGCGATGACTTACAGTTTGAGTCGGTTAGCATTGTATATCCAGGAGATTATCGCTACATGGTGTCCCCGTTAGTATTGTGTCGGACAGAGATCCTAGATTCACCTCGAGATTTTGGCATTCATTACAGGAGGCCTTGGGTACCAAACTTAACTTAAGTACAGCTTTTCATCCCCGATCGATGGACATCGGAGAGATTGATACGTATATTAGAGGACATGCTTCGTGCTTGTGCTATGGATTTCAAGGGCAATTGGGATTCACATCTACCGTTGCGAGTTTGCATATAATAACGCTTACCAATCTAGCATTGAGATGGCTCCTTATGAGGCTTTGTATGGGCGTAAGTGTCGTTCACCAATTTGTTGGGACGAAGTTGGAGAAGCTAAGTTATGGGGTTCCGAAATGGTACAACAATCGGCCAAGGATGTCAAGTTGATTAGAGAGAGATTGCGTACGGCTCGAGTAGGCGAAAAGCTATGCGGATAACCGGAGACGCGATCTTGAGTTCCAAGTTGGAGACTTTGTATTCTTGAAAATATCGCCGCCGTGGTACTAAGAGATTTGGTAAGAAAGGGAAACTTTCACCAAGGTATATTGGCCCGTTCGAAATTCTTGAGAGGGTTGGTTCTTTAGCTTACCGGATTGCATTGCCACCGTCTATTTCGGGTATTCATGATGTGTTTCACGTTTCTATGCTCCGCAAATATATGAAGGATGAATCACATGTTCTTGCCTATGAAGAGATTACCTTTGAACCCGACCTTTCCTATGTTGAGAAGCCGGTGAAGATTCTTGATACCAAAGAACAAACCTTGAGGACTAAGAGGATACCACTAGTGAAAGTTTTGTGGAAGAATCATTTGATGGAAGAAGCCACTTGGGAAACGAGAGTGAGATGCGAGAGAAGTATCCATACTTGTTTGATTAGATGGTAAGTGAATTTAGGGACTAAATTCCTTTAAGGAGGAGAGGATGTGACACCCTAGTTCTCTTAATTGCATAATTTGCATGTTATATATCTTGTTCGCATGAATAGAAATGCCATGTTAGTATAATGTATTATAATTTGATAATTTCTGCTTGTTTTAGCTTTGTTTACTTGTGTTGCTCATACAAAAATGATTTGGTATGATTTTTAGTAACCAAAATGACTTTGTACTCAGTGAGGTGCATACGGGTACAAAGCGATCGCCTTGTTTTTGGACAGAGCGATCGCTTTGTAGACAGAATGTACTATTGAGAAACTGGGTACAAAGCGATCGCTTTGGTCCTTAACAAAGCGATCGCCTTGTAGGAAGAATGTCAAAGCGATCGCCTTGCTTCGTGGGAAGGCGATCGCCCTGTTACGCTGAAGCTTTATTTTAATAATTGTTGACTTGTAGACTGTTTGTTTAAGTTGGGACACGTCCCTAAGTGAGAGATCAGCTCACTCATACCTCCCTTACTGCCTCAACACCTGGGAATGACCCTCCACTTCACCCACTTCACCCAAAACCTTCTTAGAACAAGTAAGAGAGAGACTGTGTGTGTTCTTGGTGAGATCACTGTGTGTTTTCATCTCCTCCATTTCCAACCACTCAAACTTGCATGCAAAGCCATATTTGTGTTCCTTGAGACTAGAGAAACAACTTGGGAGGCTTTGATTCTTCTTTGTTGGGTTAAATTGTGTGTTTGAGGTAAGTACCCAATCCCTTGTCTTGTATGCTCAATATCAAGTATGCTCCCTTCATGATAGTTTTAGTTTACATGTTTAAGAAGACATGCATCATGTTAAAAACTTGAAATTCCTTAAGTAAATTTTCGTGAATTTTGGGTTAATGACTCATAATTGATAATTTGAACTTGTGTCAAGTATGAATAATGTTCTAGGATGAACTTGGAATAACTTTTGTTCTTGGACTTGTTATAATTCATCACTTCAAAATTGATGGACATGTTAGGGTTCACAAGTGTGGAACTTAAATCTTGATGGACTAAAAGTCACGAATGACATATAGTCTAATTGCATATGAATCGAGAACTTAGAAAAGAGCCATGAATTGCACATAGCATTCATTCGCTACTTAGGAATATTTTAGCAATAACTCATCGGAGTTGCGTTAGAGAGTCATTGAACAATACCGACTCTACAAACAAATCCCTACGACGTTTAGAGTTCAATCGAATTGTAAATTTGTTCTTGGGAATTCTTGACATGATTGATCTATTGCTCGACTTGTACATTATAGAATAACATGCCTACTTGATCGGACGAGTCGCTCTTGTCGACCTCGCTCCATTACTTGATTTATTACGTGAGTAAACATCTACTTGACTCGGACACGTTCGCTCTTGTCGAACTTGCTCCTTACTTGATTTGTATGACAAGTAAATACCTACTTGACATACCATTAGTCCAGTGGCATTAAGTGAATTGTATCGATGGTCAACGATGCATCATAGTCATGAATCATGAGGTTCATGATGATGATGGGTCGCCATACCATAACTTGCACACACCCTTCACTACCGATCACGGTGGAGAAGAGTACCATGTCGTAACCAAAAGGGCGCTTGGAATAATACTAATCGTGGTCGATGTATCATACACGTGCATCCGACAAATACAATCGTTATAACCTTGTCTATTTCAGGGACTACGAAGCGGCACCGGTTCTATAACATATCCTAATCCTATGTGATTTAATTACGCACCTATGTGAAAACAATGTGCATCGCGACATGAGAACTACGTGCTAACATGATCTTGCTTGATACGTGCTATGTATGCCTTGCATTATATCTGTCATGCATATTGGTTACTTACAAAGTCTTTATGACTTACCCCTCCCTTTACTGTTTTAGATCCTAGTCGTCCGGTTCGTCTTCTCGAGGTTGATCGTCTTCTCGTGCTCGTGATCGTTCACCGAGAGGTGGTAGCGTTGGCTTTTGGTTTCTTCTTTTGCAAGGACGTGGGGTTTAAGCAAGTCATTTAGACTTCGCTTGGGAATGTGTAATCATAGTAACTTGTACTTGTCGTAGACTAAATGAATATTCTACTTATGTCTCTTGTTATTTGCCGGCACTTGTTGGCCGAGCCTTGTTTACATGTATATGGTTCACTTGTTAAGACTTCCGCTGAGCATCCCTTTAGCTCTTGTTTATTGACGTGGTTTCTCCGGCATGTTTAGCCGTCGAGGTGTTTATATATTAGCATGACTTGTTTGTGTTGGGTTCCTGTAACTTCGCCGATGACTTGGTTTACTTGTTATTAATTGTTATATCGTTTTGAAGTTTTAAATATTCCGCTTTTTAATGCCGAGTTTTATTTCGTGTCCAATGTTGCGTCACGTTAGTTGTGATCATCGAGTCCTTGCATGATTGTAGTCCTTATTTGGACGGCTCGACCCGCGTTCCCATCTCGGGGTCGGGGTTGGGTCGTCACATTGTCTCTCAAGGCTTCCAAAATTCTATTGTGGAGATTGACTCGGAGTTCCTTCTTGGTTGCATCTCTAAAGTTCATTCCCCTCCTTGGCTTGCCTTTTATTATGAAAGTGCTATTATTTCTATGCAAAAGTTGGGGAACTATCTTTTTCGTCATTGCTTTCGGGAAGCAAACTCAGTAGCTGATGGCTTAGCCAACATTGCTATGGACTCTAAATTGGATACTATCTATTCCTCGCTTATCCATCTCCCAAATTCTAATAGAGGTGCTCTCCGGATGGATGCTCGAGGAATTGCTCGCGTTCGTATTTCCTAGTTAGGGATTTTCTTTTTTGGCTTGTATTTCTCTTTTCGAGGTCAGGCTCCTTTGTCCTCCCAGTTATAAGGGCCAGGTTGGTTGCCCCCCTCAAGTTTGTATTCCTTTCTTTATTTTAATAAATCTAGCAGGGTGCCGTCCCTGTTTCTCTAAAAAAATTAAAAAAAAAAGGTTGTTCTGATCTATGCCGTGACTTGGGTGCCGAAAAATACTTGGGAGGGCCTCAATAAAATAGTTATAATAGGAGTTTATTGCTCGCTTGACTAGTAATTCATTGACGTAGTATGCTCTGTTTTTGTTGAGGTGTGGAAACAATAGCGACTTGGGTTTACATCGGGGCCTTCGATTTTGGGACAACCCATTTGCTATTCTTGGTGGTTGCGGTTGTGGTTCTTGAAGAAGCTCATTTGCTATGTTTGGGCACACATTATTAGAAGTATATGAAAATAAATATAATAATAAATTTTTGGTATGTATCGAAATATTTAGTAAATCAGCAACGTTTTGGTAATTACTAGTGAACAAGCTAAGAAAAATGTGTTAATATTTTTAAGCATTTGGTAAATTTTTTTAAAATATGTCAGAAAACATTTTCTGGTGTTTGGCAAACACAAAAATTTTATTACGAAAAACATATCATGAATACATATAAAAGGTTATATTCCCTTCTTCCTAAAATTAGTGTTCCCTAATGAATATACACTTATTTTTAAAAAGTTTTTTACTTTAAATAATTTCTTTAGTAACCCCCAATTATCACTAGTGATATCAAATCAATGGGGGTTCATATACTTTTCAATCTCACAAATAACAATAACATAATTAATAATTGACTTGAAAATATACTTCAAAAATAAAAGAAAAAGAAAAGAAAGAGATAATTGTTGTGAGATGTCCTGAAATGAAATAATAAACACTTATTTTAGGACGAAGATAATATTTATTAAAATTGAGTAGTGCAAAGGTGATATTAGGCTCCAATTCCAGCCCCAAATTGAAAATTCTATGTTCTTAAACATTATATCAGAAGTTTCATGTCATCTTCAACCAAATGTTTTATTCCGTGTAATACTATCTTTAAAAATTAAAGTAATAAAAAATTAATTTAAAATTTTAAATCAACGCACTAAAGAATTTCAAACAGGATATATATATAACATGTTCGCTCTAATATCAAGTTAAAATATTTTTAGAATTCAACTATTTGAATTTGTAATATTATTGTTATTTTCTCATCTCGAAATAAATATTACTTTTATTTGTGATCGTGAATAAAAGTGAACATTTATTTTGGGACTAACATGAATATATTTTTCAATGTTATAAATGTTTCCATAAATCTTAACAAGGCTTAAATCGCAATTTGGTCACCCTACTTTGACAGAAAATTCATTACGCTCACCCTACAATTTTTTTTCTCAATTTCATTACTATACTTAGCATAAATCCCACGTTAATCACTCCATCCAGATTTTTGGATGAAAAACTTACTATTTTTTTAAATTCCAAAAATACCCTTACTAATAACTATCAATTTAATCACTGCACTTAGACATAATTATTAAGTTCATCACTCTATCATGATTTTTGAATAAAAAGTTTAAAATTATCCTAAAAATCCAAAAATGTCATTCCTAAAATATTAAAATTCATTGCAACCAAGAACAAACAAAAACCCAAAAATTGAGCAACTGGGGAAGAAGATCAAACACCCAAATCAGCATCTCTTCATTCCAAGCTCAATCTGCACATACCCTCTAACTCCTTCAAGAACCCCAAATCAATCCAATTTTTTGAAATCCAAATGGACTAAAATCATAAAAGACTCACAACCCTTCTTGAAACACTCAGCGAAGAAATCATCAGAATCATAACGCTAGGCTCAATTGCCACAATACACATATGCCAATGTAAATTTCACGGTAACGTACGTTAGGGTTACCACCGCCGCATCGATTTCGGCCTAGTGTCGTACCCTCGATGAAAGAAAGTTTGATGAGCCCACTACTATGGTTGACACGATCGACCACGATTTTCCGCAATGGCCCTTTAGCTCACTTTTAGCGAATTTTTCTCCTAAATTCATCCTCAACTCGATCTTCGTCATTCTCATTTCTATCAATCAAATATCCATTCGGATATTCAATAATAGGCTATTTCATACTGGTTAGAGAAATGATTCAGATCTAATCTACCCACCCAGAGCTAACTAGAATGAGAAAGTGACAGCTTGTGATTTGAGCATGCCGGGAGAGAAAGGTGATTCGGGATCGGGGGGTGGATAGAGTGATGGGAGGTGGATGGGATCGGAGGGGGAGATCGGAGAGAGGGTGGAGAGAGTTGTCGAGGTCGTCGTCACCGTCGAAGCCTTTGAAGTCGACAATGGCGAATGGGGATGTTGAGCCGGGGGGAAGTCGGAGACGGGAAGGAAAGTGATGGGTGAATGATTTTGATTGTTTAACTTTTTTATTTGACCAATTAATGTAATAATTACTAATCCTAATTTTGTTTGAACACTATTACTAATCCTAATTAAATTAATATTAATATTTAATCTATTACTAATCCTAATTAAATTAATATTAATATTTAATATTATAACTACATTGAGATAAATGACTAATACTTTTAATTAGATTAAGATAAAAAATTGTTATAATTAAATTCCTTAGAAATATTCCATAATACCCTTGAAAAATGGCATGTACCACATGATTGACTTAACGGATTTTTTCTAGTGGTGTCATTAACCCTTATTTAAATATCTATAATTACTTATGAATAATTTATAATAATATTTTAAGATTACTTTATTCTACAATAATAACTATCTCATAATAATTTAATGCATTTGTTTAATATAATTAGTTTTATATATAAAAAAGTCAAGCTAAAGAATTTATTGCTTTAGAAAAGACCAACATAATCTTTTATTAATTTTGATTAAGAATTCTGATAAGTTAACCTAATTTTTGTTTAATATTTTTAAGAATTAGTCTAAAATTATATTATTTTATTATATTTGAAATAACTTATTTAACTGATTTGATTATTTTAAATACTTTATACACAAAATTTTATACTATTAATCTTAATGCATTTTTTTGTCAAAGTAGGGTGACTAAATAGAAATTTAAGGTAAAGGGTATTTTGGTCTTTTTGCAGCCCTCCATCCAACAAAACTAACGGAAGTTAAGCGCGGTGAGCTTATTGACTCAACAAGTCAAGTATAGTGATGAAATTGAGAAAAAAAATTGTAGAGTGAGCTTAATGAATTTTCTGTCAAAGTAGGGTGACCAAATTGCGATTTAAGCCATCTTAACAATATCAACAAAAAGTATATAAATAAATCTTTGGTCATAGAATCAATTCAAAATATTACGATTATTTTTTTTGAAAGAAAAGTTAGAAATGAATATAGTACATCCAAATGTGCAAAGGTGATATTAGTAGAAAATTGGAATAAACAAATTTTGGAAAATGACTTACGAAAATTGAATTCGTAAGTCATTTTCCTTAAAAGAAGGCTTCATTTTTCGTTGACTTGTAAAAGATTTTATATTTACTACATTTTTCAAATGTTACCAAACACCGAAAAATGAAGAAAATGTTTTCCGAAAATCATTTCCATGAAACAAACGAAGCCTTAGTATGTGTTTCCAATTCTATTCGAGAAACTAGTCATATAACCTACACATGGTGTATTAGTTAACTGTCTGTTTTGACGAGAATGGCAATGGCAACAACAATTGAGCACATGCTTATGCATCCTTTGGGAGGGGTATATTCATAACTCAGTTATTTCGTATACTCAAAAGCAATGGCAAAAGGGGAAACACACAATGAAAAATACTCAATGTTCACTTGAAAGCTAGTTTTGAATGTTTTGACGTATAGGTTAATGACACAGTGCGTAATACACCGCAATTCAGACAAAAGGGGAAACACACAATGAAAAATACCCCGCGGTTCATGCTGTTGTGACCTCACGCTTTGGGAAGTCTCAGCTCTACCGCTGGGCCAGTCCTTAAGTATTGTCTTATTTGCACTAGTGCTCTAACATACCTTTTGATGACACAACATCATGTAACACTTCTCATGTGACGTACTCCCTCAGTTTCAGGTAAAGAGTCCACTTTTGACTTTTTTGGGTTAACTTAGTTAAAGTTTGACCGATAATTTACATAGATTTATTTATTTTTACAAAGTTATAAAAGTTGTAATCTATAGTATTATTAATATAGTTTTTAGTTATGAAATTTTCTTTCCTAAAACATAAATAAAGTATGTAAAATTTTGATTTAATTTAGTCATATATTAATTTTTTTAAAAAGGAAAGTAGACTCTTTACTTGGAACGAGAGTATAAAATAGGGTAATATCATGTGATTCGTACAATATAGGGGTAAATAGAATACAATGCCGGCTATCGCTTCTTGTTATGTCTCATTTGATATGGCGACAAGAAGCGGTCCATATGTCGTTAGGTAGATCCTGAAGTCTTGTTGGAGTACCACGCTTTATGAATCCTGTAAGCGAAAGAGTTTAGTTCAAAATTACGATAAAAATGATGAGCTATATTCATATAGGATCGAAATGTTTCGAATTTGGAAACCAAAATTCATACTAAATGTCTAAAAGGAATAATCTACGCTATTTAGGACTCCCTATGGCACAAACACTTTTAGACACTTTGTGACTTTGACTAATTTCAGGATTAATATCTGACGAGAATTCAGTTGTATTTAAACAATTACAAAACAAATGATTTATAGTACTCTTAGTGTAGCTTACAAAGTTAAATATTTATTTTTTACCAACTAAATAAATATATGTTCAATTTTCATTCAAAAATTAATCAAATTGACATGAAAAGTCAAAATGTTCTCTTCTTTTGGGGTTGGAAGGAATAAGAAATATAAACAAAGAACACACTTGGGCGCAAAAACTACTATCTTAATGGAGAAGGAAGACAAGAGCTACCAAACTTCAACATTTTTAACCTAAGAAAGTTGTCTCCAATCAAATAGAATTATATTTGAAATACAGTAAGTTTTTCACACCTTAAACATCTGTCATTCTTCCTCTACATAGTTCCCAAAAAAAATTAATTTTGTCCAATAGAAATAAAACTTTGATTGAACATATTTTCTTACTCCCTCCACTCCACCCAAAGAGTCCACATCTCAAAGTTCTAATAACTAAAAAATATATAAGTATCATTAGAGTTTGTCATAATTACAATTACTTGAGTATAGTCAACATGTTTATATAAATTAAGGGTAGAGTTGAAGAAGTTATACAGATTGTACACATAAGTTTTTAAAGTGGACTCTTTAAGTGAAATATCTCAAAATAGAATAATGAACTATTTTTGCTGGAAGGGATGGAGTAGTTTTGAAAGCTAGTTTTGAATGTTTTGACGGATAGGTTAATGACACAGTGCGTAAAACATCCCATGTGAGATATAATAGTGGAGTAATACACCGCAATTTAGACAAAAAGGGAAACACACAATGAAAAATACCTCGCGGTTCATGCTGTTGTGACATCACGCTTTGTGAAGTTTCAGCTCTACCACTGGGCCATCCCTTAAGTATTGTCCTATTTGCACTTGTGCTTTAACATACCTTTTGATGACACAACATCATGTAACATTTCTCATGTGACGTACTCCCTCAGTTTCAGGCAAAGAGTCTACTTTTGACTTTTTTGGGTCAATTTAGTTAAAGTTTGACTGATAATTTTCATTGATTTATTTATTTTTACAAAGTAAAAAAAGTTGTAATCTATAGTATTGTTAATGTAGTTTTTAGTTATGCAATTTTCTGTCCTAAAACATAAATAAAGTATGTAAAATTTTAATTTGATTTAGTCATATATTAATTTTTTAAATAGGAAAGTGGACTCTTTACCTGAAACGAGAGTATAAAATAGGGTAATATCATGTGATTCGTACAATATAGGGGGTTAAAAGAATACACTGCCGGCTATCGCTTCTTGTTATGTCTCATTTGATATGGCGAGAAGAAGCGGCCCATATGTCGTTAGGTAGATCCTGAAGTCTTGTTGGAGTACCACGCTTCATGAATCCTGTAAGCGAAAAAGTTTAGTTCAAAATTACGATAAAAATAATGAGCTATATTCATATAGGATCGAAATGTTTCGAATTTGGAAACCAAAATTCATACTAAATGTCTAAAAGGAATAATCTACGCTATTTAGAACTCCCAAAAGGACACAAGCACTTATAGACACTTTGTGACTTTGAATAATTTTAGGATTGATATCTGACGAGAATTTAGTTGTATTTAAACAATTACAAAACAAATGATTTATAGTACTCTTAGTGTAGTTTACAAAGTATATGTTCAATTTTCATTCAAAAATTGATCAAATTGATATGAAAAGTCAAAATGTTCTCTTCTTTTGGGGTTGGAGGGAATAAGAAATATAAACAAAGAACACACTTGGGCACAAAAACAACTATCTTAATGGAGAAGGAAGACAAGAGCTACCAAACTTAAACATTTTTAACCTAAGAAAGTTGTCTCTAATCAAATAGAATTATATTTGAAATACCGTAAGTTTTTCACACCTTAAACATCTATTATTCTTCCTCTACATAGTTCCCAAAAAATTTAATTTTGTCCAACAGAAATAAAACTTTGATTGAACATATTTTCTTACTCCCTCCACTCTACCCAAAGAGTCCACGTTTGAAAGGTCTAATAATTAAGCAATATATAAGTATCATTAGAGTTTGTCATAATTATAACTACTTGAGTATAGTCAACATGTTCAAATAAATTAAGGGTAGAGTTGAAGAAGTTATACAGCTTGTACGCATAAGTTTTGAAAGTGGACTCTTTAAGTGAAATATCTCAAAATAGAATAGTGAACTATTTGCTTGAAGGGAGCGAGTATTTATAAGTATTAGCTTCTTTTGATAAGCGATGCTACTAAGACGGGAGAATATGTAATAATAAGAAAGATGATTGAAATGTTGTATTTAGTACCTTGAAGAAAGTTGGAGAATCTTTGAAATGCCAAGAACAACGATCTTATGATAATTATCATATTACTATTTAATATGAGAACCTACACAATAGAAATGTAAACTACAATGGTTAAAATACGTATTTCGAATCAGGTTCAATGCAAACACAAAACATAAGTTCATCATAATAGGCATTCATGTCATACCTTAATTGTGTTCTTTAGATAAGTATCGGTAGAATCATTTACTACTAAGGAAATGTTAATGGCGAAATGTTTAATTACTAATTCAACTACACATGAACCAAAAATGAAGAGTTGAAAAATGACATTTTGTTCATATAAATGAAATTTAAGAACGGTTTTACTGCTTTTGTGGATGGCTAGGAAATAATTTACATGCATTCTTTGATTAGAACAATTAGTCATAGCAACCCAACAAATGGAGATACTAGTAGCACACTAGATTGGTCACTATGTGTGCCCACAAGGACATCTAGACACATAATAGTGAAAAATAAATATCTATATCTGTGGGTGTGTATGTGTGTGTTAATAGATATTTGTACAATTATGAATTTATATAGACATACATGAATTTTGTCATAGACAATAAGATCTGCAAAAACAATACTAAATTTGATCTAAATTAAAACATACGCATTAATATAGACTTGTTAAATCCATGAAAAAAATAATTAAAGGCAAATTAGATAAGTGATGGTCCAATTTCTTCTATAAAAGGATTTTTTGATAGTGCGTACATAGATTATCAAAGTGAATCCAAGGGAAGAACCAGAATCATCAAGGTAAGATTGAATACCAAAAAAATTAAATAAAATTAAAGGATGATAATGTGACACCCTAGTTCTCTTAATTGCATAATTTGCATGTTATATATCTTGTTCGCATGAATAGAAATGCCATGTTAGTATAATGTATTATAATTTGATAATTTCTGCTTGTTTTAGCTTTGTTTACTTGTGTTGCTCATACAAAAATGATTTGGTATGATTTTTAGTAACCAAAATGACTTTGTACTCGGTGAGGTGCATATGGTACAAAGCGATCGCCTTGTTTTTGGACGAGCGATCGCTTTGTAGACGAATGTACTATTGAGAAACCGGGTACAAAGCGATCGCTTGGTCCTTAACAAAGCGATCGCCTTGTAGGCAGAATGTCAAAGCGATCGCCTTGCTTCGTGGGAGGGCGATCGCCCTGTTACGCTGAAGCTTTATTTTAATAATTGTTGACTTGTAGACTGTTTGTTTAAGTTGGGACACGTCCCTAAGTGAGAGATCAGCTCACTCATACCTCCCTTACGCCTCAACACCGGAATGACCCTCCACTTCACCCACTTCACCCAAAACCTTCTTAGAACAAGTGAGAGAGAGACGTGTGTGTTCTTGGTGAGATCACTGTGTGTTTTCATCTCCTCCATTTCCAACCACTCAAACTTGCATGCAAAGCCATATTTGTGTTCCTTGAGACTAGAGAAACAACTTGGGAGGCTTTGATTCTTCTTTGTTGGGTTAAATTGTGTGTTTGAGGTAAGTACCCAATCCCTTGTCTTGTATGCTCAATATCAAGTATGCTCCCTTCATGATAGTTTTAGTTTACATGTTTAAGAAGACATGCATCATGTTAAAAACTTGAAATTCCTTAAGTAAATTTTCGTGAATTTTGGGTTAATGACTCATAATTGATAATTTGAACTTGTGTCAAGTATGAATAATGTTCTAGGATGAACTTGGAATAACTTTTGTTCTTGGACTTGTTATAATTCATCACTTCAAAATTGATGGACATGTTAGGTTCACAAGTGTGGAACTTAAATCTTGATGGACTAAAAGTCACGAATGACATATAGTCTAATTGCATATGAATCGAGAACTTAGAAAAGAGCCATGAATTGCACATAGCATTCATTCGCTACTTAGGAATATTTTAGCAATAACTCATCGGAGTTGCGTTAGAGAGTCATTGAACAATACCGACTCTACAAACAAATCCCTACGACGTTTAGAGTTCAATCGAATTGTAAATTTGTTCTTGGGAATTCTTGACATGATTGATCTATTGCTCGACTTGTACATTATAGAATAACATGCCTACTTGATCGGACGAGTCGCTCTTGTCGACCTCGCTCCATTACTTGATTTATTACGTGAGTAAACATCTACTTGACTCGGACACGTTCGCTCTTGTCGAACTTGCTCCTTACTTGATTTGTATGACAAGTAAATACCTACTTGACATACCATTAGTCCAGTGGCATTAAGTGAATTGTATCGATGGTCAACGATGCATCATAGTCATGAATCATGAGGTTCATGATGATGATGGGTCGCCATACCATAACTTGCACACACCCTTCACTACCGATCACAAGTGGAGAAGAGTACCATGTCGTAACCAAAAGGGCGCTTGGAATAATACTAATCGTGGTCGATGTATCATACACGTGCATCCGACAAATACAATCGTTATAACCTTGTCTATTTCAGGGACTACGAAGCGGCACCGGTTCTATAACATATCCTAATCCTATGTGATTTAATTACGCACCTATGTGAAAACAATGTGCATCGCGACATGAGAACTACGTGCTAACATGATCTTGCTTGATACGTGCTATGTATGCCTTGCATTATATCCGTCATGCATATTGGTTACTTACAAAGTCTTTATGACTTACCCCTCCCTTTTACTGTTTTAGATCCTAGTCGTCCGTGTCCGTCTTCTCGAGGTTGATCGTCTTCTCGTGCTCGTGATCGTTCACCTAGAGGTGGTAGCGTTGGCTTTTGGTTTCTTCTTTGCAAGGACGTTGGGTTTAAGCAAGTCATTTAGACTTCGCTTGGGAATGTGTAATCATAGTAACTTGTACTTGTTGTAGACTAAATGAATATTCTACTTATGTCTCTTGTTATTTGCCGGCACTTGTTGGCCGAGCCTTGTTTACATGTATATGGTTCACTTGTTAAGACTTCCGCCGAGCATCCCTTTAGCTCTTGTTTATTGATGTGGTTTCTCCGCATGTTTAGCCGTCGAGGTGTTTATATATTAGCATGACTTGTTAGTGTTGGGTTCCTACTGTAATTTCGCCGATGACTTGGTTTACTTGTTATTAATTGTTATATCGGTTTTGAAGTTTTAAATATTCCGGCTTTTTAATGCCGAGTTTTATTTCGTGTCCAATGTTGCGTCACGTTAGTTGTGATAATCGAGTCCTTGCATGATTGTAGTCCTTATTTGGACGGCTCGACCCGCGTCCCATCTCGGGTTGGGTCGTCACGCTTGGTATCGAGCTTTATAGGTTAGCTATCGGCCAGATAGGTTCCATGGCCTAGTTGGGTTAAGTTCTTGTGTGATGTTCTAACGTCGAGTGATTTCTTATAGGTGTATCATGGTGCGACCTAGACCAGGGGCTAGTAGAAGTGGAGCCGGTATTGGTCGAGGTAGAGGCGGCCTAGGAGGGTTCCCGCCGAGCCGAGGCTAGAGCTCCGAAGAACCCGAAGTTGAGGTACCCCCACCTCGAATCGTGGTGATGAGAATGCCCGTATGGCGGGCTTGTTTCGTAGAATGATGACGTTATGACCGAGTTGGCACAAGAGGGTCAAGCAGAGGTGTACCACCTCCACCACCACCACCGAACCGAACCGAGGCGGAAGTTTCACCACCTCGTAACGAGGCACCGCCGTAACCTAGAGCTAGAAATAATACTACTTTGGAGAGGTTCTTGAAGATGAAACCTCCATCTTTCGAGGAGAGTCCGATGCTAGTAAAGCGAGTTATGGCTGGAGGACTTGGAGAAAATCTTTGCACTCTAGATTGCACGGAGGAAGAGAAGGTTGTCTTAGCGTGTATAAGCCGAGAGGGCGGCGAATCATTGGTGGAGAGTATTGTTGGCAAGTGGGATCTTAACCGGGTTCCAAAGATTTGGTCTAATTTCGAGAAGGAGTTCAAGGCTTCTTATGTACCTATGGTGGTGAGGAGAAAGAGGGAGAAAGAGTTCCGTGATCTAGAACAGGTTCTATGACAGGGCTCGATTCACCAAGTTCACCGAACCTGTCTCGTTATTGTGCACATCTTGTACCCGATGAGCCCATGAGGGTGCTCAAGTTCGTTAAGGGTCTAAAGACCGAGTATAGAAGGCAGCTCTTGTCATTGCGGTTGCGACTATAGGGGTGCTTGATCGCGCCTATGAGATCGAGAGAGATATAGAGGAGCACAGCGTAACCGTGCGATCCTCGCATCGCAGCCATCGCAGCTAGCCATCTCAGTGACCTCGCAAGATTCGGAAGGGGCCGGTTGGGTAATCGGTCGGTCATCGTGGCAACCGCCGTAACGGTGGTCGCCTAGGCAAGCAATGGATGGACAGCCTAGGCGTACTCCGATGGTCGTGATAATCGTACCCGCCTTCGCAAGGGCGGCAAGGCCACGGAGTGAGCCCGTTGAGTGTTCCTTTTGTCACAGTCGGGCATTCGTACAATGAGTGTAGGGTCGACTTGGGCGTGTTTGGGTTGTGGAGATACAAATCACCGAGTGAAAGATTGTCCCAAGTTTAAGACTACTCACCCGTGGGTTCGGTTCAGCAGTCGGGCACCAAGAGGGATAGTGATGGGCGTCCTAAGGCCCAAGCTCGTGTTTTTGCGCTTGATCAGCGTGGTGTTCCAGAGTCGACCTCAGTTGTTGGAGGTATTCTCTCAGTCTTCGGCCATAGGGCTCGAGTTCTTATAGATCCGGGTCTTCTCATTCCTATGTTGCATCGCATTTCATTGAGCATTTGTGCGTGTTACCTTCTCGCTACCTTATGTGCTTGAAGTGTCTACACCGTTGGGTGATCAATTGTTGGCGTCGGAAGTTTATAAAGCTTGTGATGTGCTTGTATGTGATCGGGTCTTGCATGCGGATCTAGTAGTTTTGCCTATTCGGGATTTTGATTTGATCTTGGGTATGGATTGGTTGTGCACTTATCATGCTCTAGTTGATTGTCGTCGTAAAAGAGTTACTTTTGCCATGCCCGGTATTCCGGAATTTGTGTTTACGGGTGATCATGCCATGAATAGTATACATATCATTTCGCTGCGGGCTAGGAAACTTCTATCTCGGGGTGCACGGGGTATATTGCTTGTGTGCTTGATACTAGCATGTCTACTGTTAATATAGAAGATGTACCGGTAGTTAATGAATTTCCGGATGTCTTTTCAAATGATTTTGCATTACCTCCCGACCGAGAGTTAGAGTTTTGCATTGAACTATTGCCGGAACTTCACCAATTTCTAGAGCACCTTATAGAATGGCCCCACTGAGTTGAGGGAGTTGAAAGACCAATTGCGGAACTTCTCGATAAGGAGTTCATTAAACCGAGTGTATCTCCGTGGGGTGCACCGGTATTATTTGTGAAGAAGAAGGATGGTAGTTTGCGGTTGTGCATTGACTATCGCCATTGAACCAGGTTACTATCAAGAATAGGTACCCTTTACCTCACATTGATGATCTCTTCGATCAACTTCGGGATCCGTGGTGTATTCCAAGCTAGACTTGAGGAGTGGTTATCACCGGTTGAGAGTTCGGGCGAGGATGTCCCAAAGACTTTTCGGACACGTTATGGCCACTATGAGTTTGTGGTGATGCCGTTTGGGTTGACAAACGCGCAGCTTTCATGGACTTGATGAATCGGGTGTTTCATGATTATTTGGATTGCTTTGTTGTGGTTTTCATCGATGATATTTTAGTGTACTCAAAGTCACGAGAGGAACATGCTAACCATTTGAGAGTGGTTCTTTCCTTGTTGCGAGAAAAGAAACTTTATGCGAAATTTAGCAAGTGTGCATTTTGGCTTGAACAAGTATCTTTTCTTGGGCACGTTGTTTCTAGTGAGGGTATTGCGGTGGATCCTTCTAAGGTGGAGGCTATTACTAAATGGAAGACTCCTAGAACGGTAACCGAAGTTCGTAGTTTCTTGGGCTTGGCGGGTTACTACCGTAGGTTCATTGAGGATTCTCCAAGATTGCTACTCCCATGACTAATTTGACTCGTAAAAGTCTACTTTCATTTGGAGTGATAAGTGCGAGGCCGCTTCCAAGAGTTGAAGAAAAGATTGACCACGGCTCCTGTTTTAGCATTGCCTAATGGATGTGATAACTTTGTGATTTATAGTGACGCTTCGTTAGAAGGCTTGGGTTGCGTGCTTATGCAAAACGGGAAGGTGATTGCCTATGCTTCGAAAAGTTGTCACCATATGAACAATTACCCAACTCACGACCTTGAATTGGCGGCAATTGTTTTCGCTTCACAAGTGGAAACATTACCGTATGGAGCGAAGTTTGAGGTGTATACGATCATAAGAGTTTGAAGTACCTCTTCTCGCAGAAGGAGTTGAATATGAGACAGAGGCGTTGGATGGAGAAGCTTAAGGATCATAATTTTACTATTCTTTACCATCCGGAAAAGCGAATGTTGTGGCCGATGCCTTGAGTAGGAAGGCTTATATGTCTTGTATGATGATGAGGGAATGGAAGATGCTAGAGGATGTCCGGAATGGAGTCCTATTGTAAGTGGGCGTAGTGTTCTATTTGCTAATGTTCGTGCTACGCCGCTTTATTTGGGTTGATTAAGGAGGCTCAAGTTACCGATCCCGAATTGAAGAAGATTATTGATCGATTGGGAGAGAATGCTACACCGGGTTTGCGATGAACAGTGATGGGATCTTGACATTTCGAATAGGGTTTGTGTTCCTTCTTCCGATGAAGTGAAACGTATGGTCCTTGACGAGGCTCACAAAGCCAAGTACACGATACATCCAGTAGTACTAAGATGTACCGTGACTTGAAGAGGCGCTTTGGTGGAACGGTATGAAGAGGGAGATAGCTGAATATGTTTCTAGATGTTTGACATGTCGCAGGTTAAGGCGGAGCACCGAGACCCGCCGGTCTACTTCAACCACTTGAGATTCCGGAGTGGAAATGGGAACATATCACAATGGATTTTGTCACGGGGTTGCCGCGTACTCAGAGGCTTCGATGCCGTTTGGGTTATTGTTGATAGGTTGACGAAGTCGTCCCATTTTATTCCTATTGCGATGACTTACGCTTGAGTCGGTTGGCGCATTGTATATCCAGAGATTATCGCTACATGGTGTCCCCGTTAGTATTGTGTCGGACAGAGATCCTAGATTCACCTCGAGATTTTGGCATTCATTACAGGAGGCCTTGGGTACCAAACTTAACTTGCACGCTTTTCATCCCCGATGGACAATGGAGAGATTGATACGTATATTAGAGGACATGCTTCGTGCTTGTGCTATGGATTTCAAGGGCAATTGGGATTCACATCTACCGTTGGCGAGTTTGCATATAATAACAGCTTACCAATCTAGCATTGAGATGGCTCCTTATGAGGCTTTGTATGGGCGTAAGTGTCGTTCACCAATTTGTTGGGACGAAGTTGGAGAAGCTAAGTTATGGGGTTCGAAATGGTACAACAATCGGCCAAGGATGTCAAGTTGATTAGAGAGAGATTGCGTACGGCTCGAGTAGGCGAAAAGCTATGCGGATAACCGGAGACGCGATCTTGAGTTCCAAGTTGGAGACTTTGTGTTCTTGAAAATATCGCCGCGCCGTGGTACTAAGAGATTTGGTAAGAAAGGGAAACTTTCACCAAGGTATATTGGCCGTTCGAAATTCTTGAGAGGGTTGGTTCTTTAGCTTACCGGATTGCATTGCCACCGTCTATTTCGGGTATTCATGATGTGTTTCACGTTTCTATGCTCCGCAAATATATGAAGGATGAATCACATGTTCTTGCCTATGAAGAGATTACCTTTGAACCCGACCTTTCCTATGTTGAGAAGCCGGTGAAGATTCTTGATACCAAAGAACAAACCTTGAGGACTAAGAGGATACCACTAGTGAAAGTTTTGTGGAAGAATCATTTGATGGAAGAAGCCACTTGGGAAACTGAGAGTGAGATGCGAGAGAAGTATCCATACTTGTTTGATTAGATGGTAAGTGAATTTAGGGACTAAATTCCTTTAAGGAGGAGAGGATGTGACACCCTAGTTCTCTTAATTGCATAATTTGCATGTTATATATCTTGTTCGCATGAATAGAAATGCCATGTTAGTATAATGTATTATAATTTGATAATTTCGCTTGTTTTAGCTTTGTTTACTTGTGTTGCTCATACAAAAATGATTTGGTATGATTTTTAGTAACCAAAATGACTTTGTACTCATGAGGTGCATATACAAAGCGATCGCCTTGTTTTTGGACGAGCGATCGCTTTGTAGACGAATGTACTATTGAGAAACCGGGTACAAAGCGATCGCTTTGTCCTTAACAAAGCGATCGCCTTGTAGGCAGAATGTCAAAGCGATCGCCTTGCTTCGTGGGAGGGCGATCGCCCTGTTACGCTGAAGCTTTATTTTAATAATTGTTGACTTGTAGACTGTTTGTTTAAGTTGGGACACGTCCCTAAGTGAGAGATCAGCTCACTCATACCTCCCTTACTGCCTCAACACCTGGGAATGACCCTCCACTTCACCCACTTCACCCAAAACCTTCTTAGAACAAGTGAGAGAGAGACTGTGTGTGTTCTTGGTGAGATCACTGTGTGTTTTCATCTCCTCCATTTCCAACCACTCAAACTTGCATGCAAAGCCATATTTGTGTTCCTTGAGACTAGAGAAACAACTTGGGAGGCTTTGATTCTTCTTTTGTTGGGTTAAATTGTGTGTTTGAGGTAAGTACCCAATCCCTTGTCTTGTATGCTCAATATCAAGTATGCTCCCTTCATGATAGTTTTAGTTTACATGTTTAAGAAGACATGCATCATGTTAAAAACTTGAAATTCCTTAAGTAAATTTTCTGTGAATTTTGGGTTAATGACTCATAATTGATAATTTGAACTTGTGTCAAGTATGAATAATGTTCTAGGATGAACTTGGAATAACTTTTGTTCTTGGACTTGTTATAATTCATCACTTCAAAATTGATGGACATGTTAGGGTTCACAAGTGTGGAACTTAAATCTTGATGGACTAAAAGTCACGAATGACATATAGTCTAATTGCATATGAATCGAGAACTTAGAAAAGAGCCATGAATTGCACATAGCATTCATTCGCTACTTAGGAATATTTTAGCAATAACTCATCGGAGTTGCGTTAGAGAGTCATTGAACAATACCGACTCTACAAACAAATCCCTACGACGTTTAGAGTTCAATCGAATTGTAAATTTGTTCTTGGGAATTCTTGACATGATTGATCTATTGCTCGACTTGTACATTATAGAATAACATGCCTACTTGATCGGACGAGTCGCTCTTGTCGACCTCGCTCCATTACTTGATTTATTACGTGAGTAAACATCTACTTGACTCGGACACGTTCGCTCTTGTCGAACTTGCTCCTTACTTGATTTGTATGACAAGTAAATACCTACTTGACATACCATTAGTCCAGTGGCATTAAGTGAATTGTATCGATGGTCAACGATGCATCATAGTCATGAATCATGAGGTTCATGATGATGATGGGTCGCCATACCATAACTTGCACACACCCTTCACTACCGATCACAAGGAGAAGAGTACCATGTCGTAATCAAAAGGGCGCTTGGAATAATACTAATCGTGGTCGATGTATCATACACGTGCATCCGACAAATACAATCGTTATAACCTTGTCTATTTCGGGGACTACGAAGCGGCACCGGTTCTATAACATATCCTAATCCTATGTGATTTAATTACGCACCTATGTGAAAACAATGTGCATCGCGACATGAGAACTACGTGCTAACATGATCTTGCTTGATACGTGCTATGTATGCCTTGCATTATATCCGTCATGCATATTGGTTACTTACAAAGTCTTTATGACTTACCCCTCCCTTTATGTTTTAGATCCTAGTCGTCCGTGTCCGTCTTCTCGAGGTTGATCGTCTTCTCGTGCTCGTGATCGTTCACCGAGAGGTGGTAGCGTTGGCTTTTGGTTTCTTCTTTTGCAAGGACGTGGGGTTTAAGCAAGTCATTTAGACTTCGCTTGGGAATGTGTAATCATAGTAACTTGTACTTGTCGTAGACTAAATGAATATTCTACTTATGTCTCTTGTTATTTGCCGGCACTTGTTGGCCGAGCCTTGTTTACATGTATATGGTTCACTTGTTAAGACTTCCGCTGAGCATCCCTTTAGCTCTTGTTTATTGACGTGGTTTCTCCGGCATGTTTAGCCGTCGAGGTGTTTATATATTAGCATGACTTGTTTGTGTTGGGTTCCGCTGTAATTCGCCGATGACTTGGTTTACTTGTTATTAATTGTTATATCAGTTTTGAAGTTTTAAATATTCCGGCTTTTTAATGCCGAGTTTTATTTCGTGTCCAATGTTGCGTCACGTTAGTTGTGATCATCGAGTCCTTGCATGATTGTAGTCCTTATTTGGACGGCTCGACCCGCGTTCCCATCTCGGGGTCGGGGTTGGGTCGTCACAGATAAATTACCTTCATGTTTACTTCAATTATTAATTACAATTACCATCTGTATAAAGTCTATATCATCGTAAACATCGATTTTAGAAAGTGGATGAAGAAAAAGAGGGAGAGAGAGACAGAGGGAGGCAGAGAGAGAAAGAGATGCATATAAGCTCCAAGGAGGGAAAACGAGTATAAGAGCTATATAGAGGATGGAGGGCAAGCCTTACAAAACCCTAATTGTTCAAAGCCTTAACATATATAAGAATCCCTACCGAAACAAATGGTTAGGATTAAAAATTTTATAATACATATACTAATAGATTTGAATATAACAACAAATAACTAGGGTCAAGTGGACTTATACCACACATGATCTACTAAATTATATGATATGGATTTCAAAGTGCAACCAATAATAAACTTGATAATTATTGACCCATATTTATCCATTTAAGCCCAAGAATAATTCTTGATCCATATATCAATCCATTTAGGCCTAAGAGCCCTTAAAGTATGTTTTCCTATTCCTAGACCATCTCAAAGCCCAGAGCCTCTCTTGGGTAGTTGCACATAAGTACTTGTCTAAGTGACTTTAGATTGGGTGTCACAATTTCTTTAGCCATTGAATCTTAATTTCCATGTTAATATATTCAGATTGATATATCTATCTAGATTATGTTAACTTCTGTCGAACATGTGGTGCTTGAGTATCTTCTAAAATTGTATATCAACATGCAATTATACATGGTATAAGATTTAGCTTATCGATACATTGAATATATCATAAACTACAATATTACTTTTGTCTTTTAGGTTATCTCTATCTAATCTAAATTCTTTAAGAGCATTGCTATTAACACCCCCCAAATCTCTAAGTACACCCCCCAAACTTTCAACCCCCCTAAGTACTAAACACACCCTCAAATTTTTTTATTTTACCCTCTCTCACCATCTCTCATTTCTCCCTCTCCTTCCTCCTCCTCCCTCCCTCTGTCTTCTGCCTTCTTCCTCTCTCCTTCCCTCTTTTTTTTTTCTTCCCTTCATCTCCTTTCTTCCCTCTCCACCTCCTCATCCCTCCCTTGTCTTTCCTCTTCCTCCCTCCCTCCGTTAAATAAACACGGGATGTCCCACTAAATGTTGATTCACACGGGAACTCAATGGTGGTCGAGCCACTGAACCAATCCATTGAGTTGGGTTGTAGATATTCCTTTATTTTTTAAGGTTTGAAATATCTGGAGTGGATTTGATGTAATTTACTATTGTTATTTGAGCAAACTACAAAAATCGTCCATGTCTTATACGATTTTTTTAGGATTGGTCCATATCACTCGCAATTGGTCCATAAATTCTTTCATTCCAATTTTATCAATATTTCGTCGTTAGGTCATAACACGTGCTCTTCACGTGATTTTAGGAATGGACAAAATTGTCAATTCAGGTTTAAAAGTACAGGGACCATTTTTGTAGAACTCTTTCAATAATCAAAGATTTGAATGAGTGAAACTATAATATTGGCTATCTCTCTCTATAAATGTGGGTTCTCATGTTTTGGAGGAGCATAGGTCCTGTGGCTTCTACCCGCCATCAATCTGGCGTCACCTCGCGTTGTCGTCAACTAAACGACGGTACCTTCTCTCTCTCTCCCTCCCTCCCTCCCTCCATCCCTCCCTCTCTCTCTCTATATACTCCAATGGTTGGTCTGGTGGTGGGTGGTGATAATTCTACTCAACCTAATCAAAGTGGTTGCCGGAGCATGGGGCTAAAAAGATCAACAATTACTGGATTGTTGAAGAGGATAACTAATCAAATTGGGATGTGTGACTTTATCCAAATAGATCAACGAGTGTTTGCTATTGATTCAACAAGAAAATTCCCAAATCTTATCTCATTTAATCTCTACCCCCATTTTCATAGTCTAATTTTGAGGCGGCAAAGATGCAAATAGAGTCAATGAGGTCAAAAGGGAGGCGTTGGAAGTCAAGGGGATAAGGAGATGTTGGGCTAGGTTTTTGGAGGTACCTATTTGGGAGAAGAAAAAAAAGTTTTCTGGTGCAGAGAAGAGAGTAATCAGGGTTTGAGTTAGGAGGAGGTGGTGGCAGCGGTCGGAATAGGTAGTGTTGGGCCCGGTAGTAGTAAATTGGGATTGTGGTGGGGGTGTATGGGTTGCTGAGTATGTGCAGGGTTGTCCGAGCGAAGATAAGAGCATTAGAGCAGGAACAACAAGGGAGCTTATGGGTTTTAAGCTCCCCAAAGCTCCTCCATCAAGATATCAGTCCATATCAAAATGTCCAGTTGGAGGTGAGAGAAGATTTTCGGGAGCAAATATTGCTTCCGTATCATCCGAGAGCTTCACTTGGGATCCAAGGTTGACACGGCGCCATTTCATAGCACGAGCAAAGACAACCGGCATCATTTCACAGCAAAAGGAGGACAACACATTGAGAAAGAGCTCCTGCCATGTTTTACACATGGCAGGCTATGAGTGGCCACAAAAAAAAAAACCTGTCCAGTTTTAATCAAATTTTGACCACAAAAATGCTCTTTTTTTTCCACTGAATTAAAGTTCACATTTTTAACTATAAATAGAGACTTGGTTTACTTCATTTGGACACCAGATCAATTTTCTACAAATTTTTGAAGGTTTTCTCCATTTTCTTCTCTTCTCTCTCTTCAAATTTAATTTTTCTCAATTTTCCTCTCTTTTCTCTCTTTACATTTTTAACATTAAGTTATTTAATACCTTAATTTGTTGCTAATATTATTATTATATAGTTTAAATAAAAATTATTAATATTGCTATTATATAAATTAGATATTAATATTATTATTTCTATTATTACTGTTATTATTGTACCTATATTTGTCATTTTAAATTAATTAAGCCACTTAGTGTTGTTATTGTTATTAATTCTCTAATTACTTTTGAGTTAATTTACTACAACAATGTCTTCCCGTTTTTTGTTGCAGTAAAAGAAAAATTCTCAAAATCAAAATAATTCGGGTTCATCTATGCCAAATCAAACCTTCACTCGTCAAATTTCTCGACCCACCTCACAAAATCTACCACCATCTTTTCCTAATTTTTCTGAACTTCTAAATCAGCCTCCACTGATTTTTAAAATTAATGTTAATTTAAATATTAATATTTTAAGAATGACTGTTAAAAAAGCTGAAAAGTTATTACATTAAATTTAATTTCAAAAATATTATTAATTATTATGAATATGATTTCAAAAATATTTGTTTAGCAAATATCTAATTAGAATGGCATTTACAAACTTATTGTTTAATATAAATAAATGTAAAGATGTTAATTTAATGGAAATAAAGATGGTAGGGTAAAGATGATGGGGTATGTAAGAGTATTGGAGTTGGTGCATTGTTTGGAGGGTTGATTTATTTGGGGAGTATAGTGGGGAGCATAAGGGTATTTTGGGTATAAAAACATCAAAAAGTGAGCATAAGCTCCTAAGCTCCTAAAAGTTGTTGTTCCTGCTCTTACCAATGCAAATGTTAATATGGAAAATTTGGGTGCCACTTAGAATTTTTACATTTAAAAAAAAAAATCTCCAATGCAAATGTGAAAAAATCCAAAACATGGGGGAAACTCCTACGGTGCGTTGCATACCAAAGGAGCAAGCCTTCAACAATGCGGTTGTCAGCAATTTCCAACCAATTCTTTACCCACAAGCTCATGGATTGCTTGGGCATAAGAGTAACTCAGTTACACCCCCCTATGTATACTCCCTCTTAGCCTTGGAAAAAAAGGTTGAAACACTGAGAGAGACAAACACACACACACACACATATTGTATACTCCCGCCTTCGTTTTGGACAAACGACAGTAGCAACACACTCAAACACACACAAACACAAACACAATCAAGTCTTCTTTACCTAGAAGCAAGAGGAGCACAACAAACACGAACCAACAGCCTAAAACGTGGCCCGATTTCTTTAAAATGACCGAAGGAAATAAACCTTCAATTACTTAGTTTTTAGCCGATTTAGACATGTAAATGGATTGAAGTGGCTTGCAAATATGAAAATAAACATGCTATGAAGTGTTTAGCATGCAAATATGTGTGATTCCAGTGTCAAAAACCACGTTTGAACTCAATTTGGTCAATTCAAAATATATGGTCTCCATCCCCTTTTTTTATTTTCTTGGACTGTTTTCTTTACTTTAATCCAAATTCATGTAAATTCAATATCATGTTGTTAATCTAGCCTAATACTATTATACATAATTTTTCTGACTAAAAACAACATTTTCAAGCTTAAAATAAAGCCTCCCAATTAAGTTGCTGTCCGAAAACAGAGCAAGGGAGAGACCTCCTTTGTGCGCCGCGCACCATAGGGGAGAGACCTCCTTTGTGCGCTGCGCACAATAGGAGAAGTCCTCCTTGGGCCTCTTTTGCAATCTGGGTCTGTCCACTGTTGATGGCTCAATTTCATTTTCTTTTGTTTTATTTCCTTTTACTTGAATGTCTATATATATATATATATATATATATATATATATATATATATATATATATGTAAAAATATAAAAATAGATATTTTTGTTTAAATTTATATCCTTGATGTTGTTTTTGAAATACATAAATGTAGATATTACTTGTGCATAACATGAACGGAGATACGAGTCTCCGTGATCCGTTTTCTTTCATTTTCGTAACATAAAAATACCCGTGCATTTTTTAATTAACTGACATGTAAATAATCGAGACCGAAAGGGCGAGTTGGGTGCCTAACACCTTCCATACTCGTAACTTAGCCCCCGAACCCACAATCTCAATTTTTCTCTCCTTTTCTTTATAAACGAGGGTGGCGACTCTGTATTTTATATAAATGTGTTTTGCACATTTATAACATTTTTTGGAAGTCCATAATGAGGCTCAAGTGTATTCCACGCACTTAAGTATGAGACACGTCGTTTTGGATGTAACAACGGGCAGTGTTGAAACGGGGTTCTCACACTAAGTTTTTTCCATTTTGGTACAGTTAATTAATTTCAAAATTAACTTGCATACACTAATTAAGAGTTTGCTTTAACGGTCAAAATTTCAGAATGATCAAAAAACTAATCTATCTATAATGTGATCAATACAACCTCACATTCAACCTTATTTCGAAAACTTAACCGAAAGATTGACGTGGATACTATTTTAATTTACTTATATATTTATTTATTTTGCTTCTCTCCATTTAGTTTTTGAAAAGAATCTAACAATTTCAATCACATTTTTACAGTAGGATGATTATTCTAACCATTTTGAAGTTTGATTAAAGGAGGGAATCTTTAAGGAAAGTACATGGGTTACTTTTGTCACTGATCATTAATTCCTAGCATAAGGAAATACAAGAAGTAGCAAACTTTAGAATGAGTTTTTATGATAAGGTACAAATTTCTTGAATTATAGTACATATAGACCTAGTTTATATGTTAGATTGGAAGATGTAATCTTCCCCCTCCACCACCATTTTTTTTTGTTTTTTAAAGATTGGGACATAGACCTTAATCCAACCCTTATTATTATAATTTAATGCCTTGAAAGGTTACAATTAAGACTATATGGTGCCTTTGGTTTAGCTAGAACAAATGGTGTCTCTGGTGAGGCATTGAACACCCGACGTCTCTGTTGAGAGTAGTGAAGTATCAGGGTACCACTGGTGGGACTTGAACAGTCGACCCTTTCGTTAAGAGAAGTGAACAATGCTAATCGATGCATATATTTGGTGAGGCTTGAATAACAACGGTGCCTCTGGTAAAGTTTAAACACTCGACCATTCTGTTGAGAGTAGTTACGTACCAAGATGTCTTTGTTGAGACTTGAACACCCGACCTTTTCATTAAGAGAAGTGAGCGGTACCAGTTGAGCTAGAGCTCATTGATTCCCCCATCTATCTTATCAAATTATACCTATTTATCATGTAATCTAATTGTATCCTCAAGTATCTCTTTTCAACCTCTTCTTCTTCATCTCTCACTACCTCATCTAACCAAAATTGATGAATATTTAATTTCATTACCATGATGGTAGGTTTATACGCACTGAAGAGTTTCCTAGTCAAATTACATCTCTCATTTATCAAATAATAAAATTTTTAGGTGATGAAAGAGTATTTTACTCATTTAAAGAAAGGATTATTTTACTCATTTATTGGGTATAAATCAGGCTTAACATTGTTAGTTCTCGATGGTTTTTGTTAGTTAATATGGGTATTTAGTGTTCTTGATGAAATTCCATTGATTCAGGAGACAATTGAGCTAATTTGAAGCGATTCAAGCTGAATTAGAGATTTCAAGGGTCATTGTGCAAAAGTCTGAAGCAAAAGGGAAAAGACTGAAAGTTGGAATGCGCCCAGGGGTCGTTCAAAGTTGCACAACACTTCACGCGGAAGCCTCTGAAGTTTGGCATTCTGCAGAATGAAAATATGAAAGAGTTTTGAGCCAAGGCGAGCTGACTTGCCCAACATCGCCCCACGAAGAAATAGGTGCACCATAGCGCAACGTCGGGTTTTGGCTAAATTGTTAGGAGTTTTGCTTCCATTTTTTGATGAAGGTTTCTCTAGTATAAATAAAACCAGCTTATTAGCCTAGGTTAGGAACGGCTCTTTTGGGAGAAAACACTTGGGAGATAATTTGTATTCATATCATTACTTCTACTCTTTCAAGAATTTTCAAGAATTGACCAACAACTTAAATAGTTTGTAATGAAAATCATGAGGAACTAACCACATCATCTGAGATTGGAGGTAACTCTATTTCAAATTTTTTGTCTTAATATAATAGCTTATGTAGTTCATTGGTTCTACTTCTTCATAGAAGTATTTTTATTGAATCTTTCCTGTTGTTCTTACGAGATGTATTTACAACTATGAAGATTATCAAGCTATGATGAATTGAATGACCAAAAGTGCATAAGTCATATGTTTGCTATCTTTTATGAAATGTGATTCCTATTGATTCATGACCTAGCTAAGATAGGAATTAGGTTCATTGGTTCTTTAAGTATTAAAGGATTCCTATTGATTCATGAATTTTGTCATATACAATAGGATGAGGTTGATAGCACTATGCCAATATTCATGTGAGCGGTTGGGATTTTTGTTAGGTACTGTGTGAACCCCATTTCGAAACCTCCCCGACAATGGAAAAAACAATGAGAAAATATCAAAACTTAAGCGTATTTGATTTATGCTCGGATGTCTCAAAATGGACTCTTGGTAAAATATAAAAAAGAGTCGCCACCTCCACTTATAGGAAAACAGAGGAAAAACAAAGATTCTCGGTCCGGGGGCTAGTTACGAGTCGGGAAGGGGTTAGGCACCCGACTAACCCTTTCAGTCCCATTTAAGTAGCTACACGCAAGCTTGAACTCTTAAGTTGCTAAGCTCACACAAAAAGTGTCCTCGGTTTCATGACATTTACACAAAGGAGAGCAAAAAGAAATTAGATTAAACATTTTAAAAATGAAAAGTGTCTTCAATGAAACTTGTTAAACATAAATAAATAAGAATTTTTTTTAAGGTTGGAGGGGACATATACCTATCCCAACTTTTATTATTATTATTTGATGCCTTTGAATGGCTTCAATTAAGACTAAATGGTGTCTTTGATGTTGCTAGAACAAATGGTGCCTCTATTGAGGCTTTTTAAACACTCGACCTATCCGTTAAGAGAAGTGAGTTGTACTAAATTGTGCCTTTTAGTGAGGCTTGAACAATAACGGTACCTCTGTCCGACCACTTCGTTGGAAAAGGTTACGTACCAGGGTGTCTCTGGTGGGACTTGAACACCCGACGTCTCCTTTAGGAGACATGAGCTCATTGGTAAATGGTTAAGGTGGAGACCTCCTGCAGGTTTCGGTTTTAAACTTAACACGGATGGGTCGGCTATAAACAGTTTGGCTACAGGTGGTGGTATTATAAGAGATACCTCTGGTTCTTTTGTGAGACCTTTCTCAAGTTTTTATGGCCCTGGATCGGCTATAAACAGTTTGGCTACGGGTAATATCATGTGATTCGTACAATATAGGTGTAAATAGAATACACTGCCGGCTATCGCTTCTTGTTATGTCTCATTTGATATGGCGAGAAGAAGCGGTCCATATGTCGTTAGGTAGATCCTGAAGTCTTGTTGGAGTACCACGCTTCATGAATCCTGTAAGCGAAAAAGTTTAGTTCAAAATTACAATAAAAATAGTGAGTTATATTCATATAGGATCGAAATGTTTCGAATTTGGAAACCAAAATTCATACTAAATGTCTAAAAGGAATAATGTACGCTATTTAGAACCCCCTAGGACACAAACACTTTTAGACACTTTGTGAGTTTGACTAATTTTAGGATTGATATCTGACGAGAATTCAGTTGTATTTAAACAATTACAAAACAAATGATTTATAGTACTCTTAGTGTAGTTTACAAAGTTAAATATTCATTTTTTACCAACTAAATAAATATATGTTCAATTTTCATTCAAAAATTAATCAAATTGACATGAAAAGTCTAAATGTTCTCTTCTTTTGGGGTTGGAAGGAATAAGAAATATAAACAAAGAACACACTTGGGCGCAAAAACTACTATCTTAATGGAGAAGGAAGACAAGAGCTACCAAACTTCAACATTTTTAACCTAAGAAAGTTGTCTCCAATCAAATAGAATTATATTTGAAATACAGTAAGTTTTTCACACCTTAAACATCTGTCATTCTTACTCTACATAGTTCCCAAAAAAAATTAATTTTGTCCAATAGAAATAAAACTTTGATTGAACATATCTTCTTACTCCCTCCACTCCACCCAAAGAGTCCACATCTCAAAGTTCGAATAATTAAAAAATATATAAGTATCATTAAAGTTTGTTATAATTACAATTACTTGAGTATAGTCAACATGTTTATAGAAATTAAGGGTAGAGTTGAAGAAGTTATACAGATTGTACGCATAAGTTTTGAAAGTGGACTCTTTAAGTGAAATATTTCAAAATAGAATAATGAAATATCTGCTGGAAGGGATGGAGTATTTATAAGTATTAGCTTCTTTTGATAAGCGGTGCTGCTAAGACGTGAGAATATGTAACAATAAGAAAGATGATTGAAATGTTGTATTTAGTACCTTGAAGAAATTTGGAGAATCTTTGAAATGCCAAGAACAACGATCTTATGATAATTATCATATTACTGTCTAATATGAGAACCTACACAATAGAAATGTAAACTACAGTGGTCAAAATACGATATATATAGAAATTGATTTTTCGAATCAGGTTCAATGCAAACACAAAACATAAGTTCATCATAATAGGCATTCATGTCATACCTTGATTTTGTTCTTTAGATAAGTATAGGTAGAATCATTTACTACTAAGGAAATGTTAATGGCTAAATGTTTAATTACTAATTCAACTACACATGAACCAAAAATGAAGAGTTGAAAAATGACATTTTGTTCATATAAATGAAATTTAAGAAACGGTTTTACTGCTTTTGTGGATGGCTACGAAATAATTTATATGCATTCTTTGATTAGAACAATTAGTCATAGCAACCCAACAAATGGAGGTACTAGTAGCACACTAGATTGGTCACTATGTGTGCCCACAAGAACATCTAGACACATAATAGTGAAAAATAAATATCTATATGAGTGGGCGTGTATATGTGTGTAAATAGATATTTGTACAATTATGAACTTATATAGACATACATGAATTTTGTCATAGACAATAAGATCTGCAAAAACAATACAAAATTAGATCTAAATTAAAACATACGCATTAATATAGACTTGTTAAATCCATGAAAAAATTAATTAAAGGCAAATTAGATAAGTGATGGTCCAATTTCTTCTATAAAAGGAATTTTCGACAGTGCGTAGATTATCAAAGTGAATCCAAGGGAAGAACCAGAATCATCAAGGTATGATTGAACACCAAAAAAATGAAATAAAATTAAAGGATGATAAATTACCTTCATGTTTACTTCAATTATTAATTACAATTACCATCTGTATAAAGTCTATATGCATCGTAAACATCGATTTTGGAAAGTGGATGAAGAAAAAGTGGGAGAGAGGGAGAGAGAGACAGAGGGAGGCAGAGAGAGAAAGAGATGCGTATAAGCTCCAAGGAGGGAAAACGAGTATGAGAGCTATACAGAGGATGGAGGGAAAGCCTTACAAAACCCTAATTGTTCAAAGCATTCAAATATATAAGAATCCCTATCGAAACAAACGGTTAGGATTAAAATTTTTATAATACATATGTTAATAGATTTGAATATAACAACAAATAACTAGGGTCAAGTGGACTTATACCCATATTTATCCATATAAGAATCCCTACCGAAACAAACGGTTAGGATTAAAATTGTATGATATCGATTTCAAAGTGTAAGCAACAATAAACTTGATAATTATTGGCCCATATTTATCCGTATAAGCCCAAGAAAAATTCTTGATCCATATATCAATCCATTTAGGCCTAAGAGAATTTAAATTATGTTCGAAAAATTGCTGGCCAATCCACTTTTAAAATTTTTTAACCCCTCCAGTCCACCCTTATTTTTTGTAACCGAAAAAAGCACTTTGAGAATTTTCTTCCTAAAATGCTCTCAACAACATTGTTGCTTCAGATTTGAGGTTCGAATTTATGTATTATTGATTTCATGTTGTTAATACAGTCTTCCCTAATGTTTAGGGATCAATTTCCATGCATAGAACACGAATTGATCACAATTTGATCAAATTCGAATTTTCTGAGTTTATCCCTTTTTCCTTGTTCTTGGGCTGTTTTAGCCACTTCAATCTATGTTTTAAGCTTCAAATTTGTTTAAAATCAATCTCATATTGTTATCCTACCTTAGTTCTACATTTGTGTACAATTTTTCTACCAAAAAATACTATTTTCGATATCCAAATTGAGCTTGGCAGTGTGCTGTCCAAAAACAGAGGGAGATGTTCTTGGACTGATTTTAGGACTTTAATCAATGATTTGAGTTTGGATTTTGTATAATATCAATATCATACTATTATAGGAAGTCAATACCATGTTTGTATGTAAATTTTCCAACCAAAAATAACCATTTGGATCGATTTTGATATTATATTAAATTGGTCGTCTGGATGCCTTAAATTGGGCATCGAGAGCCTTAAATTGGGCATCGGGCATCGGGCATCCTTAAATTGGGCAATGCACAAAATGGAGCATCGCGATGCACAGAGTGGAGCATCCCGTGCACAAATTGGAGCATCACGTGCACAAAGTGGAGCATCGCTTTTTGTCAAGTACTGGAGGACAAAATAATTTATTTCAAAGTTCCTAATACAAATTAGACCGAGACATTCGAAATGATCTCAGATGCCAACTTCCTTTAATCAAAATCAAGGCTTGGACAGGAATGAAGTTTTTCAAGGTGTCTTTCTTAGAGGACTCATGGGCATAAGCTGAGAAGGATTAATGAGCCCCATCCATCTCGAAAGAAGGAAATCCTTGCGCCCTCCTCTGCCATGATTGATCAAGCTGACTCCTTTATCTATCGAGATTTGTAAATGCGAGATAAGATCACTCACCTAGGCTCATAATGAGAGAAGATCCATTACCTTAAGCCATGACCGCCTTTACCCTTTCCTTTGGTCCTTTGCTTTCCATCTTTCTAGATCCATCTTTTTCGAATTCTTTCCAGGGGCCCTTGATCTTCGATTTCTTTTCGGGATCAAAGAAAGAAATGAATGAAAAGTTTTGACAAACAAAGGGCAGGTTTTTTCTTCTGTAAAAATAGGAAATTCTTTTCGAATGATCCCTTTTCGAGCCCTTCCTTTGTTCTGGTTCAAGAAAGGGATTTATGGCTAAAGTGTAGAACCAGCTTAAGGAAGAGAAGATGAGGAATGAAAACAGGTGCGTCGGTGCTCGCCTTAGCGTTGTGCGGTAGCCTAAATTTTTTGTTTTGCCCCCTGAAATTGGATTCGCGATGCACAACGCGGTGTATCGCGATGCAAAAGTGGTGCATCGCGACGCAAAAGTGGTGTATCGCGATGCAAAAGTTGTGCATCGCGCTACACAAAATAAATATTTGAATTAGGCATCGCAATGCCTTGGTTACTGAGGCACACGTGTTTTTCTTTCATTAATGGCATAATCGTCTTTTTGCCCCAAAAATACCTTTTTTGGTTTTAAAAAAAGATAAGTGGACTGGAGGAATTACAAATGTTAAAAAAGGGACCGACCTGTAATTCACCCAAATATGTTTTCCTATTCCTAGACCTTCTAAAAGCCCAAAACTTGTCTTTGGTAGTTGCACATAAGTACTCGTCTAAGTGGCTTGAGATTGGGTGTTACAATTTCTTTAGCCATTGAATTTTAATTTCCATGTTAATATATTTAGATTGATATATCTATCTAGATTATGTTAACTTCTGTCGAACATGTACGTCGTACTTGAGTATCTTCTAAAATTGTGTATCAACATGCAATTATACATGGTGTAAGATTTAGCTTATCTATACATTGAATATATCATAAACTACAATATTGCTTTTGTCATTTAGGTTATCTCTATCTAAGAGCATTGCTATTAACACTCCCCAAACCTCTAAGTACACCTCCCTCCTAAATTTTCAACCCCTATATGTACTAAACATGCCCCCTAATTTTCCTATTTTACCCTCTCTCACCCTCTCTCCTTTCTCCCTCCTCCCTCCTCCCTCCTCCTCCCTCCCTTCGACTTCTGCCTTCTTTCTCTCTCCTTCCCTCTTTTTTTCCTTCCCTTCATCTCCTTTCTTCCCTCTCCAACTCCTCATCCCTCCCTTCTTCTTCCTCTTCCTCCTTCCCTCCGTTAAATAAACAGAAGACGTCCCACTAAATGTTGATTCACACGGGAACTCAATGGTGGTCAAGCCACTGAACCAATCCATTGAATTGGGTTGTAGATATTCCTTTACTTTTTAAGGTTTGAAATATCTGGAGTGGATATGATGTAATTTACTATTGTTATTTGAGCAAGCTACAAAAATTGACTTTTTTGGGATTGGTCCTTATCGCTCGCAATTGGTCCGTAAATTCTTTCATTCCAATTTTGTCAATTTTTTGTCGTTAGGTTATAACACGTGCTCTTCACGTGATTTTAGGCTTGGGCAAAATTGTCAATTCACGTTTAAAAGTACAAGGACCATTTTTGTAGAACTCTTGCAATAATCAAAGATTTGAATGAGTGAAACTATAATATTGGCTATCTCTCTCTCTCTATAAATGTGGGTTCTCGTGTTTTAGAGGAGCATAGGACCTGTCGCTTCTACCCGCCATCAATATGGCGTCACCTCGCGTTGTTGTCAACCAACTGACGGTACCTTCTCTCTCTCTCTCTCTCTCTCTCTCTCTCTCTCTCTCTCTCTCCTCCTCCCTCCCTCCATCCCCCTCCTCTCTCTCTATACTCCAATGGTTGGCTGGTGGTGGGTGGTGATAATTCTTCTCAACCTAATCAAAGGGGTTGCCGGAGCATGGGGCTAAAGAGATCAACAATTACTGGATTGTTGAAGAGGATAACTAATCAAATTGGGACTTGTGATTTTACCCAAATAGATCAATGAGGCGGCAAAGATGCAAATAGAGTCAATGAGGTCAAAAGGGAGGCGTTGGAAGTCAAGAGGATGAGGAGATGTTGGCCTAGGGTTTTGGAGGTGCCTGCTTGGGAGAAGAAAAAAATTAAGATTTCTGGTGCAGAGAAGAGAGTAATCAGGGTTTGAGTTAGGAGTAGGTGGTGGCAGCGGTCGGAATAGGTAGTGGTGGGCCCGATAGCAGTAAATTGGGATTGTGGTGGGGTGTATGGGTTGCTGAGTATGTGCAGGGTTGTGAGAGCGAAGATAACACCATTTTAGTGTTTTCTTAGTTTTGATAATTTTTGTCTTCTTGGTGTTTTCAATTGTCAGGATGTCCACAACCATGCTTCACATATACCGAATCTCTAAGGTGAGCCGTTGTTAATGGCATTTCATAATGGTGGTGGTGTTAAGCATGAAGTTTTAGACTTGGGTACTTGACATATCAGGAAGAAACATTTAATGGACTACGAATTGGAAAGAATGTATTTTGTCTAATTGCATCAATACACTCGTACCAAGTTTTAGATAACATAAATATTATGGATATATTTGTCTATTCAAAAGAAAAAATATACAAATAATTTTACCCTTGACAAAATCACGTGCGACTTAATTTTTCCGAATTTTAGCACGAGGATCAATCCCATAATAGTTGTATAGTACAGGGATGATTTGTGTAGTTTTTGCTGAACTCGAATTTGCAACTAGCAAACAAGCTTGCTAGTCGATTCTAAGATTAAGTAGGGGAGATTGTAATACCCTAACCAAACTTACATCGAATAAAAGTGCAAAGTATAATAGAGGCTTATAAGGAATCACCTGCTACCACTAGCACAAATATTATCCTAGGACTTTTGGTTGAGCTTGTGGTGGGCCTAGTTGACCCAAGTGCTTCATAGACTAGTACGTGAGTAATGCATGTTTTCGAGATCGGGAGATGAGTAGGTCTCAAGAAGACCAATCTCACGCCACTATCCATGTAAGTGAATAGCAAGGATTTACCAAGCTCGGCTAGTCCCAATCTCACACCACTATCCATGTAAGTGATTAGTAAGGATTTATTGAATACTTGCATACATCATCTCAAACTCAAGCAAGGTACTAAATTGGCAGGAGTAAGGTAAAAATGACATTTTGTTTTTATAAGTGAATTTAAGGATGGTTTTACTTTTTTTATGGACGGCTAAAAAATAATATACATTCATTCTTTGATCACGACTTTAGTCATAACAACCTGAAAAATGGAGATACTATCGGCATACTAGATTGGTATATATTTGTGCCGACAAGAACATAAGACACACAGAATGTTAAAAAATAAATATTTATATATACGAGTGTGTGTGTGTGTGTGTGAGTCTATGTTTGTGTGAACACATACTTATACAATAAAGAATTTATTCATACATGAATTTTGTCATATATAATAAGATTTGCAACAATAAAAACTAAATTAGATCTAGCTTATAACTCACTCCCTTCGTTCCTAAATCAATAACATATTTAGGAACGAAGATAGTACATATTAAATAAGACTTATTAAAGCTATAAGAGAATAATCTAAAGCGAACTAGATAGGTGATAGTCCATGTTTTTTCTATGAAATGAATTTCTGAAAAAAAGTATTGATTATCAAAGTCAATCCAGGGAAGATCTAGAGTTTTTTTTTCTTCTCATCTACATATTACTGAGATATGTTCCTCCCCATTCAATAGATGAACGAAACTTTAAAGATTATACAAATTAGGCATCCTCTCTAATACTAAATTCAAGTGTTATCGCTATAGCCAAAAATTGATTAAAAGATTTAATAAGAACATTACAAAGACCCATATATTCAAAAAGAGAAATGGAACAACTAAATCATTTAGGAAGATTAAATACCAAAATAGAAAAAAGGGAGGATCAGTTACCTTCAGGTTTACTTCAATTAGTGAATTAAGCAACGATTTGTATAAAGTCTCCATTCATTGGAAATATGGAATCTGCGGAGGGAGAGAGAGAGAGAGAGAGAGAAGGTTCCAAGGAGGGAGAAAGAGCAGAAGAGCTATATGGTGGCTGGCGAGAAAACCTTGTAAAACCCTAATTGTTCAAAAGCTTATTTATATATAACAATCCCTCCCCGAATAGACGGTTAGGATTAGAAATTTTATAATACCTATATATAAATAAATTAGGATATAAGAAAAAATAAATATGGTGGAGTGAACTTATACTATACGTGATCAACTAAACTTTTTGATACGGATTTCAGAGTACATGCAATAACAAACTAGCTAATTCTTGACCCATTCATCTCTTCGTTTAGGCCCAAGACCACATAAAGCACATTTCCTATCCCCAAATACTTCTAAAAGCCCAGAAGATGTCATAGGCACTTGTAAATAAAATCTAATTTACTTGAGATTGGCCATTGCATCTTAATTCTTATGTTTGAGTAATTAAATTGATTTGTACACAAATCTAACATAGTAACTTCTAGTCTTTTCTAGGAAATATATATATATATATATATATGTGTGTGTGTGTGTGTGTGTGTGTGTGTGTGTATACTGTAGTTATTGGATAACTATTATAAACTTGAAAAACTGTAATCATGAAGGATTAATACATCCTTTAATTAGTCTCGTGAACTTTTCATCATTTCTTGATTAGGTCTTAGAACTTTGATATTTCCTATTTTGGTATTTAAACCGAAGATTTGGGCTTTCAGTTAGTCCCTCAACTGACGGCCTGTCACTTGAGGCGTTAAAATTTTCTCTTAAAGACCTCTCTCTTCTTTATCTTCTTTCTATCCTATATCTGTATTGTTCGTCTCAATATTTTTCATCTTACCTATGCCACACACACACACACACACTCTCTCTCTCTCTCTCTCTCTCTCTCTCTCTCTCTCTCTCTCTCTCTCTCTCTCCCTCCCTCTCTCTTTCTCTCTCTCTCTATATATATATATATATATATATATATATATCTAACTCAACACCACAATTGTCGGTCTCCACCATTGTTGCCTCCAATCACCGTTATCCACAAACTATGTACGTGCTGTATGTGCTCCTGTCGTATATAGGTTGTACACCTACCACCACATGACCATTATCGCTGTCAACCCTCGAAATGGCCCAGCTACCACAGAAGTTCGAAAGAGGCAACCCAAATAATTTCAGTTTATCAATTCAGCACTAGCAAAATTGCATTTCTTTAAGATTTCACAATTGGGGTAAAAATAAAAATTCCAGATATATCTGAGACATGGTTAATTTGGGATCTTATTCACCATCGCCAAGCTTGTTTGCTGTCAAAGCCCTATCATCGATCTTCTTCCTTGTCAAAGTCCTCTTAAAATTGTGTTATTTCAAATCCGTTCACCATTGAAGAAATTGTGCCCCCCAGCGCCGTCATCACTGACGACGAACTTGGACTCGCCCTTTGCAACTCGACAAGGGAACCATATTGCTTGAAAATCCTTCCAAATCTAATTTTGTATATAGGCTTTGACCTATACAATCAATCAATAGAATGGTGGGCAGCGCCTATTTTTGTCCCGGCGCTTAGAGTAGGGAATAGGTAGCAGAATCGAAGGTAGTAGCAACAGTAAGATTGTACATCGCTTCCATCCCGATCTTCTTTTAGGTTTAGTAAATTTGTCATCAAATAATCAGTCCAGAGGAATTGAAGCTCCAACATTTTAATTTTATTTCTTGGTACAAGGCAATGTGATTAATAACAGAGTTAAAGTACTCAATTAAAAACTAACCTTTCAATTTTTGTTTCTTTTTAATGACTTTTTACTTATTTTTTTTAGTTGAAATTGAAAGTAATTAATGTACAAATATTTAAGTGAGTAAAAGTAAAAGAGAAAACAAAGACAAAAGGCAAAATGCTAAATTACAAATCAACATTTAAATCCACGTGGAATCCCAATCATCTAGGAATGAGTGCTGTTGGATATTAGATTATTGAGATTATGATTATTTAAATTGTTTAGTTTAATTAATTGTTGGTTTTGCCTTTCTTGGTTTTACTAATTGTTAATTAATTATTTATAAATTTTAATCTTTTTAAAGAAATGATATTTTAGGGATAATTATATTATATTTGGGTTTATGAAATCATTTAATATTAGTGTTTATACTCCCTCCGTCCCAGATAAATGTTCCTACTTTTCTATTTTGGGATGTCCCAACTAATGTTCCTAAAGACTTTTGATCTATCTATTCTCTACGATTCTTCCTAATATACCCTTAAAACTTCATTTAATATAACACATCCCAAAGAAACTCAATTATTTAAAATAGTTGAACTCAATTAATGTTCATGGGTATTATGGTCAGAACATATTTTACAGCACATCATTAATTATGTTTCTTAATTCCTGTGTTTTATCCACTAGAAACATTTATCCGGGACAGAGGGAGTAATTGTTAAGCATTCGGCATTGTGTGTGTCGTGATGCCTCTTTGAAAGAGACGGCTAGTCTAGTTTAATTCTATATAAGAATCCTATTATTATGGTAAGTCAATTTATTCCTTAAGTTGAGTCATTGTTTATTGCACTAACCTATTAGCCTTTTTATGACAAGTTCTTTTCTTATTGAACAAGGTTTCTAGGTTTTTTTGACGGCTATTGTGACACCCTAGTTCTCTTAATTTCATAATTTGCATGTTATATATCTTGTTCGCATGAATAGAAATGCCATGTTAGTATAATGTATTATAATTTGATAATTTCTGCTTGTTTTAGCTTTGTTTACTTGTGTTTCTCATACAAAAATGATTTGGTATGATTTTTAGTAACCAAAATGACTTTGTACTCAGTGAGGTGCATACTGGGTACAAAGCGATCGCCTTGTTTTTGGACGAGCGATCGCTTTGTAGACGAATGTACTATTGAGCCGGGTACAAAGCGATCGCTTTGGTCTTTAGCAAAGCGATCGCTTTGTAGGCAGAAGGTCAAAGCGATCGCCTTGTTTCGTGGGAGGGCGATCGCCCTGTTGCGCTGTAGCTTTATTTTATATTTATTAACTTGTAAGACTGTTTATTGGGGTTGAGACACGTACCTAAGTGACAAAGCTAGCTCACTCACACCTCCTCAACCAAGTCAACCCCAGGAAATAACACCCATTACACCCACTTCACCTAAAACCTTCTTAGAACAAGTGAGAGAGACGTGTGTGTTCTTGGTGAGATCACCGTGTGTTTTCATCTCCTCCATTTCCAACCACTCAAACTTGCATGCAAAGCCATATTTGTGTTCCTTGAGACTAGAGAAACAACTTGGGAGGCTTTGATTCTTCTTTTGTTGGTTTGATTTGTGTATTTGAGGTAAGTACCCAATCCCTTGTCTTGTATGCTCAATATCAAGTATGCTCCCTTCATGATAGTTTTAGTTTACATGTTTAAGAAGACATGCATCATGTTAAAAACTTGAAATTCCTTAAGTAAATTTTCTGAAATTTTGGGTTAATGACTCATAATTGATAATTTGAACTTGTGTCAAGTATGAATAATGTTCTAGGATGAACTTGGAATAACTTTTGTTCTTGGACTTGTTATAATTCATCACTTCAAAATTGATGGACATGTTAGGGTTCACAAGTGTGGAACTTAAATCTTGATGGACTAAAAGTCACGAATGACATATAGTCTAATTGCATATGAATCGAGAACTTAGAAAAGAGCCATGAATTGCACATAGCATTCATTCGCTACTTAGGAATATTTTAGCAATAACTCATCGGAGTTGCTTTAGAGAGTCATTGAACAATACCGACTCTACAAATAAATCCCTACGACGTTTAGAGTTCAATTGAATTGTAAATTTGTTCTTGGGAATTCTTGACATGATTGATCTATTGCTTGACTTGTACATATAGAATAACATGCCTACTTGATCGGACGAGTCGCTCTTGTCGACCTCGCTCCATTACTTGATTTATTACGTGAGTAAACATCTACTTGACTCGGACAAGTTCGCTCTTGTCGAACTTGCTCCTTACTTGATTTGTATGACAAGTAAATACCTACTTGACATACCATTAGTCCAGTGGCATTACGTGAATTGTATCGATGGTCAACGATGCATCATAGTCATGAATCATGAGGTTCATGATGATGATGGGTCGCCATACCATAACTTGCACACACCCTTCACTACGATCACGGTGGAGAAGAGTACCATGTCGTAACCAAAAGGCGCTTGGAATAATACTAATCGTGGTCGATGTATCATACACGTGCATCCGACAAATACAATCGTGATAACCTTGTCTATTTCGGGGACTACGAAGCGGCACCGGTTCTATAACATATCCTAATCCTATGTGATTTAATTACGCACCTATGTGAAAACAATGTGCATCGCGACATGAGAACTACGTGCTAACATGATCTTGCTTGATACGTGCTATGTATGCCTTGCATTATATCTGTCATGCATATTGGTTACTTACAAAGTCTTTATGACTTACCCCCTCCCTTTTCTTGTTTTAGATCCTAGTCGTCCGGTCCGTCTTCTCGAGGTTGATCGTCTTCTCGTGCTCGTGATCGTTCACCTAGAGGTGGTAGCGTTGGCTTTTGGTTTCTTCTTTTGCAAGGACGTTGGGTTTAAGCAAGTCATTTAGACTTCGCTTGGGAATGTGTAATCATAGTAACTTGTACTTGTTGTAGACTAAATGAATATTCTACTTATGTCTCTTGTTATTTGCCGGCACTTGTTGGCCGAGCCTTGTTTACATGTATATGGTTCACTTGTTAAGACTTCCGCCGAGCATCCCTTTAGCTCTTGTTTATTGATGTGGTTTCTCCGGCATGTTTAGCCGTCGAGGTGTTTATATATTAGCATGACTTGTTAGTGTTGGGTTCCTTGTAATTTCGCCGATGACTTGGTTTACTTGTTATTAATTGTTATATCGGTTTTGAAGTTTTAAATATTCCGGCTTTTTAATGCCGAGTTTTATTTCGTGTCCAATGTTGCGTCACGTTAGTTGTGATAATCGAGTCCTTGCATGATTGTAGTCCTTATTTGGACGGCTCGACCCGCGTTCCCATCTCGGGGTCGGGGTTGGGTCGTCACGCTTGGTATCGAGCTTTATAGGTTAGCTATCGGCCGGATAGGTTCCATGGCCTAGTTGGGTTAAGTTCTTGTGTGATGTTCTAACGTCGAGTGATTTCTTATAGGTGTATCATGGTGCGACCTAGACCAGGGGCTAGTAGCGGGAGCCGGTATTGGTCGAGGTAGAGGCGGGCCTAGGAGGGTTCCCGCCGAGCCGAGGCTAGAGCTCCGAAGAACTGAAGTTGAGGTACCCCCACCTCGAATCGGGGTGATGAGAATGCCCGTATGGCGGGCTTGTTTCGTAGAATGATGACTGTTATGACCGAGTTGGCACAAGAGGGTCAAGCAGAGGTGTACCACCTCCACCACCACCACCGAACCGAACCGAGGCGGAAGTTTCACCACCTCGTAACGAGGCACCGCCAGACCTAGAGCTAGAAATAATGCTACTTTGGAGAGGTTCTTGAAGATGAAACCTCCATCTTTCGAGGGAGAGTCCGATGCTAGTAAAGCGAGTTATGGCTGGAGGACTTGGAGAAAATCTTTGCAGCTCTAGACGCACGGAGGAAGAGAAAGTTGTCTTAGGCGTGTATAAGCCGAGAGGGCGGCGAATCATTGGTGGAGAGTATTGTTGGCAAGTGGGATCTTAACCGGGTTCCAAAGATTTGGTCTAATTTCGAGAGGGAGTTCAAGGCTTCTTATGTACCTATGGTGGTGAGGAGAAAGAGGGAGAAAGAGTTCCGGATCTAGAACAAGGTTCTATGACGGTGGCTCGATTCACCAAGTTCACCGAACTGTCTCGTTATTGTGCACATCTTGTACCCGATGAGCCCATGAGGGTGCTCAAGTTCGTTAAGGGTCTAAAGACCGAGTATAGAAGGCAGCTCTTGTCATTGCGGTTGACAGACTATAGGGTGCGTTGATCGCGCCTATGAGATCGAGAGAGATATAGAGGAGCACAGCGAAGCTTCTGTGCGATCCTCGCATCGCGATCATCGCAGCAGTCATCTCAGGTGACCTCGCAGCATTCTGGAAGGGGTCAGTTTTCGGGTAATCGGTCTGGTCATCAGGGCAACCGCCGTAACGGTGGTCAGTCTAGGCAGCAGTCGGATGGACAGCCTAGGCGTACTTCCGATGGTCGTGATAATCGTACTCCAGCTTCGCAAGGGCAGCAAGGCCAGCGGAGTGAGCCTGTTGAGTGTTCCTTTTGTCACAGACTGGGGCATTCGTACAATGAGTGTAGGGCAGACTTGGGCGTGTTTGGGTTGTGGAGATACAAATCACCGAGTGAAAGATTGTCCCAAGTTTAAGACTACTCGGTCCGTGGGTTCGGTTCAGATCGGGCACCAAGAGGGATAGTGATGGGCGTCCTAAGGCCCAAGCTCGTGTTTTGCGCTTGATCGGCGTGGTGTTCCGAGTCGACCTCGGTTGTTGGAGGTATTCTCTCGTCTTCGGCCATAGGGCTCGAGTTCTTATAGATCCGGGTCTTCTCATTCCTATGTTGCATCGCATTTCATTGAGCATTTGTGCGTGTTACCTTCTCAGTTACCTTATGTGCTTGAAGTGTCTACACCGTTGGGTGATCAATTGTTGGCGTCGGAAGTTTATAAAGCTTGTGATGTGCTTGTATGTGATCGGGTCTTGCATGCGGATCTAGTAGTTTTGCCTATTCGGGATTTTGATTTGATCTTGGGTATGGATTGGTTGTGCACTTATCATGCTCTAGTTGATTGTCGTCGTAAAAGAGTTACTTTTGCCATGCCCGGTATTCCGGAATTTGTGTTTACGGGTGATCATGCCATGAATAGTATACATATCATTTCTGCTTTGCGGGCTAGGAAACTTCTATCTCAGGGGTGCACGGGGTATATTGCTTGTGTGCTTGATACTAGCATGTCTACTGTTAATATAGAAGATGTACCGGTAGTTAATGAATTTCCGGATGTCTTTTCAAATGATTTTGCATTACCTCCCGACCGAGAGTTAGAGTTTTGCATTGAACTATTGCCGGAACTTCACCAATTTCTAGAGCACCTTATAGAATGGCCCCACTGAGTTGAAGGAGTTGAAAGACCAATTGCAGGAACTCCTCGATAAGGAGTTCATTAAACCGAGTGTGTCTCCGTGGGGTGCACCGGTATTATTTGTGAAGAAGAAGGATGGTAGTTTGCGGTTGTGCATTGACTATCGTCAGTTGAATCAGGTTACTATCAAGAATAGGTACCCTTTACCTCACATTGATGATCTCTTCGATCAACTTCGGGATCCGTGGTGTATTCCAAGCTAGACTTGAGGAGTGGTTATCACCGTTGAGAGTTCGGGCGAGGATGTCCCAAAGACAGCTTTTCGGACACGTTATGGCCACTATGAGTTTGTGGTGATGCCGTTTGGGTTGACAAACGCGCTGCGTTTTCATGGACTTGATGAATCGGGTGTTTCATGATTATTTGGATTGCTTTGTTGTGGTTTTCATCGATGATATTTTAGTGTACTCAAAGTCACGAGAGGAACATGCTAACCATTTGAGAGTGGTTCTTTCCTTGTTGCGAGAAAAGAAACTTTATGCGAAATTTAGCAAGTGTGCATTTTGGCTCGAACAAGTATCTTTTCTTGGGCACGTTGTTTCTAGTGAGGGTATTGCGGTGGATCCTTCTAAGGTGGAGGCTATTACTAAATGGAAGACTCCTAGAACGGTAACCGAAGTTCGTAGTTTCTTGGGCTTGGCGGGTTACTACCGTAGGTTCATTGAGGGATTCTCCAAGATTGCTACTCCCATGACTAATTTGACTCAGAAAAAGTCTACTTTCATTTGGAGTGATAAGTGCGAGGCCAGTTTCCAAGAGTTGAAGAAAAGATTGACCACAGCTCCTGTTTTAGCATTGCCTAGTGGATGTGATAACTTTGTGATATATAGTGACGCTTCATTAGAGGGCTTGGGTTGCGTGCTTATGCAAAACGGGAAGGTGATTGCCTATGCTTCGAAGAAGTTGTCACCATATGAACAGAATTACCCAACTCACGACCTTGAATTGGCGGCAATTGTTTTCGCGCTTCACAAGTGGAAACATTACCTGTATGGAGCGAAGTTTGAGGTGTATACAGATCATAAGAGTTTGAAGTACCTCTTCTCGCAGAAGGAGTTGAATATGAGACAGAGGCGTTGGATGGAGAAGCTTAAGGATCATAATTTTACTATTCTTTACCATCCGGGAAAAGCGAATGTTGTGGCTGATGCCTTGAGTAGGAAGGCTTATATGTCTTGTATGATGATGAGGGAATGGAAGATGCTAGAGGATGTCCGGGAATGGAGTCCTATTGTAAGTGGGCGTAGTGTTCTATTTGCTAATGTTCGTGCTACGCCAGTTTTATTTGGGTTGATTAAGGAGGCTCAAGTTACCGATCCTGAATTGAAGAAGATTATTGATCGATTGGGAGAGAATGCTACACCAGGGTTTGCGATGAACAGTGATGGGATCTTGACATTTCAGAATAGGGTTTGTGTTCCTTCTTCCGATGAAGTGAAACGTATGGTCCTTGACGAGGCTCACAAAGCCAAGTACACGATACATCCAGGTAGTACTAAGATGTACCGTGACTTGAAGAGGCAGTTTTGGTGGAACGGTATGAAGAGGGAGATAGCTGAATATGTTTCTAGATGTTTGACATGTCGGAGGTTAAGGCGGAGCACCGAGACCGCCGGTCTACTTCACCACTTGAGATTCCGGAGTGGAAATGGGAACATATCACAATGGATTTTGTCACGGGGTTGCCGCGTACTCGTAGGGGCTTCGATGCTGTTTGGGTTATTGTTGATAGGTTGACGAAGTCGTCCCATTTTATTCCTATTGCGATGACTTACAGTTTGAGTCAGTTGGCAGCATTGTATATCCAGGAGATTATCGCTACATGGTGTCCCCGTTAGTATTGTGTCGGACAGAGATCCTAGATTCACCTCGAGATTTTGGCATTCATTACAGAGGCCTTGGGTACCAAACTTAACTTGAGTACAGCTTTTCATCCCCAGTCAGATGGACAGTCGGAGAGATTGATACAGATATTAGAGGACATGCTTCGTGCTTGTGCTATGGATTTCAAGGGCAATTGGGATTCACATCTACCGTTGGCAGAGTTTGCATATAATAACAGTTACCAATCTAGCATTGAGATGGCTCCTTATGAGGCTTTGTATGGGCGTAAGTGTCGTTCACCAATTTGTTGGGACGAAGTTGGAGAAGCTAAGTTATGGGGTTCGAAATGGTACAACAATCGGCCAAGGATGTCAAGTTGATTAGAGAGAGATTGCGTACGGCTCGAGTAGGCGAAAAGCTATGCGGATAACCGGAGACGCGATCTTGAGTTCCAAGTTGGAGACTTTGTGTTCTTGAAAATATCGCCGCGCCGTGGTACTAAGAGATTTGGTAAGAAAGGGAAACTTTCACCAAGGTATATTGGCCCGTTCGAAATTCTTGAGAGGGTTGGTTCTTTAGCTTACCGGATTGCATTGCCACCGTCTATTTCGGGTATTCATGATGTGTTTCACGTTTCTATGCTCCGCAAATATATGAAGGATGAATCACATGTTCTTGCCTATGAAGAGATTACCTTTGAACCCGACCTTTCCTATGTTGAGAAGCCGGTGAAGATTCTTGATACCAAAGAACAAACCTTGAGGACTAAGAGGATACCACTAGTGAAAGTTTTGTGGAAGAATCATTTGATGGAAGAAGCCACTTGGGAAACTGAGAGTGAGATGCGAGAGAAGTATCCATACTTGTTTGATTAGATGGTAAGTGAATTTAGGGACTAAATTCCTTTAAGGAGGAGAGGATGTGACACCCTAGTTCTCTTAATTGCATAATTTGCATGTTATATATCTTGTTCGCATGAATAGAAATGCCATGTTAGTATAATGTATTATAATTTGATAATTTCGCTTGTTTTAGCTTTGTTTACTTGTGTTGCTCATACAAAAATGATTTGGTATGATTTTTAGTAACCAAAATGACTTTGTACTCGGTGAGGTGCATCGGGTACAAAGCGATCGCCTTGTTTTTGGACGGAGCGATCGCTTTGTAGAGAATGTACTATTGAGAAACTGGGTACAAAGCGATCGCTTTGGTCTTTAACAAAGCGATCGCTTTGTAGGCAGAAGGTCAAAGCGATCGCCTTGTTTCGTGGGAGGGCGATCGCCCTGTTGCGCTGTAGCTTTATTTTATATTTATTAACTTGTAAGACTGTTTATTGGGGTTGAGACACGTACCTAAGTGACAAAGCTAGCTCACTCACACCTCCTCAACCAAGTCAACCCAGAAATAACACCCATTACACCCACTTCACCTAAAACCTTCTTAGAACAAGTGAGAGAGAGACTGTGTGTTCTTGGTGAGATCACTGTGTTTTCATCTCCTCCATTTCCAACCACTCAAACTTGCATGCAAAGCCATATTTGTGTTCCTTGAGACTAGAGAAACAACTTGGGAGGCTTTGATTCTTCTTTTGTTGGTTTGATTTGTGTATTTGAGGTAAGTACCCAATCCCTTGTCTTGTATGCTCAATATCAAGTATGCTCCCTTCATGATAGTTTTAGTTTACATGTTTAAGAAGACATGCATCATGTTAAAAACTTGAAATTCCTTAAGTAAATTTTCTGTGAATTTTGGGTTAATGACTCATAATTGATAATTTGAACTTGTGTCAAGTATGAATAATGTTCTAGGATGAACTTGGAATAACTTTTGTTCTTGGACTTGTTATAATTCATCACTTCGAAAATTGATGGACATGTTAGGGTTCACAAGTGTGGAACTTAAATCTTGATGGACTAAAAGTCACGAATGACATATAGTCTAATTGCATATGAATCGAGAACTTAGAAAAGAGCCATGAATTGCACATAGCATTCATTCGCTACTTAGGAATATTTTAGCAATAACTCATCGGAGTTGCTTTAGAGAGTCATTGAACAATACCGACTCTACAAATAAATCCCTACGACGTTTAGAGTTCAATTGAATTGTAAATTTGTTCTTGGGAATTCTTGACATGATTGATCTATTGCTTGACTTGTACATTATAGAATAACATGCCTACTTGATCGGACGAGTCGCTCTTGTCGACCTCGCTCCATTACTTGATTTATTACGTGAGTAAACATCTACTTGACTCGGACAAGTTCGCTCTTGTCGAACTTGCTCCTTACTTGATTTGTATGACAAGTAAATACCTACTTGACATACCATTAGTCCAGTGGCATTACGTGAATTGTATCGATGGTCAACGATGCATCATAGTCATGAATCATGAGGTTCATGATGATGATGGGTCGCCATACCATAACTTGCACACACCCTTCACTACCGATCACAAGTGGAGAAGAGTACCATGTCGTAACCAAAAGGGCGCTTGGAATAATACTAATCGTGGTCGATGTATCATACACGTGCATCCGACAAATACAATCGTGATAACCTTGTCTATTTCAGGGACTATGAAGCGGCACCGGTTCTATAACATATCCTAATCCTATGTGATTTAATTACGCACCTATGTGAAAACAATGTGCATCGCGACATGAGAACTACGTGCTAACATGATCTTGCTTGATACGTGCTATGTATGCCTTGCATTATATCCCGTCATGCATATTGGTTACTTACAAAGTCTTTATGACTTACCCCTCCCTTTTACTGTTTTAGATCCTAGTCGTCCGTGTCCGTCTTCTCGAGGTTGATCGTCTTCTCGTGCTCGTGATCGTTCACCTAGAGGTGGTAGCGTTGGCTTTTGGTTTCTTCTTTTGCAAGGACGTGGGGTTTAAGCAAGTCATTTAGACTTCGCTTGGGAATGTGTAATCATAGTAACTTGTACTCGTCGTAGACTAAATGAATATTCTACTTATGTCTCTTGTTATTTGCCGGCACTTGTTGGCCGAGCCTTGTTTACATGTATATGGTTCACTTGTTAAGACTTCCGCTGAGCATCCCCTTAGCTCTTGTTTATTGATGTGGTTTCTCCGGCATGTTTAGCCGTCGAGGTGTTTATATATTAGCATGACTTGTTAGTGTTGGGTTCCGGCTGTAACTTCGCCGATGACTTGGTTTACTTGTTATTAATTGTTATATCAGGTTTTGAAGTTTTAAATATTCCGGCTTTTTAATGCCGAGTTTTATTTCGTGTCCAATGTTGCGTCACGTTAGTTGTGATAATCAAGTCCGTGCATGATTGTAGTCCTTATTTGGACGGCTCGACCCGCGTTCCCATCTCGGGGTCGGGGTTGGGTCGTCACAGCTATATAAAGTGAGGGACTCAGCCTAGAAGGTCACGAAGTACTAGATCATAAACAAATATACACAGAGACTTTAGAGAAAGACATCATTTTAAAGACTGCTGTTGTTTTACGTATGAACTCCTCAATGAACCCTTCATCCGATGACTCATTCATCCTGTTTCCAGCGCAGTGCTTTTGTTTTCACTCATCTTCTATTTATCAGAGCATAGAGTTTATATCTTTCTTATATTTGGGTGAGCTATTCTAGAATGTATACATCAGCTACATATAGAGCTTTTCATATGATTTTCACTAGTTATTAGGCTTTCGTACTTGTATTCAAACTACAAGTTTTTACCTAGTGAAAGTTTCGCCATATTGGCACATCAACAAGTTGTTAATTAAATGTTTACACCTCTATGTTAGTTTTGTTCTTCTTTTAAGTACTTATTTTTATTATTCCACTGCCATTTATCTCAATCTGCTCTTCGATGGGTTCAATTCATTGAACTCATTCATCAGTTCATTAGAGTTTTATTGTTTTTACAAGTATTTATTTTACTTTACCTTTTTTATTATTCTGGTCTACCCTAGCAACAATCCTTGCAAGGGCATTTTGGTCTTTCAAAGGAAAATTTAATGCCTCAACTGACAGCCATTAGGGACTAACTGAATAGCCTAAATGTTCAGTTTAAGTACCAAAATAGAAAATGCCAAAGTTCTAAGACCTAATCAGGAAATGGTGAAAAGTTCAGGGACCAAATGATGTATTAATCCTATTGAAGAAATATGTTTTTTTTTTTTGGTACATTTAATTAATTTCAAAATTAACTTACATACATCAATTAAAAGTTTTCGTTAACAATCGAAATTTCAGAATGATCTAAAAACCAATCTATTTATAATGTGATCAAAGCCCCCTTGCATTTAACCTTATTTCAAAAACTTAACCAAAAGTTTGACGCGGATTTTTAGTATTATTTTCTTGCATCTCTCCATTTAGTTTTCTAATAAAAGCTAATGGTAATGTTCTTTTAATCACATTTTTGAGTGTAGGATGACTATTTTGATCATTTGGATGTTCGAAAGGAAACTACATAGGTTACTTCTGTCACTAACCATTCCTAGTATAAGGAAATACAAGAAGTAGCTAACTTAAGAATGAGTTTTTATAATGAGGTACAAATTTGATGAATTCTAGTATATGTAGGCCTAGTTTATATGTTTTATTGAAGAAAAGATGAGCATATATAGACGATGTAATCTCCCCCCCCTCCCACCTATCTTAAAAAATCACACCTATTTTATCATGGAATTTAATTGTATCCTCAGTTTGTCTTTCCAACCTCTTCTTCTTCATCTCTCACTTCTCATCTAACCAAAATTGATAAATATTTAGTTTCTTTACATTGTAGAGATTCATATATATTGGTGTCCACAAGTTAGTTTATGGTTGACGTGTGAGCTTTCCTAGCCAAATTTCATCCCTCAGTTATCAAATAACTAAATTCGTAGGGTTTATTGGCCCTTGGTTACTGCAAAAAATAATAATTAGTTCTTCTTTGTCCAAAAATGAGCGTCAATTTTTTCTTGTTGGCCCTTGCTTGGTTACAGCAGAAGAGGAGTGTATTTTTGGTTAAAATAACTCTTAGGCATGTAGCGACAATTATTCCAAATGTAACCACAGTATAAATTTTGGTTAAAATAATAATTAGTGCTTTTTTTGGGGGAAGGAGGGGTAATTTTCAAGAGTTCATCTGTAGTTATTACTTGTTTTGATCGGAATGACGTGTTTGGTCACAACGGTTATGTCATGTCTATCATTTTCTAGCTCTATTTCAATCTTTTTTTTGGGGGTTGACTTGCTGATAGGGTGGTAAGAGACTAAAATCAGCAAATTTGTTTGATTGAAAACCAAAATTTAAGGCCAACTGCTTCATTTAATATGTTCACTTTGGGGTGCTTTTTGGCGCTGGCATGGTGTTGTGAGATAGGGATAGATTGGTTGGCGGTGTTACTAATTGAGATCTACATGCAAAGTAGGACTAAGAATCTGCCTAATGGATTGTCCTTTTAATGGTTTTGGTTATCTCTTCATTTGGTCTGCGAGCTGATCTTCTCCAGGATATATACTACTAACTTCAAAGCTTGGGCACTTGATCTGCCAAATAAATCTGATGTTTATTTGGTTAGCAGGTTTTTTTGTATTGCATTGAGCCTATGCTGGAACAGGAATGAAATCTCACATAGGGGAAAAGCTAACCGTGTACTTTTGAAATAGAATCACTTTGGTGGGATTTCTCAAAAGCTAACCGTGTACTTTTTCCTCATATTATTTAGCAGCTCGTTGATGCATATGGAAGGCTCCAAACCAAGGAATATTCAAAATTACTTTTTCACGGGGCATTATTTCCTGATGGCGGAGCTAGCGTAGGTATTGTAGTGCATGATCATGTTAAGGATCTCATTTCTGCTTTGTCATTCCCATTTTTGAAATAGAATCGGGATAGGAGTCTATTTGATTATAAGGGATTCTCTCCAAGTTGTATCTGCCATGAGAAGAGGGGATATGCTTCTATCCTCATTTGGGCATTACCCTCAGTCGATTAGAGATTGAAGTTGTTACTATTTTAGACACTTCTCAGGCTCGCATGTTTGAAGAAACTATAATCAGTTTCACATGGTTTAGCTCAGTTGGCGTGAAATCTTCGAGAGGAATTGGTGTGGATGAGGAGGTCCTTACCCATCTTCAAACATTCGTTACAGCTGATATGCTTTTAGACTCTGTTGGCTTTTTATTTTTACTAGTAAAGTGCACTCGTGCGTTGCACATGTTGTTAAAGATTTTTTTAAAGTGTTTTGCTAGCTGCCTAATTTTTTGATTTACTTTTAAGACGTAATTCGCAATTCGGTCACGCTGCATTGACAGAAAATGCATTAAGCTCACCCTATTATTTTTTTTCTCAATTTTATCACTATACTTGACATGTTGAGTTAACAAGCTCACTGAGCTTAACTTCTGTTAGTTTAGTTGGATAAGGTTTGTGAAAAGACAATAATTCCCTCCGATGAAACCTGGAGTATCTCATACCCACACTCTCTCCTCTCTCCTTTGATTTTATTTTCACCAAAAGACAAATCACAATGATGGTAGGTAATGATTCTTATCTTCATCAAATTTCTCAAATTGGTTTTCTTTTAGATTGACTAAACATGGGGTTCCAAATAAAGTAACAAGAAGAAGAAATCTAACCATGACAAAGATGAGGGAGCCCTCGATTGTCGAACCCTCACCACCAAGGGCCTCACCGTCATATATTGTACTCAATGACCTTCCAGATTATGTTAAAAAGTGAGATGGCGAGGATGAGGGAGCCCTCAATCGTTGAACCCTCACCCCTCATATCACCCTTAACCTGAATTGAATCGGTCTTCCTTGGCTTTGGACCAGGCTTCGCCGATGGATTTTACAAGGTCTCGGAACCCCTTCATTGACGAAAGCTGCCTTGGGAGCCCATTGCAAGCTACCTAGGAATTGTCTTCAACTGTTCAAATGTATGTGGGATTTTAGGAATTTGAGGTAGGTCAAACAATTCTATTTTGACTGTGTGATTTGTGTGTGTTTGATTGAAGAAAAAATTAACGGAGGTCAAGAACAAGGATAATGAAGTCTGAATCAAGAGTTGGAGGAGCTCTATATTACAGGGCATTATTGTCTTTTCCAGACCTCCATCCAACTACACTAACGGAAATTAAGCCCAAAAATAATTAAAATTTGTCTAATATTTATTTTTAAAGTAAAAAAAAAAAAAAAAGCAATACTCCAAAAAAAAAATTTATTTTTATTTAAATTATTTTCTTATCCCTCACTTTCTTCCATCAACCTCATTGTTCATACACCCATCACTAAATCTCACTCTGAATCCCAACCTACACAATATCTTACTTCTATACAAAAATTTGTTATTTGTCCAACTTTGCCCCTCTTTTCCATGGGTGTTAAAAATAGGGCAAAAACTTTAAAAAATTATTTTACGGTATTTTTTGTTAGACGGATCTCCCTGACCCAACCCACCATGTGTTGGTGGGGTGAACTGTGAGAGAGTGGGACTCTGTCTTCTTAATTAGGATCCGTAAAACGATTTCACAGGAGGTCTACTCTAAAACTAGTAATGGAAAATTACATGTGCATATCACATGAGGATTGATTTGGTCATTTTGCTTGGTGTGCAAAGTGAGATTTGATTATAATTTTATCATTTAGTTAACTATTTTATTTTTAAGATAAGTTCATAGACCTACCACCATTAACACCGCTACCACCAGCATCACTGCCTCTCTCACCTCAAATTTTACCATTAACCAAAAAATTAATTTTTGATTTTATATTATTAATTTCTTTTTCTTATTCCTTACTCCTTCCTTCGAATTAACCCATACACGTAGAAAACCCGTCATTTATATACCCACTACCACCACAACCTTAAATTTTATTACTTACAAACTCAAATTCAATTTTTTTAATATTAAAATATGAAGGTTTAAACCCAAATCCATATGAAGATTTAAAAATTTGAAGAATTGGAGATTTAACAATACCTTATTTTACCTAAATCATCACTGTAATCCCTAAAATTGCCACGACCACCACCCCTCGCCACCACCAATCCCGGCCATCGCTGCCATAGTGTTAGGTCCAAGGGTTGCTCAGTGTATAGGCTAGAGGGGGGGGTGAATAGCCTATACTTTGTGTAACAAAAATTTCATCCAATTTTAACATTTAAATTGAAGAGTAGATGAAATGATTACTACACATAGGTCATCTTACTCATTCTGACTGATTAGCTGAAGATAGAGTGATCGGACATCTTAGATCGCGAGATGTAGATCATGGACATCTAGGATCGCAGATATGAAACATGCAGTTGGAAGATATATGTTGAACTTAGCTGATGAGAATAAGATTTGGCAGCGGAAGAATAAACAGCATAAGTCAAACACTTTAGAATATTAAAGTAACTGTAAAGATTTGATATGAAAGAGAACTTAACAGTTGACTATAATCTGTATTAGATGCATCATTTACTTTCCTTAAACAGATTGCACATGATAAGACAAATTATACAAGAAAGAGAAATCAAGGCTGAATGTAACAAATATATATATTATATTAAAATTCAGCAGAGGTTTGCTCAAAGGCAAACATGCTTAGTACATCAACCTAGACTCTCTATCCTAGCAATCTCCTTAGGAAAAAGAAGGAGAAATGAAGAAAGCGAAATCAAATATATCGAAAATACATTAGAAGATGTACTTAATATTTATTAAGACATCTTCCTGTAGTTTCAACTCGATATATTTGTTGTGAGAAGAGAATATTAGGAGTTGTTCAAATAGCAAGTATTTGAACAACTGAGTGCTAAGCACTCGACCAACAATGATGACACCTTATTGCACAATCGACACAGCTTATAATGTAGTATAAGTCTGCCGATATGAATGCAATCTGACATGTAAGTTCGGCTCTTCATCGGACATCTTCAAGCTTGTTCGCTTCAACGATGTAAGATACTTGGTCTCTTTCTTGGATGATGAAGTTGAGGCCGAAGAGACTGTGTTCTTCGAAGGAAGAAGAACTCAAATCAACAACAAGGTTGTTGATCAAGCGAAGCTTCTCGGCTTTTGGATTTTCTTCTCTCTCTCTCTCACAAAGTGTTTGTTCTTACACTTGTGATTTCTCACTCTAAAGGAGTGGTTCTGGATTGAAGAAATGAAGATCAATACCACAACCTTTCTTAAGCATAAGCATACACAGTTTGTGTGTTCTAGTGCTTGTGCTCTCTCACTTGTTGTGCCGTGCTATCTGGAAATGAGGATGAGAGTCTTCTTATATAGCTGGAGAAGAAGAGGTGACCGTTGGTGTATTGAATAGGTTTATGCCCGTTGGTGATCTGAGTCTCATAATGTAGCAGAGTACATCTTTGGATTTGTTGGGCAAAGACCTTCAGTTAGGTTTAAGTCTTGAAGATGGTCCATGAGACAGGCTGACTGATTTGGACGTGTCGAGCTTAGCCTGGATGCAGCTGATTGATGTGGACGTATCATTGCTTTGACTGTAGTGCAGCGTCCAGTGCTTGGCCTTTTGTGGAAATGAAACTTTGAAGACCGCAAACACTGTTCAGAAGAGGAAATGTCCATTGGATAATCGTGAAGGCGCAGATCGATGCGTATCTTGGATTTGTCGAGATCTTGTAACGGATCTATTTTGGCTTGAAGTGCGTTGAGTAACGACCGATGTATCTCGTGATCTTACGGTTTCTCGGTTGTTCGATGAGGATTTGGCCGATTCGAGATCTGCCATTATAGAACTGCTGATGTAGAAACCGCTGATGGTCACGATGTTCCTCTTGAATAAATAGCTTCTCTGCAGTTGCTCTGATGAAGTGCTTTGGCGGATACGAGAATCTGCCGATATAGAACTGCTGATGTAGAGATGGCTATTTAGGCAGTCATAGCTGAAAGGAAATGTCTGCTAGTGAGACATCTGCCGATAGTCACGTCAGCTGGCAATTTGAAGAGCTTGATTCATATGAAAGTTTGTCATCACTTTGGTAGGACAAAGACTCGGATATGTACAAAGACTTCCTAGTCTAATGACCTATGCATTGTTTCAACAAGCTGCCACACTAACCGGTACGCAGCCCTTTTAGCCACTTGTGAAACATGCGTTGTAATGGGAACAAGCAAATCACTGTGTTGGAATATGCATACATATATATCAGCTGATTTACAGGCATATTCCTAACACATAGCCATCACCACCACCAAGAAATGTGCTCACCTTGCCTCGCTCAAATTGAGAAATATAATCTCTTTAGCCTCCGTTCAGTCACACTTCTTTCTTCGAATGTCTCTCTCTTCTTAGTCACTTTCCTCCTTCGGTGTTACATTGCTAAGTAAGGAGAGAATCTAACTTTGGGATGAGACTACTTGACAGAATGTCAGTATGTGACAATCTCTTTCAATCAAAGGAGAGTTGCGGTAGAAGAATAGAAATTTGATAGCCATCGGAGGGGAAAAGAGTGATTCTCTAATCAAACTAACTCGAGTCCTATGGAAAGGTGTAAGCAAGTGAACACCAAATGAGGTTAAAGATTTCGAACCAAATTATAAAAATGAGTAAAATATATATATATATATATATATATATATATATATGCATATATATATTCAGATGATTTTTAGGGTTTGGAGCCCAGTTATTTGTGGTTAGTGGCGGTGGTTTTGATAGTGGTGGTGGATTAGGTGGTTACTTAGCTAGAAATGAATAGAGAATAAATCTTTTGAAGTTATATAAAAAATAAAAAAATTATTTTCTAATAATATAAATATTTAAATAGGTCAAAGTGAATTAGCTCCAAATTTCACTTTCCACCATGATCCAAGTGACGAAAATAGCTCTCATGTGAAATGCACATGTCAAATTCTACTATTTTTAACGCCAATAAGGCGAAAAGGGCTAATTGGAATAGATGACAACATGTATTAAAGTTGGACATTTCGTAGGTTAGGGTGCAAGTGGGATTTGGTGGATACATTAGGGTGAAAATTATATTTTGGCATTTTTTATGATGGAACGATATATTCTAAATTTGCAAATAATTAATATTATGAAGTTATTTCATTTTTCAAAAAAAAATAAAGAAGAAAGTCGTTGCTACGTTATTCTCAAATGTCAGTTTTATATGATTGCTTAAAATAGCTTTCGTGCGTTAAAAGATTTTAAGTTAGCTTGTACGGTGTCTACAACTCAATACTAACTTTCAGTGAAAAATGCATATTCCCATTGTTGTAGGAGATTTCGCTTGAAACGTTTTTAGAATTTAATTTGTAACTCAGAGTGTTAGGAAGAGGAACTAATAATTTGATTGGCATATTTTTAAATGCTTGTTTTCAATTGATAGTAATAAGAGTGAATGAATTCAAGGTAAAAAGTCGTTGCTCATTAAATTTTAACTCTATTTCATTTAGGATAATTTATTTTGCAATCTAGAAAAGAATGTGTAGATATTCATAGTAATGGTTAATTTTTTTAAAAAAATAATAATAACACATTATTTATTTATTTTTAAAAGGTTTTATTTCCGTATTACAAAATAAAATTGCTAAAGATAACATATATATATATATATATATTTACTTTAACGTTATTACGTAACATAATACTGTCTATATATTTCTGAACGTAGGAGGGTCTATTAGAAATTTGTAGAACTTAACCGATAGTAAAAATCCTAACAAAAGTTACTTAGTTAACTAAATAGGGATTTGTTAGTACGATCTATAACTTAGGAACCAATATGATAGTCTTTAAGGTTATTTTTATTATTCCGAAAATCCAAGTGAGTAAACTGTATATTTTAGCTTTCTTCTCTAACAAAACGTACGGATTTATTAACTGGATTCTCCATTTTTCTTCATCTTCTCGAAATTATAGCACATTTTCTTAAAACATTTATCCTAGCTTGTTTACTGGTAATTACCAAACACGTTGCTGATTTATTAAATATCTCGATTCTCACCAATAAATCTATTATTGTACTTATTTTCATGTACTTCTAATAATGTTTGCCCAAATATATTTAAAAAAAGTAAAAATCATATTATTTTTTAGAGAATTATATAATTATATGGTCCCTCCGCTTTGCGAAAACTATGTGTTTGGTGCCCCCTCATCAAAACAATTCATTCTGGTTATTCGATTTGCATTTCCATGTGAGATTTCCCCCTTCAGGCCGTTAACGTCAAATTTTTCGTCTATTTTTTAAAAAATACCCAAAATACCCTTGCTTTCTTTAATTCAGTAAAGTTTAAATTTTTAATTCATTTATTTAGAAAGAGAATTTTCACCCCCAGAGAGAGGTTGTAGCAGTAAAGGGAAATGAGGCCCCGGCGACTTCCATGGTTGGCGGTTGGTCTTCCTTGTGTGCGGCAATCCAAAAGAAAGGGAGAGGGCATACTTTACTAGGGGAATTACCACCACCAACAACAACCCAAATCGTGTTGCGTTCTGCCCAAATCTCCACGCGCCGCCACTCAACTCGATGTTGCCATCTCGGCAAAAGCCATCGTGGTCGTTAACTATGATGCCAAAACCTTCCCTCTGCCCAGATCTATTATCCAACTCAACTTCCCCAGTGATTGCATGAAGTTCATTCCTTTTTTCTTCTCTTTCTCTCTCTCAATTTTAACAGAACTGTGGGTGTACGCTGGTGGTGTGTGGTGGCCAAGATGAGGGTTGTGGTGGGATGTTTTCTTGCTAGATTATCATGTTTAGGTTGTTGTGATCTATGTCGTGATTTGGGTGCCGAAAAATACTTGGGAGGGCCTCAATAAAACAGTTATAATAGGAGTTTATTGCTCGCTTGACTAGTAATTCATTGACGTAGTATGCTCTGTTTTTGTTGAGGTGTGGAAACAATAGCGACTTGGGTTTACATCGGGGCCTTCGATTTTGGGACAACCCATTTGCTATTCTTGGTGGTTGCGGTTGTGGTTCTTGAAGAATCTCATTTGCTATGTTTGGGCACACATTATTAGAAGTGTATGAAAATAAGTATAATAATAAATTTATTGGTGAGTATCAAAATATTTAGTAAATCAGCAACGTTTTGGTAATTACTAGTGAACAAGCTAAGAAAAATATGTTAATATTTTCAGGCGTTTGGTAAATCTTTTGAAAATATGTCAGAAAACATTTTTGTGTTTGGCAAACACAAAAATTTTATTACGAAAAACATATCATGAATACATATAAAAGGTTATATTCCCTTCTTCCTAAAATTAGTATCCCCTAATGAATATACACTTTTTTTTAAAAGGTTTTTACTTTATATAATTTCTTTAGTAACCCCCAATTATCACTAGTGATATCAAATCAATTGGGGCTAATATACTTTTCAATCTTACAAATAACAGTAATATAATTAATAATTGACTTGAAAATATACTTCAAAAATAAAAGAAAAAGAAAAGAAAGAGATAATTGTTGTGGGATGTCCTGAAATGAAATAATAAACACTTATTTTAGGACGAAGATAATATTTATTAAAATTGAGTAGTGCAAAGGTGATATTAGGCTCCAATTCCAGCCCCAAATTAAAAATTCTATGTCCTTAAACATTATATAAGAAGTTTCATGTAATCTTCAACCAAATGTTTTATTCCGTGTAATACTATCTTTAAAAATTAAAGTAATAAAAAAATAATTAAAATTTTTAAATCAACGCACTAAAGAATTTCAAACAGGATATATATATAACATGTTCGCTCTAATATCAAGTTAAAATATTTTTAGAATTCAACTATTTGAATTTGTAATATTATTGTTATTTTCTCATCTCAAAATAAATATTTACTTTTATTTGTGATCGTGAATAAAAGTGAACATTTATTTTGGGACTAGTATGAATATATTTTTCAATGTTATAAATGTTTCCATAAATCTTAACAATATCAACAAAAAGTATATAAGTAAATCTTTGTTCATAGAATCAATTCAAAATATTACGATTATTTTTTTTTGAAAGAAAAGTTAGAAATGAATATAGTACATCCAAATGTGCAAAGGTTATATTAGTAGAAAATTGGAATAAACAAATTTTGGAAAATGACTTACGGAAATTGAATTCGTAAGTCATTTTCCTTAAAAGAAGGCTTCATTTTTCGTCGACTTGTAAATTTTTTTACATTTACTACATTTTTCAAATGTTACAAAACACCGAAAAATAAGGAAAATGTTTTTCGAAAATCATTTTCCATAAAACAAACGGAGCCTTAGTACGTGTTTCCAATTTTGTCTGAGAAACTAGTCATATAACTTACACATGGTGTATTAGTTATTTTGTATACTCAAAGGCAATGGCAAATGTATAAGAAGGAAATATCTAACAACAATTGCGAACAATTAGTAAAAGTAAACAAAGAAAAGTTTTTGTATACTCAATGTTCACTTGAAAGCTAGTTTTGAATGTTTTGACGGATAGGTTAACGACACAGAGCGTAAAACATCCCATGTGAGATATAATAGTGGAGTAATACACCGCAATTCAGACAAAAAGGGAAACACATAATGAAAAATACCCCGCTGTTCATGCTGTTGTGACATCACGCTTTGTGAAGTCTCAGCTCTACCACTGGGCCATCCCTTAAGTATTGTCCTATTTGCACTTGTGCTCTAACATACCTTTTGATGACACAACATCATGTAACATTTCTAATGTGACGTACTCCCTCAATTTCAGGTAAAGAGTCAATTTTTGACTTTTTTTGAGTCAATTTAGTAAAAGTTTGACCGATAATTTACATAGATTTATTTATTTTTACAAAGTTATAAAAGTTGTAATCTATAGTATTGTTAATGTAGTTTTTAGTTATGCAATTTTCTTTCTTAAAACATAAATAAAGTATGTAAAATTTTGATTTGATTTAGTCATATATTAATTTTTTAAAAAGGAAAATGGACTCTTTAACTGAAACGAGAGTATAAAATAGGGTAATATCATGTGATTCGTACAATATAGGGGTAAAAAGAATACACTGCCGGCTATCGCTTCTTGTTATGTCTCATTTGATATGGCGAGAAGAAGCGGTCCATATGTCGTTAGGTAGATCCTGAAGTCTTGTTGGAGTACCACGCTTCATGAATCCTGTAAGCGAAAAAGTTTAGTTCAAAATTACGATAAAAATAATGAGCTATATTCATATAGGATCGAAATGTTTCGAATTTGGAAACCAAAATTCATACTAAATGTCTAAACACTACAACAAAAATGACTTTTAACAACGTTTTTAAAACGTTGTTATAAACTTTTGACAATGTTTTTCAAAACGTTGTCTAATCCAACGTTGTTATTGGCTGTAGTTATAGACAACGTTTTTAAAAACGTTGCAAAAAACGTTGTTGAAACGCTTTCCAAGTTGAAATTCCATTCTTTGAAGCTTCATTATTAGACAATGTTTTAAAAACGTTGTCTTAGGTCTAAGACAACGTTTTTTTAAAAATGTTGTCTTACGTCTATGACAACGTTTTAAAAAAATTGTTGTCTTAGATCTAAGACAACGTTTTTTAAAAATGTTGTCTTAGGTCTATAACAACATTTTAAAAAAATTGTTGTCTTAGATCTAAGACAACGTTTAAGACAACATTTTTAAAAAACGTTGTCTTAGACCTAAGACAACGTTTTTATAAAACGTTGTCTTAGGTCTAATTATTATTTTTTACATTCCCAGAACCTGTCCGTAACCCATTCCCGTCTCCGCACCTCACATCCACCCACATATCATAGCCACAAAATTACAAAATTAAAGTTGCCAAAGAAGTTTTTGTATTTAATTAAGATGCAAAAATTCATCACTAGTCCAAAATTATTCATAAATACAGAGAAAGTTTCAATATAAAATCATAACAACCGAACAATGATCTAATGGTCTTTAACTTAGTGGATATGAAGAGTGCTTGTCACTCGACCAAGCTCAAGAAGGAATGCTCCGACATCATGCATGTAACTGCGAACCAAGCGGCATTAGTCTGGATTATCCTTCACTCAATTAAGTCTGAAACGCTCGATTGTGTCGCAATCGACCAAGAAAGTACCTGTCACAGGTAAAAGATAGATAAATATACTCAGTTTTTTCTTGAACCAATCAGAAAGTTCATGTCCTCTAGAGTATATGAAACTTTCTAAATTACTCAACTTAGGGCAGTAGTGACTGATTACTCATTTTAGCACATACATTTAAGCTATTGGCAACATTGTAGAGCAGTGGGTCTCGTGGTTGAGTAATTTGGGTCTCCATCTCTGATTTTGTTTATGTTCAATTGGATTGAATCAATAAACATCTCCTCTGTTCAAACAGATCAAGAGGGAATAGAGATATGAGCATGGCACAAATTATTTGAACTGGATACAAGAATTGATCCTTTTCTGGTAATACAAATTGTTCTTTAGATTGAAAATGTGACACACTGATTGACAGAGCTTCAATAATAATTGCGCAAATGGAAGCTGTGAGCTATGTAAGAAAACTGGAAAGCAGGTATTGTTGTGAATGCACACAGCAAAGGAGCGAATGAGCACTCCTATAGGGATGACACTAGTGATGAAGAACTGTATTCTAAAACTCGTGCTTAAAGTCCAAACACAGCCTCCACCAAGAAAATATTGACATAACCTACTCTATGATCAAATTGGCCCACACAGATCTCATCTAATTCCACAAATAAAAGTTTATGCACTACTTACAAAGCAATTATATACCCCCTAACCAGAATTTTCTAACTTCAAACACAATTATAAAAGCATCACCTTCAACTTACTCTTCTATGCATATGATGATGTGCAACTCAGTCAGTTTATAGATGTAATCAGTCCATGATTTATAAAAATAAAAAACAAAACCAGTAGTCGACAACTAAAGGCAGCAGCCGCATTGGAAGCTAACCTGAAAATTGAAGGCTCTGCCATAGATAGGAGTACTTTTTGTCTGCTTCAGCCACTGATTGTTCTTCCACTAACATGGGAACCCCAACAGTACAAATGTACATCCGGCTCTATTCTTTTCCCTTCTCTGTTTTGGTTATATGTAAAAGAATCTTAATTTCTTTATTTTGCAAGAGAATTATTATTATTTCAAGTTAGAGCAACTGGTAAGATCCAATGGAACCTTCAAGAATGACTCCTAAGCAATACTATAGAACAGAAACAAAATATTCAATTCAATTACCTTCTTTCCCGGCCTCACAATCCTCAAGGCAACTTCTGCAGCAGATATTTGCAGCGAATGACATCGGCTGCTCTTCCGTTACTGGCCCTTGTTGAAGGATATGAGTGTGCCCAACTACAGCAATGAACCCATCTATGTGACACCTCAGATCTCTGCAACCAACCATAACATCTTTATTCACCCAATTCATTACAATGGTACAGCTAACCAAGTTAATCAATTCATCGTCATCAAGATTGAGAGATGCTTGAAAATGCTTACATCTTCAAAATGTCACCTTCCTCCAAAGCGATTCATCACGGCTAAAGGGGAGAAATGGCGATGTGTTGTTCACGACAAGCATGTTGGAAATGCAACACCCCTCTCAATCTTCTTAACATTCTTGTACATATTTCCAGTTTGCCTATATATACATGCATTCATTCAGTTAATGGTCAACAAAATACAAAATACAAACAATGCTATTGTATAGAATAGAGTCTAAAAATCTTACTCTCTGATAAATGAATCCCCCTTCTCACAAATATCAACAATCCTCGCTTTGGGTTTGCATTCTGACAAAACCAACTGCAAAGCTTCTGCAAGAGGCAACATGTTTCATAGAGTTATTAATCAGCACAACTATAAAAAAGGCCATTTATAATCACCCAAAGTAGACATAAATAAGAAAAACCCATAAGTACACATGATGCTGAACAAAATAAATCAGAGCTAGAATCTCAAAAGTTATATCCCCACTCAAGATCTCCTCTTATAAGAAAAATGAGAAGTATTCCCTTCCATTACTATCAATACATACACTTGCATGTAGAAAAAATCAAAACATTTCCACAAATAGAGACACGTTACCAGTATCCCATTTATGAGTTGATTTCTTAAAGATCAATAAACAAAATCAAATTTTATGGTTAGTAGTACATCTCATTTTAGTGATATAAGAGGGGTACAGTTACTAAAGTTAGTAAAAAATGGACTCTCAGAGCAAAACATCCAAAAGAGATAAAAATGGCATCTCCAAATAGGACAAAAGGAATATATTAAACAACATGGCAACTAGCAGCCCATATAATACTACATCTCTATCCCCTATATTAAAATGCATATCAGAGATAACTACAATATATAGCTCCAAAGAACTGCTCAAATATGTAGCCTCGACTCTCTACTACTAACAAGTAGAAAAAATCCACTTGTGTAACAATTGTCATCACCATGAATTCATTAACTTTTATCAGATAAGAAATTTAATTGGAAAGGCCAACACTGTTAGACAAAATATATTTCAGCTACAAGTATATAAAAGAACTTCAAACCTTACCATGAGCATAAAAAATGGAACCTAATGGAATCTGGCCAAAATAAGCTCATACCTACAGGCAGTTTAAGGTAATAAGCTCTATCTCCCTTTATCTTAGTTGTGAACTTAGCATCAGTATTTTTCCTACTTTCGTCGTCTTCTTTTACATCAATAAACTCTTCATATCTGTCTTTTCCTGCTTTCAGACTCATCAGCAAGACTAGCATCTCCCCCCATCAAAGTCTGACCTTGAGCACCAACATACGAACCCTCGTCTTTCATGTTGGTGAAGAGGACAAAAGCATGAAAGACAAAAACCTGGTGAGTATCTTTCATGCTTTTGTATACTCACCAGGTTTTTGTCTTTCATGCTTTTGTCCTCTTTACCAACATGAAAGACGAGGGTTCGTATGTTGGTGCTCAAGGCCAGACTGTGATGGAAGGAGATACTAGTCTTGCTGATGAGTCTCAAAGCAGGAAAGATACGAAGAGTTTACATGCTCTCGAGGAAGACCAACGTAGGAAAAATACTGATGCTAAGTTCACAACTCAGATAAAGGGAGATAGAGCTTATTACCTTAAACTACGCTAGGTAAGTGAACTCCTTTCCCCTCCTCTTCTGCAATCACTTTCTGTAGAAGAAGATGAGCGATTCCATACATGGGAGCATAGACCAGCTCATACCTGTAAAATAAAATAAAACGAGCAAATAATATTAGAAAGAAAAAAGGAAATGAAGGGTCTTATGCCTAGGAATAAAAAGTTAACAAGAAAAAGGAAATGAATGGTCTTATTACCTTAAACTGCTGGTAAGTGAACTCCTTTCCCCTCCTCCTTTATCCGGGCTTGGGACCGGCAATGCAATGCTATATATAGCAATTACATTGGCGGAGTTAAAAAGGGGTTAGTTACCTAGCTAAATGGTGCATGCGTCCCTAAAATGCAATTATATAAAACAACCAAAGCAATTATTAATAGAAGCTGAAACATAGATTAAGATTCTAAAAGTTGAAAATAAAAGTCATTGGCCAAAATATGCATATACAGAAGAGCCATAGTAAAACAATATTAATCTAAACTGATGAAATCCTTATGCCATGCAACAGTACTTCCAATTGCATCCTCGATCACCGACATGGCTGAGTTAGGCCTTCACAGTGGAGCCTTGGGATCTAAAGCCATCTCGACCCAAAGTTTCCAAATATCCTTTCCAAGTGGAACGTGATGTACCACATCATTAGGATCCATGGATGCTATTTTAGCCTCTGCAACAGCCGTCTTTTACCAATTCAATACCTTGCATTTGCTACCAACATTGACATTTGCTACAAAGTGAGAGCTACCATTTTGTGAGCAAGGGGAGGGGGTCTTCCCAATTTGTGAGTGAGGGGAGGGCGTCTTGCTATTTTGTGAAGCGATAGTCTGTGGACAAACACAAATGAACATGTAAGTGACAAATTAAAATAAGACTTTAAAACAATGTGCTTTATTGTAGAATACTTGCCTATATGAATAGATTTTTAAACTCCGCCAATTCAGTCTTCAATTCAGAAACTGTATTCTCTAGTACTTGTACTTTCTTGGAGTTATTGATGTAGGCACCTACTTGAGAAGGTGTAATACCAAATCCCATCGCTCTAACTCTTCCATTCCGTTCGGGTCCGAGGGCATGAGAGAGTGCATCATCAGCTATAGGTAATGAATTCCCAGGAGAAGTTTGCGAGGAATTGAACTCTTTAATTTTACTCTATAAAATTTATAAACAATAGAGTAATAAGATATAAAGAAGTCAAACACAATTGGAAAATAGATCATTAATAAAAATGTACTCTTACCACACAATCAGCGATAAAAGTGGTTGGTACTTCCCCATTATTTTTAGTGTGTGCTTTACACCAAACCTCGTCTCTCCTTATAACTTTATTTGGATTTTCCTTTCTCTAAAAAATGATACATTATTTCAAGCACAAACTGATTAGGGTTGGCAGTTACACTAAGATAAATGGGACTAAATACAATATTTTATTGCAATATTCTCTGAAGAATCATTCTCAAACAGAGATATAGTAGTACATAACAGAAATACAGCGTATGAGATTTAACCAAGAAGGATAATGATACAGAAATCAGTTTCAAAGTGTTTCCCTTCCAAGCATTCGAAAGCTTGATCTCTCCCTCCCAATTTCCACAATTAAATCCCTCCAAAAAACTGCTCTGCACTAACTCTTTGTTATTTATTTAACTGACTCCTATACTAATTGACTCTTACATAATTAAATAACTGCTAACTGACTCTTACATAATTAAATAATTGCTAACTGACTCTTAAATAACTGCTTACAACATTAATTCTGCTCATTAAACAGTTGTTCATATGTTAGTAGGTTCATAGAAAGTTACCATCTCCTCCTCTAGTCGGGCATACCCCTTCCTACTCATAGTGTGCGGGGTCTCATTCTTCGCCCTGATCTGCTTGAACTTTTTGCTCTTCACCTACACCAAAAATTCAATTGTAAACAAAACACACCTTACCAAAATCATTAAATAAAAACTTACAATGTACCTCAAATGCATTGGATATCTTTTTTGCTATAAAATCATTCCAGTCTTGAAGAGATCTTATATTATCTGGTTTAAGGCTAGCATAGAGATATTCCTTATTTTGGAGATTTGATGCATCTCTGATTGAGCTTATTAGCTTAGACTTGTACTCCCTCCAACGAGTACCCATCAATTGAATAACAAGCTTCTTGAATCTCTCGTCGACCTTAAACCTCGTCTGTAAAAAAAGCATCACATCAGATATATATATATATATAGATAACATTAACATGTGCACTTAAGAAAGTTATGTTTGAACTTGAGTTAGCTGTATATATAATTAATACCAGGAAACATGTCCACAGATCATCCTTCGCTTTTTCATCAACTTTTCTCCAATCATCAGAAGAAACGGGTACAAGATCTCGTACCAATGCACCCAAAAATGAAGATAACTTCTCAGAGTGCACACCTACAGGCTGTCCTCTTTCATTGAATTCCACCTCTACTCGAGTATCAGGAGTTACGCTGAGTGTTTGCATCCTCGTTGGACCTCTTGTCCTCTTTTTTGGTATTTTCCCTTCTTCAATAGGTTGATTAGGGTTGTGGTCAGGAGAGGGATTAGAAGGCGAGGGAGAAGGCATTCTTTGCGCGGTAGAATTGTTGTCAGGAGAGGGATTAGAACCTCTTTCTGAAATCCTAATGCCTTCATTACCCTGTTGTTTTGCAAGTGAAATGGCTGCTAGTTTTAATTTTTTGGTGCGCTTCTTCCCTTGTCTTGAACTCTGCATAGTTTATTATCAAATATCGAGTTATAACACACACAAAATATGTATATATATATATATATATATATATATATATATAAGTTGACACATCAACAATCTGACAGAATCAGGTCTCCATTAGTATCAAGCATACAGTTGACAAATCATAGCATGCAAAACAGGGAATAACATGGTTTTCTGTAGGTGCCGACTATTCTGGGTTGTTCGTCTGGTGGCACTTATTTATTATAACAAGATATGCATAAAGAGGATTAACATTGGAGGAAAAAGTACTGTCTAAAAGATTGGGAGTAGAAAGGATAGAGTGACATATAAGTTTAATTTGAAACAGAAATGAGAGACGAAGGAATGAATCAGCAATGTATGAAAAACACCATGATATGTGAGGCAGACAAGGAAACAACTAGCGACATGAACCAATATGTCGAGTGCAAATCATGTCTAATGTGGGACCATATTTTTTTATTTATAATTTGGGATATTTTCAGTTCTAGCTTCCCGGTCATAACATGAATATATAATATTAAGTTGATATGGTCAAGTCTTACCTCCTCTTGTCCACCAGCCATATCGATGATGATGGTAAGTCGTCACTTATCTAAAGATCCACCTGTTAGTACAAGAAAATTTCCATGGATTAAATATTGTATATACATCGAGTAATATAAGCAATATACTCATGAAAAAGAAAAGATTATAGAGATCAAAGTATTTTAACCAATATATAAAAGAAGCATTCATAATTTTTACCAATATGTCGTCACAACCCGCTCTTACACAACTACCATCTTGGTCGTCCATGGTTCTATCAAGCAAAGTTGCATCTAGTGGCTTATAAGATGATTCATCATCCTCATAGTGACCCTCATCATAGATTTCCAAATCATGGTAGCCTTTTGGTGGCGGCATCACCATGACTTGCCAATTAGATGATTTGTTTTCTCTCCAGTAAAATACTTGGGAGGCTTGTGTTGCTAATATAAAAGGATCTCCTTTAAATTGATCTTGAAATTGGTCAAAGTTGACTAATGTAAATCCATCTTCAACCTTCACTCCATGATATATATTTGCCCAGTCGCACTTAAATAAAGGAATTTGAAAAGTCAGGTAGTCCAACACAATAATATCACGCAAGATCCCATAGTGACCGATTGTACTACTACTAGATTCTTCATGGTCATTTGACGCAGATCGACGTATTGTAGTTGCTTCGAGTGAAACACCACTATTCTGTGTGGACTTTTCAGTCGCCTTCGTGCGAAACCGATGACCATTTATAATAAAACCAGAGTAGGAGAGTGCTTGTTTTCTAGGCCAATATGATAGCCACTTTATTGTTTCAGAAACATCTCCTGTTGCCATTTCAAGTTTAACCTGTCCATGTATTCAAAATTATAAGATATTTATTTGTAATATGTAAACTAACCTAGTGTGTAATGAAGCACAACAAAGTGTTAAAACACCTTATCAGTAAACCAATTACAGAAAGTCTCTGAATGCTTCTTAGAAAGTTCTTCATCAGAGAGATTATCATGTAACCTCTTCAACTCTTCCATACGCATCCTAAGAGAAAGATTGAGTGAAAAACATAAACAAGACAAAGAAACTGGGCAAGTTTTTATTTAACTTAAACTTACTCTTCATATGGTTCTACTTCTGCAGTATTAAATAGAACATATCGATGAGCATTCTCCATGTCTTCAACAGACAATATAGTATGCTCTCCTTTGGAAATCGGTCGTCCGTCAAATATTCTATCATCTTGACAGTCTTCATTACGATGATGTGTTGCACCAATTTCACAAGCTTTCTTGATATACTGACCGCAATATCTCATGCACTCTTCAGCAATATATCATTCACATATACATCCTTCTGGACGTGAAGAATTTCTAACACTTTCCTTGCATGTCTTCATGAATCTAAAGAAGATCGAATAAAATGGTAAAGACCAACTACAAAAAGTATTGAAAAAATAATGTTTAATGAATGAATAGAATATGATTACCTTTCAAATGGATACATCCAATGGAATTGATTTGGTCCACAATAACGTGTTTCCCGTCCTAAATGTATTGGCAAGTGCATCATGATGTCGAAGAAGGAAGGAGGGAAATATCTTTCAAGTATGCACAATGTATGTTAGGTCCGAGGGTTGCTCAGTGTATAGGCTAGAGGGGGGGGTGAATAGCCTATACTTGGTGTAATAAAAATTTCATCCAAATTTTACATTTAGATTGAAGAGTAGATGAAACGATTACTACACATAGATCATCTTCCTCATACTGAATGATTAGCTGAAGATAGAGTGATCGGACATCTTAGATCAGCAGATGTGAAATATGCAGTTGGAAGATGTATGTTGAACTTAGCTGATGGAAATGAGTTTGAGCAGCGGAAGAATAAACAGCATAAGTTTAACAATCTAGATTAAAGTAACTGTAAAGATTTGATATGAAAGAGAGCTTGACAGTTGACTATAATCTGTATTAGATGCATCATTTACTTTCCTTAAACAGATTGCACATGATAAAGCAAATTATACACGAAAGAGAAATCAAGGCTGAATGTAACAATTATATATATTATATTAAAATTCAGCAGAGGTTTGCTCAAAGGCAAACATGCTTAGTACATCAACCTAGACTCTCTAACCTAGCAATCTTTTCGGGGGGAAGAAGGAAAGTGAAATGGAATACCCCGAAGACTCATGTAAGAACTCTAATCCTAGCAGTTCCTAACAACCTTGGAGGTTAGGGAAGGAAAGTGCTAGTGTTAGAGTGATGTGAGAAGAGAATATTAGGAGTTGTTCAAATAGCATATATTTGAACAACTGAGTGCTAAGCACTCGACCAACAATGATGACACCTTATTGCACAATCGGCACAGCTTATAATGTAGTATAAGTCTGCCGATATGAATGCAATCTGGACATGTAAGCTCTGGCTCTTCATCGGACATCTTCAAGCTTGATCTGGCTTCAACGATCTGTAAGATACTTGGTCTCTTTATTGAATGATGGAGTTGAGGCCACTGAAGAGACTGAGTTCTTCGAAGGAAGAAGAACTCAAATCAACAACAAGGTTGTTGATCAAGCGAGCTTCTCGGCTTTTGGATTTTCTTCTCTCTCTCTCACAAAGTGTTTGTTCTTACACTTGTGATTTCTCACTCAAGGAGTGGTTCTGGATTGAAGAAATGAAGATCAATACCACAACCTTTCTCAAGCATAAGTATACACAGTTTGTGTGTTCTAGTGCTTGTGCTCTCTCCCTTGTGCACTTGTGCTGTTGTGCTATCTTGTGCTGTATTGAAATGAGGATGAGAGTCTTCTTATATAGGAGAAGAAGAGGTGACCGTTGGTGTATTGAATAGGTTTATGCCCGTTGATGATCGAATCTCGTGATGTAGGCGAGTACATCTTTGGATTTGTTGGGCAAAGACCTTCGATTAGGTTTGAATCTTGAAGATGATGGGACACAGTGGACATAGTTGGACGTGTCGAGCTTAGCCTGGATGCGGCTGATTGATGTGGACGTTTCATTGCTTTGACCGTAGTGCGGCGTCCGTGCTTGGCCTTTTAAAATGAAGCTTTGAAGACCGCGAACACACTGTTCGAAGAGGAAATGTCTATTGATAAACGTGAAGGTGCGAGACATCGATGCGTATCTTGGATTTGTCGACAGATCTTGTAACGGATCTATTTTGTCTTGAAGTGCATTGAGTAACGACCGATGTATCTCGTGATCTTACGGTTTCTCGGCGGTTGTTCGATGAGGATTTGGCGATTTAAATCGCCATTATAGAACTGCTGATGTAGAAACCGGCGATGGTCACGATGTTCCTCTTGAATAAATAGCTTCTCTGCGTTGCTCGATGAAGTGCTTTGGCGGATACGAGAATCTGCCGATATAGAACTGCTGATGTAGAGATGGCTATTTAGGCAGTCATAGCTGAAGGAAAATGTCTGCTAGTGAGACATCTGCCGATAGTCACGTCAGCTGGCAATTTGAAGAGCTTGATTCATATGAAGGTTTGTCATCATTCTGGTAGGACAAAGACTCGGATATGTACAAAGACTTCCTAGTCTAGTGACCTATGCATTGTTTCAACAAGCTGCCACACTAACCGGTACGCAGCCCTTTTAGCCACTTGTGAAACATGCGTTGTAATGGGAACAAGCAAATCACTGTGTTGGAATATGCATACATATATATCAGCTGATTTACAGGCATATTCCTAACAATCTCCTCCTATTTGCTTGGGACCATTACTACAATTGACTTATACATATAACTCTTTAAAGCGTTTGTTCAATCCTTAGTAATAACATGCCACTACTGAATATTCAGTTTATATCAAGGCATGCCCTAGGTTGAACTTACAAGCGATAGCGTATGTATAGTCACCTATTGCTAAGTATTTACAGACTCAATAATTGAAAGAACAAATACGAAGCAATAATTGAAATGATTGTTTAGGCAAATGATAATATTGCATTAAGAGTGTGTTTCTTGCATCGGATGATCTGAAGAATGTTGCTCAAGCAAGAAGTAGAAAGTATAAGTGACTTAATCGAATTGATTAAGCATCTTTATCTAGTCAGCATATTATAATAGTCATATAGTATTTTGCTGTATGGGTAGATACACAACCTTACAAGTTGTCTATCTCTCCTCCTTAATATTTGTTTATCTCCTCCTTATAAGTTCACACTTTTCGGGAGGACATTACAACTTCATAATTTCTCCTCCAGTGTTAATCCTACTATAATTTCTTAAGGCCTAACTTTCTTTATAATCACTTGGGGCCATTATTTGCAATTTTCACAATCTCTCCTTTACTTCAATTTCCTCCTTAATATTTGTTTATCTCTTAATCTTACTAATTGTTTATCTCTCCTCCTTACTACTTCATACTTAGGGGCCATTACTTCATCTCCAATTTCTTTATAATCACTTGGGGCATTGATTTTTCCTCCTTAGCAGTTTTCTCCTCCTTACTAGTTGGGGTTATTACTACTTATTACTACTTCACAATTACTACACTACTTCACAATTACTTGGGGCCATTACTACTTCACAATCTCTCCTCCTTAATGGCCACAAGTTAAAGATAGATAGAGAGTTATCAATTGAATTATGTAGTGTTAGAAGCTAAATATGAGAGAACAGGCTTATGGTAATTCATAAGGTATGAATTTTGATAGGTAGAAGGAAGGAAGTTTGGTCTTGGTAAATGCTGTCTTTTTAGAACTGCAGAAGTGATTTGCAGGATGTAATTCTGCAGAGAATATAGGCCGTATCGAGTAAATACAGTTATTTGTCATATTGACAGATTCTTAGTGTGCAGATAGCTTATGATACACAATTTTCATGTATGAGACATACATAATAGGATATCGAGGTTAGAAATTGTGTTTCCATTGCTTGTAAGAAGATTTTACAAGAATGTAGTGTGATACGCTTTATTTTGGAATAGGAGAGGCAAAATAGGGTAAGCTGTTGAATTAGTGATACCAATTGGTGAGTAGTAAAGCATTCAAAATAGTTTCCTCCTTAAGGTATATCAAGTCAAAGCAGGCAAGTATAGCTGAGTCTTATGTTGACGTTTGTTGGATGCATGAGATATACATCTAAAATATGAGGTGTAAGGTCTGCCTACGAGGTATTGCTGAAGTTCATTAAGAAAGTAAACTGCAGGCATAAATGAGTATGTACCAGGACAAATTTTGTATATTTAACACAAAAGAGAATGTCAAATATAGACAAACAGACGTACACAAAACTAAACACATTACATATTAATTTGATAAAACAGAGACCTAGCTAGTCATCCTAATGAGGTAGAGTTAAAGGATGAAGGTCTGCTGATTCTAATCGAAGGGAACATTGACCGCCGAATTTGACGCAGAGTTGGCGTTCTTGGTGAAGCTCCTCCCGAGATGATGGTTGCTCAAGGTGAGCATTTGAGGCGATGGGAGCGAGGCGATAGTAGCGGTATTGTCTCTTGTGGGAATCCAAGGGATGAAATTGGATACACTGTTCCTGGGGTCTCGAAGACGATTCCTTACACGACGAGAGATTCGACGAGGTCGTTGAATCACTGGTGGAGGAGGAGTGGCAAGAAGGACCATCATTCGATGACGCCATTCAGTGTGGGAGATGGGTCGATGAGGAGGACTAGGCAGATTTGGTGAACACATGATGCAAATGACTTTATTGGTGGAGAAATTTTGAGATACGAAGTCGATTCTTTGTTGTTGGAGATTGATACAGATTTTATACAATTTTTTGAATTTTTTTGAGAAGATGAAAGGGTTTCTTGATTAGAGGAATGGGAAAAGACATTTTGGGGGCTTAAAGAAGTGAGTGCATTTAATGACATAGTAATGATAGTTTGATTTGGGATTATGTCATTATGGCTAGTACTTAGGCAGTCTAGAGGATATTAATATTATTTTCAAACGAGAAGTTTAAAATTAATACATAATTAGATTAATTTGATTGCCTTTATTGTGGTATTAATGGGTACAACTGCTTCTAGAAATAATATGAGCTGTTATTTTACTTCAAACGAGTTGTTTGAGTAAATTAATCAAAAATAGAACAGCATTGGTTGTTTAAGGACGAATTGGGGACAAAATAACTTGTCCTAGTCATATGGCACAGTTGTACATGACACATATGTGGAAGTTTTTAGATGGATGTGTCTTAAGATTGTCTGATACCAGTTTTTGAAGTCTGATACCAATTTTGAGAGATTTGATGAGTCTTTTAATGAATGAAGACACTATCAGCAGGTTGTATTTGGTATTTGCTAAAGTGGGAACTGCTGATATCAATTGTTATGTCTATCATTGGTAGTGTGATTAATATCAGCTAAGGTAAGGACAGCTGATACCGATTGAGTAGACTCTATTTATAATGGACATCAATCTATTTAAGATTAATAAAGCTTAGTAAGAATATTAAATAGATCAAGTGAGATATTACATGTGTACCTGAAGTGATGTCCGTTCTTCTTTCTATTCAGCAGATCTAAGCATTCTACACCAAAGGAAGAGATCTGCAGACTAGACTTGTTCGAAGAGAGTGAGACGTAGCCTATATACGGCGGGGTCATATCGGTTCACTCTGAGGAAGGACTTAATATTTGAAAATATTAGTCTTCCCAAGATTTCTTGAATGTCGATTATCTTGAGGATAGGTCGAGTTACTAGAGATTTTTAACTACATCCTTTTAGCAAAGAATCACATGATAAGGTGTAGCGAGTGTTTTGAATTCAATCGTATACCAATTAGTTGTTGAGCCATTATAATGAGAACAACTAATTAAGCCTTTATAACCGCAATCTCATAAGGTACACAAGATTTTGTAGTTGTCGTAACTAAGAACACAAAGTCTTTGTTGAATTGTCTTGAAAGGTTCAATTTAGCGACTTGTTGTTCAAAGCAGATTTACTAATAATCTTGACCTTTTAATCATGAAGGATAGAGATTGAGTAATAGCGATTCATTGATAGGTTGACATGAAGGTCATGAATACTGCGATCGCCTATTTGTTAAGAGACTATAGATTTTGGCGAACTTGAATTTACTCTTTGTGAAAAGATTAAATTCGAAAGGCAATTATCATGGTGTCTAAGGATGAAAGTTAAGCGGTAGTAGAAGACCATAACTTGATGTAGCAGATTGTTCAAGAAAGGTTTCGATGGGATATCGGCGAGTTTGTGTCTCGGTAGAGTGATCATTTCATTAAGAGCAAATCTTTTAATCACCGAATAAAATGGAGATAATAAAGAATAATAAGTTTGATCAACACACTTAACACATTAGTTCATGCTATCAAAGGAATGCGACAAGTAGATGAGCATGAGAAAAGTTGCGAGAACTTGTATTCAATAATCCAAGTAGTTTTACACGGTATGATGCAAGGATCGGTGATTACAAGAACAATACAACTGGATTTTTGACGAACCCGATTACATGAGAAAGATACAATGATTCAATTTACGTAAAGAAATACATGTTACAAATTTGTGTCCTATAGATCCTAATCCTAGACATTAGATGGGAGTCATTGGTCAAGGATTTAGAAGGAGTTGGATGATAAGAAGATGGCCGTGTTCCCTTTTTGATCTCCTCCAACTCTCGGGAGGCGAACATCTTCACTTCTTCGGTCATTATGAGAGCACCGAAGGGTGATGGCCGTCAAAGATGTGCTTGGCCCATGAATCCCCTTTGATAGATGAGGGAATTGGTGGCGACTATTAGCGGTTCATCATCCTCATCAATTCCATATTAGCTACTTAATTCAGCGAGCGAATTATCTGCATCGGCCATCTTTGAGGTGATGGTCGGCATACCTACATATAACCGAAGACTTGTTGCACATGGCAATATGTTAAATGTTTTCCAAACATTTGACATTTCTTTTCTGGGATCTTTTCTGTGAAGTTCAAGTATGCAAGCAGACTTCCAAAAGTGGAATGAGTATGTGCTAATTGATTTTCCCAGTGATTCATCTGTAGACATTTTAGAGTATCAATGAGATTGATAGCTAAAAATTAGAAGAGAGAATGAAATCACTTTTACTGGCATTAATTGATGGTTTTCTATCTTACTTTTAAAACTAATTGACTAAAAGAGTTCTTAAGTGTTCTGACAATCATGTTTTGCAGCATATAAATTATGCTTGATGTCAACCTTCTATGATTATCGGACGAGACAAAAGAAGATCTCTTTATCAATTGTTTTCTCAACAAGATTTTGAAACCATAATTAATGATTTCTGGTACACAGGACTTGATGCAATTTCTCTCATATTTGTAAACTGTGTATTGAAAAAGATTTTGAGAAATAATTTTCACAGTTTATGAATGATTTTGGAAATTCATTATTGAGAGAAATTTAGATCAGCTCTTGTGAAGTAACAGAAATAAAATCGAAACAACATTGAATGAATATGAAGGAATCATACCCTGTTGTTAAGGAATTGTCTTGATCCAATCTTAGGACTTGGATTTTGTAACATTTGTGAGATTTTGAATCATCGATTTGTAACTAGTGTAATCTATAGGCAGTTTGTGAGTTTTGACATGGTAGAGATTGGAATGAAGAAGGAGCTCTACTTATACTCACGGAGGTTAGACTGAAGGATACTCAATAATGAAGCATTACTGTTGTGTTGTCCTTCTGATCACGCCATGGCGGGGATAGGTCGTGAAGTCTAGATATTTTCAAGATTCTTGGTAAGGATTGATGTTGACTGTCTTGTCGTTTTCCAAGATTTTGAAAATAGTCTTAACTTTAATCGAAGCAGTCAAACTTCGAAAAGTGTGCCTCCACCTTTAATTGACTTGAGAGAGTAGGTCATTAAAGGATTTTCACTCCTATAAGTCAGCACATAAAACTGAGCTTATGAAGTGTAGGTTGGCAGATGTGGAAATTCAGCCAACTACGGGGTTTTCAGAAAAACACTTGAAATCAGCTGATAGAAAAGTGCTGATTTGTTTTTGAAAACCATTTGCATAAAACAAATCATACAATCAATGTATATTAATGAAAGTGCAGTATGACAGGTTATTATGCATTGTTGTCTGATGATATGTATGAGCATATTAGTTCGGCGACATGAGCACAGTCATTGGAAAGCAAATAGCTAACTTTGTCATGTGTAGGCATGAGAGAGGTCTTTATCAACTCCTTTGGACTTATCGCAGATTTTTCACTTCATTGTTGTAAAGTCCAGCGGTGAAGATTTTGACCTTGAGTGAGTGAAGGACATGAGTGAATTCTCATGAGTGATCGCAGTCCTTCATGAATCGGGCCATGTTACTATTTGCCGATGGAGAGAGATGTTGCATGATTGACCTTTTCGTCATATGAGTTCTGCCCAAAGTACTCATAGAGAAAATTAGCAACATTTATGAGCTAAAGATAGCTCTAGTAATCCAATAATACAAATGAGACTTAATAAGCATGACAAAAGAATAATTATTCAAAATACAGCTTATAAGTGTAACCCAAAGAGTTAAGAAATTAGGAGCTGGGGTTACTTCCTCATTGAACTCTTTGAACGCGTCGCTCATAGTCGTTGAAGCACCGGTTCTAATACGAGCATAGGTTCTTTGAGTGTATTCTTGATCGGTGAGGCTCTTCATTGAAGGAAGACAAATTCATCATTGATGTCCTTAGGCCAAGAACTTACAATTTCGGTGATTTTGAAGATGACATATCTTTGATTTCCTTTGAATTTCCTTTGAAACTCTTCTTATTTCCTCTGCTCTAAACTTTTATAAAAAGTTTTCTTGAGAAGGTGTTGGATTGGAACAATCGTTAGCCTTATGTCAAGAGAGCAAGTTTTTGGAAGGGATTCTAAGTTATTCATCCATCAAATATGAGTTTAACCCATTTGCCAAAGAAGATGCCAAGAATTAAGAAGATTTATTAAACATGCATAATCTTTAGCAAGTCAACTTTCACTATAATACTTCTCTTCACAATATCAATGTAATTCGATATATGATAAATTTTCTTATAGTGAACACATAGTCATCACAATATTCTTTCTCACATGTTTTTGAAAACAAAATTTATTTTGATTTGAAGATGGTTTTCAAAAGGCTTTCGGGATTCTCGGTCAAAAGGTTTTTGTGGATAAAAGATTTTGAAAAGACTCCTTTTGACTATGCATCTAATCGAGCGCAGGATCTAAACTCTCGGTTATTAAGCCCGAAATAAGGTTTACGAGTACTAGCTCGATACCAATTGTTAGGTCCGAGGGTTGCTCGGTGTATAGGCTAGAGGGGGTGAATAGCCTATACTTGGTGTAATAAAAATTTCATCCAAATTTTACATTTAGATTGAAGAGTAGATGAAATGATTACTACACATAGATCATCTTCCTCATACTGAATGATTAGCTGAAGATAGAGTGATCGGACATCTTAGATCAGCAGATGTGAAATATGCAGTTGGAAGATGTATGTTGAACTTAGCTGATGGAAATGAGTTTGAGCAGCGGAAGAATAAACAGCATAAGTTTAACAATCTAGATTAAAGTAACTGTAAAGATTTGATATGAAAGAGAGCTTGACAGTTGACTATAATCTGTATTAGATGCATCATTTACTTTCCTTAAGCAGATTGCACATGATAAAGCAAATTATACACGAAAGAGAAATCAAGGCTGAATGTAACAATTATATATATTATATTAAAATTCAGAGGTTTGCTCAAAGGCAAACATGCTTAGTACATCAACCTAGACTCTCTAACCTAGCAATCTTTGGGAAGAAGGAAAGTGAAATGGAATACCCGAAGACTCATGTAAGAACTCTAATCCTAGCAGTTCCTAACAACCTTGGAGGTTAGGGAAGGAAAGTGCTAGTGTTAGAGTGATGTGAGAAGAGAATATTAGGAGTTGTTCAAATAGCATATATTTGAACAACTGAGTGCTAAGCACTCGACCAACAATGATGACACCTTATTGCACAATCGGCACAGCTTATAATGTAGTATAAGTCTGCCGATATGAATGCAATCTGGACATGTAAGCTCTGGCTCTTCATCGGACATCTTCAAGCTTGATCTGGCTTCAACGATCTGTAAGATACTTGGTCTCTTTATTGAATGATGGAGTTGAGGCCACTGAAGAGACTGAGTTCTTCGAAGGAAGAAGAACTCAAATCAACAACAAGGTTGTTGATCAAGCAGAGCTTCTCAGCTTTTGGATTTTCTTCTCTCTCTCTCTCACAAAGTGTTTGTTCTTACACTTGTGATTTCTCACTCTGAAGGAGTGGTTCTGGATTGAAGAAATGAAGATCAATACCACAACCTTTCTCAAGCATAAGTATACACAGTTTGTGTGTTCTAGTGCTTGTGCTCTCTCCCTTGTGCACTTGTGCTGTTGTGCTATCTTGTGCTGTATTGAAATGAGGATGAGAGTCTTCTTATATAGCTGGAGAAGAAGAGGTGACCGTTGGTGTATTGAATAGGTTTATGCCCGTTGATGATCTGAATCTCGTGATGTAGGCAGAGTACATCTTTGGATTTGTTGGGCAAAGACCTTCAGTTAGGTTTGAATCTTGAAGATGATCTGGGACACAGGCTGGACATAGTTGGACGTGTCGAGCTTAGCCTGGATGCAGCTGATTGATGTGGACGTTTCATTGCTTTGACCGTAGTGCGGCGTCCCGTGCTTGGCCTTTTAAATGAAGCTTTGAAGACCGCGAACACTGTTCAGAAGAGGAAATGTCTATTGGATAAACGTGAAGGTGCAGACATCGATGCGTATCTTGGATTTGTCAGACAGATCTTGTAACGGATCTATTTTGTCTTGAAGTGCATTGAGTAACGACCGATGTATCTCGTGATCTTACGCTTTCTGCTTGTTCGATGAGGGATTTGGCCGATTTAAAATCGCCATTATAGAACCGCGATGTAGAAACCGATGGTCACGATGTTCCTCTTGAATAAATAGCTTCTGCTTGCTCGATGAAGTGCTTTGGCGGATACGAGAATCTGCCGATATAGAACTGCTGATGTAGAGATGGCTATTTAGGCAGTCATAGCTGAAGGAAAATGTCTGCTAGTGAGACATCTGCCGATAGTCACGTCAGCTGGCAATTTGAAGAGCTTGATTCATATGAAGGTTTGTCATCATTCTGGTAGGACAAAGACTCGGATATGTACAAAGACTTCCTAGTCTAGTGACCTATGCATTGTTTCAACAAGCTGCCACACTAACCGGTACGCAGCCCTTTTAGCCACTTGTGAAACATGCGTTGTAATGGGAACAAGCAAATCACTGTGTTGGAATATGCATACATATATATCAGCTGATTTACAGGCATATTCCTAACAATGTATCAACAATTTCTTCTTCAACAACTTCAAGCTTTTCTGTATCAATCACTCTTTGACTTATATCGTTGAAAAACGAACATAGTCGTAATATCGCATTTCTTGGCCCATTAGGTAAAATTCCTCTCAATGCTACGGGCAATAACTGCTGCATTAAAACATGATAATCATGGAATTTGAGTCCAAATATCTTGTCTTCTTGTGCAAAACAATTTGCAATATTTGAGCTATACCCATTAGGAACCTTCAAATTTCATAATCGCCAATAAAAGGTCTCCATCTCTGAACTTGTTAGAGTATGTTGTGCTGGTGGAAGGACATCTTATTATTCTCTCCAACCTTTGGGTGCAAATCTGACCTAATTCCCATTTTTTCCAAGTCTTTACGAGCATTAAGACCATCCTTTGATTTTCCTTTTGTAATACCCCGTATTTATTTTATTATTTAGTTAATTGTGATAATAACTATTTTCAGTGTAATTAATTCCATTTGGGTCGATTATCTTTTGGTAATAAAAAAAAAAAAAAAAGATTAGAAGACGTGAAGGAGCCGCACGCTCAACAAACGGGACATCCAATTAGTTGGCTTGAGGGATCGTTAATGGGGATAAGGGATTGAGGTTTTTGAATTTTAAAAGAGAGAGAGAGAGTTCTTCTAGGAGTCTTCGAGTAGTGATGCCGTTAATTCGAGATCGTGAGCCCGTAGAGAGAAACAAAAGAAGAGGAAAATTTTCACCCAAGAGCATTGAAGAGATAGGCAAAGCGAAAAAAAAAAAAAAGAGAGGGAGAACGTTGAGGGAGCCAAGAGGTGAAAAAATCTCGGGATTTTAGAGCCGCAAAACGTCGATCAAGTAAGTCGCCATCCTCCTCTCTTGATAGTATGTAATTTCAGTTTTGATACAATAGGAAATTTTAGTGACTTGATATATATACGTGGTGTAAAGAAAATAATTGGGGACAATATTTTGAAACTTGGAATAATAGCTATGTTTTGTGTGTGCCATTTGAATTAGAAAGAGGGGAAAGGGACGGATTCGGTGGGAAGTCGACACCGAAGTGTGTGCGTATGTGTGTGGTTGTGCGTGTGGGCTGTTCTTGGAAGAAAAGAAGGGAGAAAAAGAAGAAGAAAAGGGGAGAAGCTGGGAAAAAAAAAAAAGAGAAAAAAGGGAAGAAAAGAAAGAAACAAAAACAGAGGAAAAGAAATTTACAAGTAGGAGGGGTGGTTTTACGGTTTGGGAAGGAGAAGAAAAGGAGAAGGAAAAGAGAAGAGAAAGAAAAGAAGAGTAAAAGAAAAGGAAGAGAAACTGGAGGTGGGGTAGACTAGGTGTCGGTGTGTGTGTGAGTGTGTGGGTTGAGTGCGTGTGTGTTAGATGTGTAGCAGTGTGTGTATGTTTAAGTGTGTAGAGTTTATGTTTGTGTAGAGTTTGTGGAGAAGGGATGATATTTTATATTTTGGACTATTTTCTATGTGTATGATTTGGGAAGATTTTGGTTAATTATTAATATGGTTAATTTTATATTAATAAATTAGTATTTCTTTTGGTAATACTTTACTTGTAATTTTAATATTATGATATAGTATAAAAATTAAATAATTTTTTTAATAGAAAAGAGTTTTGTTAAAATAGTATTTATTTTGGATTAGTCTATCTAATAATTATTAGTATAATTGGGTAATTAGTATTTGCGTTTTAATTATAGGTTCGGACAATCGCGTGTAACGACATTCGCGTACGTGTTAGCTTCGTTTTGCAATTACGAGGTAAGGGATTATACTTCGTTTAGGTATTTGAACTCTTTTATTCCGAATCGTTAGGCTTCCATTATATTTTATTGATATAACGTTATTGTACACGTATGCCGACTTTAAGTCGATAATTGCTTTGAATTCCGTCGAACGTACGTTTGTTCTTATTTCATTAATTGTATTTTCGAAATCTCATGCATCCGTTTTTCTACCTCATGAGATATCATTGTGAATCAAAAATTGTTACATCGCCATTGCACATTGAAACAGGCCCCCGTAATCCAATGACAAGATTCAGTCACATGTTTACCCCCACACTTGCGGCATATCGGATTGGCGTCTTGATTCTGCCCCTGGTTCTGATTTCGACCCCTCTGAGTTGTCCCCTTTGGGTGATTTTCCTCTGTATTTCTCCTCTTATTATCACCGTGGGTCCCGCCTTGACCGCTAGACTGTCCCCGATAACGTCCCCCTTGGTCATCAGCACCCCTTTTCCTTTCCTCCTTTCTATTCCGGTAATCAGTCAAATCCTCCTCAATAATCCTTGCTCGATCCAACACTTCAGCATACGATGGCAGTTTCAAAGGTTTCAGCCTGTAACTAATTCTATCACTAAACCCCCTTTCGAACTTCCGGGCTCTCTGCTCCTCATTGTCAAAGAAATTTGGGGCATACTTTGACAGTTCTGTGAATTTGGCATCATATTCATTCACTGTCATCGTTCCTTGTTTCAGGTCAAGGAAATCTGCCACCTTTTTTTCACGAACACTGGGAGGAAAGAATTTCTTATTAAAGGACTCCAAAAATATCTCCCAAGTTATCACCTGGATACCTCTTGATTCTATGGCCCTTTTCTCTGCCTTCCACCACTGGCTTGCCTCGCCCTGAAGCACAAAAGTGGCGAGCTTAACCTTTAGCTCACTGGTGCATGTCATAGTCTCAAAAATCTTTTCGATGTTATCAAGCCAATCTTCCGGCTTCTCTGTGCCTGGTGCACCCGTGAACTTACCAGGATTCCGCTTCTGAAAACTCTCTAGCGGATCTTTAGTCACTACTGGTGGCTGAGCAACAGGTTGAGGTTGGGGTTGAGGTTGAGGTTGAGCTTGTGCCTGAGCAGCGAGTCCTTGAGTAATCTGACCCAAGGTAGCAACAGTTTGTGTCAGAGTTTGCAAGAGTGCAACCAATGCAGGGTCCGTTTGTGGAGGGACATTAACGTTGGCGTTCACGTTTGCATTGAGGTTAGGTTGGGGACCATTCTGGTTTGCCGCAACCCCCGAAGTAGAGTCCTCGGCCACCTCATTTGGCCTATCCCCTCTCCTACCTCGACCGCGCCCACGGCCACGAACACCAGTACGACTACCTCTGGCCATTGTGTTCTGAGACAAATCCAATAAACATTTCACCATAATATAAGGAACGAAATCCATGTCTAAATTCACAAAAAATGATAGATATAGACCGACCCAACAGAGCTCATTCACAAGTTCCAAAATCTTAGGAGATAATCCGTGGGTATTTAAATCAAATCGAATTCTAAGAACTTATATACGAAACAAAATTTCATAGATCAATCAAAACGAAAACTTTATTACTAACTGACAATTCAAAACTTTTCAAAATTCAAAACCATTCCATTACAAAGAAATAACTACTAACTAAAACTTCCTAGGGTTTTTCCCCCCCACTACAACCTAATTTGCTAAAATTTATCTCACTAGCCTAATCTTCTAAGAGTACAGGATTTAACACTGCTCCCCACTCTTGGCCTGGTGTTTTTGATACTACTTCTGCTAGTATCCCTCTTGCTTCTTCTGGCTGTGCCAAGGCCTTCTTCATTGCCTTGAGCTGCGTTCTCAATTGCTCGATCAGTCTATTTTCACGCTTCTTTCTACGTTGAATCTCTTGTTTAGCTAGTACCATTTCTCTATAGGTCGCTAGCCATTTCCCCCTAGGTACGTAAAGGTGAAGAGAGGATTTCCTTGCAGTCTGTTTTGTTCTCACCATTTCCTACAGGTAAACAATAACTTTTGTCAGTCTCGATGAATTGCAAGGATACACATACTTATAACTAAAATCACAGTCTTAATAGTGCAATCATTTCTTAAATCGCTGAGTTTCTAAACCTTCAGGACCTAAAGCCTAAGCTTTGATACCAACTCTGTAACGCCCCAAACTCGGTTCTGACAACGCGGTCCCACAGTTTGGCTACGTCACCAATAATCAATGCTTAAATGATAACAAACCCTAATCTCATAATCAATATCATTAAAATCCCCAATCATAATTAAAAACAAACCTTAATAATCTCAATACAGTTCTCAAAACCAAATCAAATTTAACTCAATATGATTACAAAGTATTTCAAAAGAAAATAGTAAAGTTCTAAATCCTGGATGACTTTAACGTTTACTCGAGTCCACGATCTAACCACCTTACTTGTTACCTGGAAGGAGGAATAGAATAAATGGTGAGCGAACAATGCTCAGTAAGTTCATATACAACTCCTCCGGTTACTAAGGAGGAGTTGACTCGAAAGAAAAACAATTAATCAAAATATTTCGTCGATCAGATAACAAAAGAGATGATTCTCAATCATCGGTAACAACGAATAATCGTTGATCAATAAAGCAATGTCCAATGCAATAAATCAGATATTAATACGACGTTTCAAACGAAAGACAAGAGACACAAAAATGACTACGAGAGGTACAGCTACCGCCAACCGTCCCATACCAGTTGGAGATAGCGTCCAACTCGCGGATACCATGATCACATAAGTAATGACTCCAAAGAGTCCGACAATACGATAATTCAACAATACGATAAGTTTTGGTATATCCGGATAACCACACCACTTCTCCAGTAGTGTTCAATAAATTCAATAATACGATAGTGTCACGCTTTTCCCCGTGACGGGTTGTTCTGACTTAGTGATCAAAGTAGAATTTCAAAAAAATTCAAATATGTCAATATGCAATGGCGATGTAACAATTTTTGATTCACAATGATATCTCATGAGGTAGAAAAACGGATGCATGAGATTTCGAAAATACAATTAATGAAGTAAGAACAAACGTACGTTCGACGGAATTCAAAGCAATTATCGACTTAAAGTCGGCATACGTGTACAATAACGTTATATCAATAAAATATAATGGAAGCCTAACGATTCGGAATAAAAGAGTTCAAATACCTAAACGAAGTATAATCCCTTACCTCGTAATTGCAAAACGAAGCTAACACGTACGCGAATGTCGTTATACGCGATTGTCCGAACCTATAATTAAAACGCAAATACTAATTACCCAATTATACTAATAATTATTAGATAGACTAATCCAAAATAAATACTATTTTAACAAAACTCTTTTCTATTAAAAAAATTATTTAATTTTTATACTATATCATAATATTAAAATTACAAGTAAAGTATTACCAAAAGAAATACTAATTTATTAATATAAAATTAACCATATTAATAATTAACCAAAATATTCCCAAATCATACCCATAGAAAATAGTCCAAAATATAAAATATCATCCCTTCTCCACAAACTCTACACAAACATAAACTCTACACACTTAAACATACACACACTGCTACACATCTAACACACACGCACTCAACCCACACACTCACACACACACTGACACCTAGTCTACCCCACCTCCAGTTTCTCTTCCTTTTCTTTTACTCTTCTTTTCTTTCTCTTCTCTTTTCCTTCTCCTTTTTCTTCTCCTTCCCAAACCGTAAAACCACCCCTCCTACTGTAAATTTCTTTTCCTCTGTTTCTTTGTTTCTTTCTTTTCTTCCCTTTCTTTTTCTCTTTTTTTTTTTCCCAGCTTCTCCCCTTTTCTTCTTCTTTTTCTCCTTCTTTTCTTCCAGTAACAGCCACACGCACAACCACACACATACGCACACACTTCGTGTCGACTTCCCACCGAATCCGTCCCTTTCCCCTCTTTCTAATTCAAATGGCAGCACACACAAAACATAGCTATTATTCCAAGTTTCAAAATATTGTCCCCAATTATTTTCTTTACACCACGTATATATATCAAGTCACTAAAATTTCCTATTGTATCAAAACTGAAATTACATACTATCAAGAGAGGAGGATGGCGACTTACTTGATCGACGTTTTGCGCTCTAAAATCCCGAGATTTTTTCACCTCTTGGCTCCCTCAACGTTCTCCCTCTCTTTTCTTTTTTTTTTTTTTTTCGCTTTGCCTATCTCTTCAATGCTCTTGGGTGAAAATTTTCCTCTTCTTTTGTTTCTCTCTACAGGGCTCACGATCTCGAATTAACGGCATCACTACTCAAGACTCCTAGAAGAACTCTCTCTCTCTCTTTAAAATTCAAAAACCTCAATCCCTTATCCCCCATTAACTGATCCCTCAAGCCAACTAATTGGATGTCCCGTTTGTTGAGCGTGCGGCTCCTTCACGTCTTCTAATCTTTTTTTTTTTTTTTTTTTTTTTATTACCAAAAGATAATCGACCCAAATGGAATTAATTACACTGAAAATAGTTATTATCACAATTAACTAAATAATAAAATAAATACGGGGTATTACACCTTTGATATCAAGCAAAGTGCAAACTAAACTCTCACCGCAATTCTTTTCAACATGCATTAAATCTAAACAATGACGTACTGGAAAATACTGCAAAAAAGAAATTGACATAATGTTATTGACTAATAAACTCTACACTTTTATTAAAGTATTATTAAAGTCTACCTAATGGTTTACCTCGTGATAAGGCAACTCAAAAAAAATTGGCTTCTTCTTCCACATGAGGCCCTTCACGACATTCTTTCTTTTAGTCTTCCACTTCCTCTTCTTGTGGCCCTTACCTTTTTCCCTTCCTTTTTTTGTTTGTTCATCATTGATCATTTCCTCCCCTTTTCCAAAATCATTTTTAATATCACTAACAACTTTTAAAACTTCCAAACCAGTAAGTATTAAAGGCTTGCCTCTCTTCTCAATGGTTCCATCAAACCAACTCTTCTTCTTTCGATAAGGATGATTGGATGCAAGGAATCTTTGATGACCCATGTACGCACACTTGTTGCTGTAAGGTAGCCATATTGAACAAGTATCAACACCACAAATAGGACATGCTGCCTTACCTTTTGTAGTACATCCAGCCAGATTTCCATAAGCTGGGAAATCATTAATTGTCCACATCAAAATGACCCTTAAATTGAACATGCTCTTCTTATATCCATCAAACACCTCAACCCCACTTATCCATAATTTTTTCAAGTCTTCAATGAGTGGCCTTAAATATACATCAATATCATTTCCTGGTTGCTTCGGCCCAAGGATTAACAAGGTTAACATCAAGTTCTCTCTTTTCATGCATAGCCATGGGGGAAGGTTGTAATTAACAAGCATCACGGGCCAACAACTGTATATGGAACTTAGATTACGATAAGGATTAAATCCATCGGTAGCAAGTGCAAGTCTTAAATTTCGATGATCAGCTGCGAAATCAGGCCAATTACTATCAATGAAATTCCATTGAAGCGAATCAACCGGATGTCGCATCTTGTTATCCTTACTATGATGAGTGCTATGCCATAATAATTGTTCAGAATTTTCTGATGATCTGAACATCCTTCTAAATCTGGGAATAATCGGAAAGTACCTCAAAACCTTGACCGGCACCCCCTTTTTAATTTTGCGCTCATCTCCTTTTCCGACGACTTTCCACCGGGATTTCCCACATCTTGGGCAATTATCCAGATCTGCCAAGTCTTTTCTAAATAGACAACAATCATTGATACATGCATGTATTTTTTCATACCCCAAGTCAAAGGTCTTAAGTAGCTTTTTGGTAGCATATGTTGAACCAGGAAGTGTATTACCCTGTGGTAACATGTCACTCAAGATTTTGAGAAGTTCGGTAAATGTCTTATCAGTGATACCATTGACAGCTTTATGTTTGAAAAGTACTACTGTCGCTGTCAACTTTGTGTAGTCGGTGCAACCTGGGTACAGGGGAGTTTCTGCTTCTTCTAACAATTTAGTAAACCCTTCATCTCTCCTTTCTTCAGTATATTCTGCAATCTCTTCCTCGTTAACATGCGCATCTACGAACATCCTATATGTATCTGGTATTTCATCACGATCACATGTCATTTTGGAGGAAGTTCTAGGACATTCTTCCCCATGAAAAATCCAAATATTGTATGTCTTATCCATCCCAAACATAACCAAGTGGGACACTACATCGTCACCAATTTGGAAAATGATATTTTTGAACCGAGCACAAGGACATTGAATTTTTGGGGGATTTCCTAACTTCTCCATTGCACTTGCAACAAAAGTTATAGCTCCTGCTCTATATGCAGGCAGTGGTCTACAAAGAAAAATTTTAAAAAAAATTATTTGGCTAGCAACAAGAGAGCATGCTAGTATCGAACACATATTTGAGTTCAGATACGATTACCTTGGCAGATACACCCAAGCTTTATCCATCGAAAGAATTGGGATTATAACATTACACTTAGGATGCAAATGTGGCAGCGAACCCAAGATTCAGCAGTGAAATTGAAGGTGATCCCGTTAAATTAAACACTTGAAAACCCAATTTTAGACTCTAGCACCCACAAAAACAATATGTATCATACCAGAAAACTAATTAATGTCAAATTCAGTCAAATACAGTCAACACAAAGAACAAAACAAAAAAATAATAAAAAAAGTGAAATATAAATTCAATATGTGAACAGCTTATTAAACTCCAGCACTTTTAGAAGAATGTTAGGATCCCATAATTTAAGGGATTGGCATTATTTTAGGAGAATAATTAGGTGTAAATTATAATCCCAAAATTTAAGGGATTGATGTTGATTATATGTTGTATTCTTTGTATATATAGGAGAATATAGGCTTCAAATTTTCTATCTCACTCCCTATCATGCTCTAAAGATAACCAATTGTCTTTGAGTTGGAAACCCTAGATTAAATCTCCAGGTGAACAAGTAAGCAATCTCTACTTGATTACCCTACATTCCCTACTATTTCTTCTCCAATAATCTCAAAGAAAATACCTCTGTAGTATAACATGGACACTAAGGATATTCATGTATATGTGCTGCTAAACTGGCCGCCTAAAAATCAGCTTCCTTAATTTTTGTGAAAAACTATAAATGGACACTCATTTGGGACGGAGCTGGGGAGTATTTGTTTACAAAATTTTCTAAAAGGGAAACCTTTAAATGGAGATCAAAAACCAGCTAAGATGTGTCAAGCTAGTTGCCATTGATTAGTAATTGGTCAAATGGAGTCCACTTGATATTACTCGTGAATTCAACCAGCTAAACTGAGTCGCAGTCAAATGCTTCTCATCTTGTAAGTTCCCCTGTCCCAGCTTATTTGGATGGGCTGTTGATATAAATAGAGAATAAAGTTGTAGCACAAACTTAGTTCTCACTCGCTTTGAGTAAAATTATGTGAAGGTGCACCTACGAAGAGGGTAATTTTAAACTACCTACGTATGATTTCTTCTGTCCTTACTATGGCAACCGATATGTGCATTTGTAAATTGAAATTCAAAAAGCAACTAAATGTCTTCTTGATATATCTATAACGGATAAACAAAGTTAATGAAATTTAAATATATTGACTGAATCGTATATCTTAAAAGCAAAAATATAACAAGTATTGCATGGATTTACAACAAATACGTGACAGACTGTCCGACGCCTTTTCCACAAGAGAGTTCGATTCATCACAACAAATAAGTCTTGAGATGCATAACAACCATATTTTTTTCTTTTCGATAAGAACATAAGAACCATATTCTATGATTACAAATAATAAACATGTTCTTGAAGACTTGCATCAATCACAAATTTAAAATCTCATGCCACAATCACTGCAGGAATCCAGACTAAACAATATAACCTTGCAACTTACCTGTTTTAACAAGAGAGGTAAATCTTGAGATTTAAATGGAACTTCATTGTTTGCGACAGCATGATCTATACCTCTACTATGGAAAAGCTGTCGATAACCTAGGCCAAGTTTTGGGAAAAAAAATGCAAGAGAAACAAGAATAGAATGAAACAACAACAAATGGAAATAAGAAAAGTAAATAGTTACATGGTATTAACTACCCAAGCAACTACAAACATCACAATAATTCAGGGAAACTTGCTATAAGCAACACTATCCCTTGGTTGAGCTGAAATGAAACCATATCGGCCAAGACCAAAAAGAGTGAGAATTTGATTTACATATACATTACTTGAAAGAAGTTGAGCTAGTAATGCTACTTCACTTACAACTAATAGCACGTTTTAGGCCCCAAAGGGAGGTGATGGTTCAAATATATTATCTGAATATTAATTAGTTTACTACATACAGAAATTCACAATGAAAACCAATGAAAAACCCCTATTCTTGTCCGTGTTACAAGTACAAGAATAGGCAACCAGGCAACAAAACTTGTATGACTTAAATGGTCTCTCGGCCAAGAATGATCCTATAAAATGTAATCCCTAATAGGATTTACGGTATGTTCTTATAGTAGCTAGGTCATAATATTATATATTTGCAAGAGAGGAATATGCCGACATAGGGAACTCCCGAATCGTATTCGTAAATTAACCTAGAATGCGGAAATATCACATAATGTTCAAGCGACATCTGTTCTCCGGGCTCATCAAGCCTCTCCAAATTAGAATTTTCATGGCACCTAAAAAGGATTTATCAAGAATAAAGTACTCCGTTTTAGGTGGGAAATACTGTTGAATGGTAAGCCATTTTACAATCCCGATGCCTACACAAAAACTTCGAGCATCACATGCCGTAAAAGAAATTGTATTGAATCCCTCGCTACGTATAGTGAAATCTGCAAGAAGAAACGAAGATAAAGAGGGGTTAAACCTGAAGTTGATAGATGGTGCAGACCCTCCTCGCCAAAGATACAAAGGGGAACCGAAAACTTAAAACAACCCCTTCCAAACCCAAAACATGGTAAGCTTGGTTACTTTCTCTATTTAAATTTCCTCCTTCTGGTCACCAACCATTTTTTTCTACAAATGTAAACAAAGTTGAAGGAAATACATTGAACGATAGCACTTACTGAACCTTCATCACGGCCATTGGCTCCTAACTTTTGTGACCCGGTCTACTGGCGTTCTTGGGTTGCACGAAAATTTGTAACTTTGTTAGTGTTTATAGATGAGCTAGTTTTTTTATTAACAACAACCATGAATCTCCATTGCATGATCCCATGGTAAAGGCCTCCTTTATCTTCGATGCAGCAGTAAGAACTAGAGATGCACACTTCAAAGCTTCAATGCATAAACATGGATGTGGGTTCTAGAGGATGGATCGCGTATTTATCCAGGATATGCCAACTTTATATTTAATTTTAATAAGTACCAATGATTAGACATGGATTCATGGACGACAATGGACACACCAGGCACATCCAAATTCTTACTCCCTCCATCCCAATGTAAGAGTCCCCTATTGGCTTTACATGGGTTTTAGGGGAATAGTTGACACTATGTTCACTTCCTTTAATACCCTCGAGTAATCCTCTATTGGTGTCAAATCAATTGGGCCCATTTTATTTTCTTTCTCACATTAAAGAGGGACTTTAAACAATTTGTACTAGAAACTTTCTTAAAAAGGAAAGGAGACTTTCTTTTTGGGACATATCAAAATGGAATGAAGAATTCGTGTATTGGGATGGAGGGAGTATTAGATTAAATATGTATAAATAATTTAGTATAAAATATGGTAGAATATAAATTAACCCTCGGGAAAGGTCACAAATACAAAAAAGGTATAATTGATATACCATGAAAAATGGCTTGATCAAAAACAAGTCAGGAGAATAGAATAAATACCCATGGTATGATGTTCCCTTCCTTCCAGTATCCTCTTTTTTCAATCTTTTCTTGTTTTTTGTCATTAAGATGTGTAAATACATATTCTACTCCTACATTATATTTTGATCTTTCTTTTTCTGCCATTTGTTAAACCGCACACTATTTAGCCCTAAATCCTTATTATGGGAACATTTTCAACTTCTCAAGAATACAATTAAGCACATGGATGACAAGTGGGTGGCATTGTTAGCAACCACCTGCTTTTTTACGTGGTAATGAACAAAATTCCCTCCGAAATCTGTATGTATCTGTGTGTGTGTTCGAGGGAGGGAAAGAGAGCTTTTCCTTGGGAGTAATGCCTATATATGTTTCTTCGGTTGGTAGGGTTCGCTGCTTGAAGGGTAGATATTTAATTTTTCTGCTAGGAGTAAAATGTAAACAAAAGTTTCTTCCGTAGGTATGCTTCTGCATGCTTGAAGAGTAGATATTAGGGCAATAATGCAACTTCTGATTTCTGGAAACTACTCATAGATACCAATTATACATTATTTTAGGATCATCATCAACATCCTGAGGATTGAAGGCTTACACACAAGGAACTCATGGTTATCAAATAATAAATATGTAGAAGGTGAAATGCCTAAAGGGAAAACGAGCATTGACGGGGACTGAAAGAGAGAGTGGGTATTTCAGAGAGAGAAGGTGAGAGGATAGAGAAACTTACCGGAGAAGACTCTGGACGATGAGTGTCAAAGAGATATCTGGTTGTTGTCGCAATGAGCGAGATCGATCAATTGGTTGTTGCCGCAATGAGCGAGATCAATTGGTTGTTGCCGCAATGAGGAAAGATCGTTTTGAAAAGCTCTGGTTGACGATTGTATGTGCAAGGTTTAGAGCAAGCAGCGATGAAAGGGGTTGAGAATAATGAATTGGGATTTTGACTGCGCAATTTTCTATTGCCGCGCAAAGGGGTTCAGCGAAAAATTAAATTAGACAACGTTTACTTAAAAAACGTTGTCTAAAGAACTGAAAAGCACAACGTTCCCTTCAAAAACGTTGTCTAAAAGCTGAAACAACAACGTTTATTTTTAAAACGTTGTATAAAATATAAAACACAACGTTTAATTAAAAAACGTTGTCTAAAATGGTGTTTTAACAACGTTTTTGAAACATGTTGTCTAAAAAACATTGTTAAAAGTCATTTTTGTTGTAGTGAAAAGGAATAATCTACGCTATTTAGAACTCCCAAGGACGTAAACACTTTTAGACACTTTGTGACTTTGACTGATTTTAGGATTGATATCTGACGAGAATTTAGTTGTATTTAAACAATTAGAAAACAAATGATTTATAGTACTCTTAGTGTAGTTTACAAAGTATATGTTCAATTTTCATTCAAAAATTGATCTAATTGATATGAAAAGTCAAAATGTTCTCTTCTTTTGGGGTTGGAGGGAATAAGAAATATAAACAAAGAACACACTTGGGCACAAAAACTACTATCTTAATGGAGAAGGAAGACAAGAGCTACCAAACTTAAACATTTTTAACCTAAGAAAGTTGTCTTTAATCAAATAGAATTATATTTGAAATACCGTAAGTTTTTCACACCTTAAACATCTATCATTCTTCCTCTACATAGTTCCCAACAAAAATAAAACTTTGATTGAACATATTGTCTTACTCCCTCCACTCCACCCAAAGAGTCCACGTTTGAAAGGTCTAATAATTAAGCAATATATAAGTATCATTAGAGTTTGTCATAATTACAACTACTTGAGTATAGTCAACATGTTCAAATATATTAAGGGTAGAGGTGAAAATGTTATACAACTTGTATGCATAAGTTTTGAAAGTAGACTCTTTAAGTGAAATATCTAAAAATAGAATAGTGAACTATTTGCTGGAACCTGGAAGGGAGCGAGTATTTATAAGTATTAGCTTCTTTTGAAAAGCGATGTTGCTAAGACGGGAGAATATGTAACAATAAGAAAGATGATTGAAATGTTGTATTTAGTACCTTGAAGAAAGTTGGAGAATCTTTGAAATGCCAAGAACAACGATCTTATGATGATTATCATATTACTATTTAATATGAGAACCTACACAATAGAAATGTAAACTATAGTGGTTAAAATATGTATTTCGAATCAGGTTCAATGCAAACACAAAACATAAGTTCATCATAATAGGCATTCATGTCATACCTTAATTGTGTTCTTTAGATAAGTATAGGTAGAATCATTTACTACTAAGGAAATGTTAATGGCTAAATGTTTAATTACTAATTCAACTACACATGAACCAAAAATGAAGAGTTGAAAAATGACATTTTGTTCATATAAATGAAATTTAAGAACGGTTTTACTGCTTTTGTGGATGGCTAAGAAATAATTTACATGCATTCTTTGATTAGAACAATTAGTCATAGCAACCCAACAAATGGAGATACTAGTAGCACACTAGATTGGTCACTATGTGTGCCCACAAGAACATCTAGACACATAATAGTGAAAAATAAATATCTATATGTGTGGGTGTGTATGTGTGTGTAAATAGATATTTGTACAATTATGAACTTATATAGACATACATGAATTTTGTCATAGATCTACAATAAGATCTGCAAAAACAATACTAAATTAGATCTAAATTAAAACATACGCATTAATATAGACTTGTTAAATCCATGAAAAAAATAATTAAAGGCAAATTAGATATTTGATGGTCCAATTTCTTCTATAAAAGGAATTTGTGACAGTGCGTACGTAGATTATCAAAGTGAATCCAAAGGAAGACCCAGAATCATCAAGGTAAGATTGAATACCAAAAAAATGAAATAAAATTAAAGGATGATAAATTACCTTCATGTTTACTTCAATTATTACAATTACCATCTGTATAAAGTCTATATGCATCGTAAACATCGATTTTGGAAAGTGGATGAAGAAAAAGAGGGAGAGAGGGAGAGAGAGAGAGACAGAGGGAGGCAGAGAGAGAAAGAGATGCATATAAGCTCCAAGGAGGGAAAACGAGTATAAGAGCTATACAGAGGATGGAGGGCAAGCCTTACAAAACCCTAATTGTTCAAAGCCTTCATATATATAAGAATCCCTACCGAAACAAATGGTTAGGATTAAAAATTTTATAATACATATATTAATAGATTTGAATATAACAACAAATAACTAGGTCAAGTGGACTTATACCACACATCATCTACTAAATTATATGATATAGATTTCAAAGTGCAAGCAATAATAAACTTGATAATTATTGACCCATATTTACCCATTTAAGCCCAAGAATAATTCTTGATCCATATATCAATCCATTTAGGCCTAAGAGCACTTAAAGTATGTTTTCCTACTCCTAGACCTTCTAAAAGCCCAGAACCTCTCTTGGGTAGTTGCACATAAGTACTCGTCTAAGTGACTTGAGATTGGGTGTCACAATTTCTTTAGCCATTGAATCTTAATTTCCATGTTAATATATTTAGATTGATATATCTATCTAGATTATGTTAACTTCTGTCGAACATGTGGTGCTTGAGTATCTTCTAAAATTGTGTATCAACATGCAATTATACATGGTGTAAGATTTAGCTTATCGATACATTGAATATATCATAAACTACAATATTACTTTTGTCTTTTAAGTTATCTCTATCTAATCTAAATTCTTTAAGAGCATTGCTATTAACACCCCCCAAACCTCTAAGTACACCCCTCCTAAATTTTCAACCCCCCTAAGTACTAAACACACCCACTAATTTTTCTATTTTACCCTCTCTCACCATCTCTCCTTTCTCCCTCTCCTTCCTCCTCCTCCCTCCCTCCGTCTTTTGCCTTCTTCCTCTCTCCTTCCCTCTTTTTTTTTTCTTCCCTTCATCTCCTTTCTTCCCTCTCCACCTCCTCATCCCTCCCTTGTTTTTCCTCTTCCTCCCTCCCTCCATTAAATAAACACGGGATGTCCCACTAAATGTTGATTCACACGGGAACTCAATGGTGGTCGAGCCACTGAACCAATCAATTGAGTTGGGCTGTAGATATTCCTTTAT
>CM028361.1:47885256-48050256 GCA_016624345.1 Platycodon grandiflorus | reverse complement strand
TACATGATCGAAAGCTTTGCGAGTTGGGTTAGAAACATCGTGTGGACCAAGCCTCTCTTCCAAAATTCGAAAGATGATAATGATTGATGACGAAGTAAGTGACAAATTTTTCATAATTTTAATTTTAATAATATCTCAAAAGTGCAAGAATTTTGTATGCGCACTTCAGTCCCCCAATATTTAGCAAAATTGTTGTTGTTTTCGAAAAAAGGATTCTTGTGACACACATGTACATTATTCTTTTTATATTGCAACATCATTCCTTTTAACAAAAAAGAAAGAAAATATGCATGTTTAGGTTGATGCCGAAAATAGTTTACTATTGTAGCCCAATGAATATATAGTTCACATTTTTATTTTTATGATTTATGTCAGTTGGTAATATGATTTTTGTATGGTTAATATGATTATTTTTTTTTATGTTTAGATACACGGTTGAGAAAGTAACTATAGCTGAGTTCCCATATGAACTTTTGGTTATTGATGAACAATAAAATGTGAATCTTAGTGTCTATATGATTTTATCTTGCTAATGAGCCTATATATCAGTTTGACTGAGAGTAGGAATAAGAGACCTAGACTTATAGTATGAGGCAATATTGCTAATTCCACATGACTAATCAACAAAAGTAACCAAGGCTGCCACCTCCTACCCAATACTAAGCATTGATATCTAAAAAACAAAAAAGATCTATAGCAATGCAAAGTGGAGCAACAAAGAACAAAAGAATCCACTAGAAATTTAATTGCCGAAATACAGCTTGCTTCCATTGATTGCTGCAATGTTTCTTTTAAAAATTTCTGCATTTTCCCTGTCTCATCACTTCTATGATAACTACCTAGATGTCTCCAACATGTTTTTGATTCATGGGTCAGATATTAAGTTGACAGGAGGCTCTCTATCCATCATGTTCTATTATCTAACTCAGGCCAAAGACTTGGAAGCCATAATCATGTCAGCCTTAAAATGTTATACTCTCTTACTAGACCCACCACTCAATTTGTAATACCCCAAATTTTCGTTAATAATATTAAAATTGTATAAATCAATGTTGCAAATTATTTTGGGCCGATTATATCTGTTTTGGGCTTCGTAATAAAAATGTCAATTTGATTCGATATTTTTGATATTGTTGTGTTGGGTTTAGCCCGGAAAGTGTTTCAAATTTGTTAAGTCTGAGTTAGTTAAGCCTAAAAAAAAAAAAAATTACGTGATAATGTTGATTGATAACTGAACAACGTGGGTTTTGGGAAGTCATTTAGTTGGAGGATTAGTAGAGATAAGATTGCTTTTGCTGAGGTTTAAAAGAGAGGTTGTTTTTTTGGAGTCTTCATAAGAGAGGTAACCAGTTGGGAAGTACGTTCGTCATACCATATTGAGAGAGAGCCGTGATCAACCTAGAGAGAGAGAGAGTGTGTGTGACGGCGCAAGGAGGAGAAGTGTGACGCTGGGAGTTGATCGGGAAGCGGTTTTGTGAAGAAACAACTTGAGGTAAACCTTGGTTCCCTTCTCCGATCGTAATGATACTGTTATTTTACTCTTCATAATGCAAGTCTGATTTGTGAGTTCGAAACGGTACGAAACGGAGGATTTATGTATTAATTGTGTGATCGTTGTTGTTGGGTGTCCATTAATGGTGTATGTATGTAAATAGGTAATTATTCTGGGTGCATGACAGTGTGTGTGGTGTGTGTATGTATGGAGGTGTGTTACTGTGAGTGTGGGTGTGTGTGGGATGCTAAGAATAAATATTACGAGGAGCATTCGTGATCCGTATGTGTGTGTATGTGCATGTTTTGGGCGCAATCGAAGGGAAGAAAAAAAAATGGAAACAGACGAGGAGTATTTGTGATTTGTGTATGTGTGTGTGTGCGGGATTTTGGGTGCAATAATCAAATGGAAAAAGAGTTTTCAAGACTAGTGTTGTGAGTTGAGATTTGATTTAAAGAATGGAAGCAAGAAAAAAAAAAAAACAGCTTAGAACAGGGCGTGCGGCAAGGAAGAAGATGATGAAACAATTTACAAGTTCACCCCTAAGCTTTCACACTTGGATTGTTAGTTTTTAAATATTCGAATAGTCCCTAAGATACTAACATGGTGAATAAACCCTCGGGTTTTAAGTTTTCGAATTGTGGTATTTGTGTATGTTTAGTATAGGAGTTTTATATAAATTTTTATGGTTATTTTTGTTAAAAGTTAGTTTAATAAATTAGGTGTAAATTGGTTTTAGTATTTTGAAATTATGGAATTAGTATTCGTATTAGTTAGCTAATAGTTACGTTCTGTTTGGAATATTAGATTCGAGCAAAAGGAGTTAGCGCTTCGTTACGTTTCGGTGATTTTGTTATTTTGGACCACGCGTTATAAAGGTAAGGGATTATACTTCGTTTAGGTATTTGAACTCTTTTATTCCGAATCGTTAGGCTTCCATTATATTTTATTGATATAACGTTCTTGTACACGTATGCCGACTTTAAGTCGATAATTGCTTTGAATTCCGTCGTACGTACGTTTGTTCTTACTTCATTAATTGTATTTTCGAAATCTCATGCATCCGTTTTTCTACCTCATGAGATATCATTGTGAATCAAAAATTGTTACATCGCCATTGCATATTGACATATTTGAATTTTTTTGAAATTCTACTGTGATCACTAAGTCAGAACAACCCGTCACGGGGAAAAGCGTGACACTATCGTATTATTGAATTTATTGAACACTACTGGAGAAGTGGTGTGGTTATCCGGATATACCAAAACTTATCGTATTGTTGAATTATCGTATTGTTGGACTCTTCGGAGTCATTACTTATGTGATCATGGTATCCGCGAGTTGGACGCTATCTCCAACTGGTATGGGACGGTTGGCGGTAGCTGTACCTCTCGTAGTCATTTTTGTGTCTCTTGTTTTTCGTTTGAAACGTCGTATTAACATCTGATTTATTGCATTGGACATTGCTTTATTGATCAACGATTATTCGTTGTTACCGATGATTGAGAATCATCCCTTTTGTTATCTGATCGACAAAATATTTTGATTAATTGTTTTTCTTTCGAGTCAACTCCTCCTTAGTAACCGGAGGAGTTGTATATGAACTTACTGAGCATTGTTCGCTCACCCTTTATTCTATTCCTCCTTCCAGGTAACAAGTAAGGTGGTTAGATCGTGGACTCGAGTAAACGTTAAAGTCATCCAGGATTTAGAACTTTACTATTTTCTTTTGAAACACTTTGTAATCATATTGAGTTAAATTTGTTTTGGTTTTGAGAGCTGTATTGAGATTATTAAGGTTTGTTTTTAATTATGATTGGGGATTTTAATGATATTGATTATGAGATTAGGGTTTGTTATCATTTAAGCATTGATTATTGGTGACGTAGCCAAACTGTGGGACCGCGTTGTCAGAACCGAGTTTGGGGCGTTACACAATTACTCAACTATTGCTTTTCTATAATAGAGGGTTACAAATCCTTAAACCAGATCTCTCTAAGTATAATGTGATACATGATCCTTCAAATAAGAACATTGTACTACTCAAGTTGGTTGCAAGGGACAACCATTGAAGAGTATGGCAAAAACATTATAGCAGCTATGGAGAAAAATGGTCTATTATGCCACGTACTTTGACCAAATTTCTAATTTTGTCAGTATACTTTTCTATGCATAATATAAATTAATTGTATTGAAATATGTTTCATCGACTTTTACACTCGACAAATACTCCTATGCTTGCAGGGTGTTCAAATTGGCATCATAATTTTCAACGAAGACATCAATCACTTCGCTAAAACATTTGTTGCCAACAAAACATATCAAATCACCAATGGTGATGTCAAGAAGGTGAACTCAATGTTTTCGAATGTACATCCCGAGAAGGAAATCGTGCTTAAAAGATATTTAAATGTCCAAGTTGCATATCAAGCTATCGGTGACAACATTAGCTATGATTTCAAGGACATCAAAGACATTCAAAGTCAATCTCATGGAGACGACATTGGTAAATTGAGTTTCCCTAAACAACTACTATCTTATAAATATCTTTTCCAATAATATCTCATTGTTATTTTACAACTGTAGATTTTTGCAGCATTCTCACCAAAGTGAAAGATTGTCGAACCATTGAGAACTCAAGAGCAGCTAAAAAATCTTTAAGGGAAATAACCGTAATAAACACAAAGTAAGACAAATAAAGAAAAGCCAAGAGAACCAGCTTTTCTTCTTCAGCAAAATATATATATATATATATATATATATATAGTTGTTTTTCCAAAAAAGATGTGATACTTATTCAAGAAAAAGACCATATTGGTGTAATTAATTAAGAAAACATATATACTATGTAATTACTTAGTTATTATAACCAAAACTATACAAGTACCAACCAACAATTATCAGTCTTTGGGAAGATTTAGCGACAAACGAAGGAAGTGAACTAGAAGAAATTGTTGGTCAATATACAATCGTTGCTATCACAAGGGCTACGACAAGGAAATACCTAGGAAATAATTCAATAATATAAATATTTGTGCACATCGAAACTCAATTAGTAAATTTTTATTCTTGCATGTGAAATTCAGTTGCATACAACAGCTACATCAGTTCTACAGATAGCACCAAAATGCCCAATGATGGAGAATTTTCAGCAAAGGTGTAAATAAATTTTTTAAAAATTTTGAATTAAATAATATTAATTTTTTGTCATAAAATTACAAGTTAACCACAATCGAGGATACATTAAAAATATCACAAAAGTCAATGAGACAAAGGAGCAAAGGCGCAACCGAAGTGACAGTTCAAGAAATAATTCACAAGAGACAGATCTTAGCAGAGGTAAATTGAATATATAAATATTTATTTGTTATACAAATTCTATTTTACTTGGAAAGACGCTTCCAAAAGCAAAAATTTACTAAATTTTTTATATTAAAAATTAAAATTAAATTTGCAGAATACATATTACTGTATCAAAGGAATAGTTGATAAAGTAGAGAATAAGCCAACAATTTGGTACGACGCATGCAAGAAATGTGCAACATCAATTATGAAAAATGGAAAAACCCCAAAGTGTAGCAAATGTGATGAAGAAGATGTCGACATTGTGCAAAGGTACTAGCCGATTTTCTCCACTAAACATTTTAGTAATAATTCACAGAATGTTAGCTGAACAGTGTTTCATTGTCAATAGATAAGAGTCACATTACATGTCGTGCAAGGCGAGCAAAATGCATGGATTACACTGTTTGAGGAGGCGGCAGTTGTATTCGTGGGGTACCCAATACAAGAGTACATATCATCAATAAAGGGGGTAAAAATATTATAACACCACTTATATGTAGAGCACAAGTTTTTCTAAAAAACACAACTTATTAGATAGTATTAATTATTCTTCATTGACTATATAAATTATACAACTAATACAGGGAGAATATGCATCAAAATATTATCAAGGATTCAGTACACAAACTTCAACGGAAGTCCGATTCCTTGTCCCTCTAAACCAAAGAAACACAGATTATTGAGTAAATTCCTAATATATATTTATATTGAATTTTCTCATCTATTAACAGATTTTGGTATATATACTGAATACGTATGTGGGAGTATCATGTACATGGCTGTACTATCGAACACAAAAAAGCACATAGGACATATCCTCTAAAACTTGGATGCCAAAGTGTTGAGAGGTGTTGACATTTCATTACAGAGACAAAATGTTCGTGATAGAGGCCCTTGTTTCGACCAATCTCCTAAATATGGACTCCAAACCATTCTCGGTGCCTTCAATTTGGCACTCTATGGCTTCCATATCATTCGAAATTTGAGATTGATCTTCACTTGGTATTTCAACCTTGTGAATCAATTTCGAGACTATTGACCATCTCTTTGGCTGTGGTTTTGAAACAGGCACACATAAGAACGATAATAAGGATTGGAACAATGTGATGCTCACTGCATTAACTTCCCTTAGCACTCTAATAACCGATAACAGGTGGTGATCTATATCTAAGAGCGATGAGCCCCCAATTTTGTTATCTATTTGATTCATAGCTGCAATCAATCTCTTGACATCCTTCATTGTCCTCCTTCTGAAGGAATTTTATTTCGCAATGCTGCTTTCAATGCTGGAATCTCCCTTTTTCCTTCGTAAAGTGATAGGGCGGATTTTTACTATGTAATTCCTATGTTTTCCGGTCTTATATTTCGTGATTTCCATGTAATTAGTTAGGTTTGATGTATTTTGAGTGATTTTATGTATTGTGAGGATTATGAGAGAAACTATGTGATTTGAGAGAATTTTAGAGAGTTTTTGATGTAAGTGTTTTTGGTCCTCAAAAGTAGCTCAAGTTTATCAAGTTCTACACCCATGGAAGTCAAGTCAAGCTCAATCGAAGAAGATCGGAAGCGAGCTAAGGAGTCAAGAGAAAGAAAAGGAAGAAATCTGCAATTTTGTCCAGGGGACGAGTCGTCCCCATTTTGCCTAACTATTCCCCAACAAGGGGACGACTGATTCAGAAGGGCTTGAAGTCAGGCATGAGTCGTCCAGCATGTCACGACTCGTGCTCATGTTATGAAGGCTAAGGCACGACTCGTGCCGGGGAGGACGAGTCGTACCCAGTCGGGCTGGATCGTAGATTGACAAATTTTTGGCAGTTTTTAATATTTTTAATTTATTTTATTTTCCTTTTTTATCTAGGTTTTAGGTAGTAAGTATAAATACTATCTCTTTTCTTATTTTTAGGGTTATCATCTTTTTGGTTTAGTTTTCCTAGAACCAAGATTCAAGCTTTGAATTTCTATGGAGAACTAAACTCCATTACTTTGGATTTGAGATCTTGATCCGGATTTTTATTTCTATTGGGGTATTTCTTTTTCCTAATTAATTCTTGTTCATAATCTTGCTTGTATTGATTTAGATTGATTTCTAGGGTTTGTGGATTTGGTCAATTCACTTGTCCTTTTTATTAATCTTTGCTAGATTACTCGTTCTGTGCTAGAATTAGAGTTTTCATTGTAGCATCTTCACGAATTGTGTATGTGCCATAGCAATTCGAGAAGTAGGCAAGATTAGACGATTATCTAATTAACCTTAGAAAGCGTTCTTGATTTTAGTCTCTTAAAACATCATCAATTAATCTTTAGACCTTTTCTGTGCCAGTTTAGGTTTAATTTTAATTAGAGTTTATAGTGAATGTGCCACTGCTATAAACTAAACTGAAAGAAGAGATAGAGATTGAAATACATCTCGTAATCAAGTGAATAAAAATTATGGTGAAAAAGAATTATCAGTGATATTATAATTAAAATCTGGTGACAGTATCAAATCTGAAGTTTCTTTAAATTATTATTTCAAACACTTCGTTTATTTTTCCTGTTTTAGGAGTTAATTAAGAATCTCAATTAAACCCCCAATCTGGTCAAGTGACTGTTCGCAAATAATCACTGTTCTTCGTGGATTGACCCTGACTTACCCTAATTACATTATTAGTGACCGAGTTTAGGTCTAATTTTGTAGGCGTGCGACTAAGCCTACCAAATTTTGGCGCCGTTGCCGGGGAACGGTGTTATTGTTTGCGTTCTTTTTCTTTTCTTATTTGTTTTAATTTTCTTTTAGTTCTTTAACTGTTATCTCTTTAGTTATATTTACTACTTGTTATCCTGTAGTGTGGAACCGTGTATGGTCCACACTCGTTCTACTAACAATTTGACTGTTTCGTTTGATCCAGAAATCGAAAGATCTTTCAGGAAAGGACGACAACAAAGCAGGAGAGTCAAGGAGATATTGTTAGCTGAAGAGATGCAGAACGGAGATAACGCAGGTGGTGGTGGACAAGCTGGAGATAATGCAGGTGGTGGTGGACACGCAGTTCCACCACAGACATTGAGGCAAAGGACTGCTCCGAATTGGAATGATCAACCACATGCCGTCCAATTCCCCGCTTTACCTGCCAGGGTGACATTTGAGTTGAAGCTGGGGCTACTAAATTAGCTACCGCACTTTACAGGGATGCCCGGAGAGGATCCTAATCAGCACATCTCTCAGTTTGTGCAAATTTGTCAGAGTATGAAGCCGGCAACGCTTCCGATCGAGCATCTGTTATTGAGGGCGTTTTCTTTCACACTGAAAGATAACGCGAATGGGTGGTATTATCACTTGCCACCTAATAGCATCACGACATGGCAGCAGATGAAAGAGGTATTCCTAGAAGAGTTCTTCCCTCAGGATCTGATTAATGTTATGAAGAGGGGCATCAGCAATATGGAGCAAAAGGCAGATGAGACCCTATACGACTACTACAATCGCTTCCACAAGCTTTGTAGGAGTTGTCCATATCATGGGTTTACTGAGGACCAGCTGATCGTCTATTTTCATAGAGGGTTGACCATTCAGGATAAGAGATTAGTGGATTCATGTTGTGGGGGGAGTATTCTGAATAAGACCACTGAGGAAGCTAAAAAGTTGATCGAGGAGCTAGCTAAGAGTACGAGGACCCATGGCAAGAGGTCAAATATGAGACAGGTTAGCGCAGTAGGTTCTAACAGTGGGTTGATCAATAAGCTCGAGACAGATATAGAGGATCTTAAGGGTATGGTAAAGCAGTTGGTTCTGGGACAGACGCCGAAGCCGTGTGAGATTTGTTATGACATTACGCACCCGAAAGATTCGTGCCCTTCTTTGCAGACGGGTGAGATGGAGAATGTTAATGCAGTTGGGTTTGCACAGCAGGGACTGAGACCAATGGGTAACACCTATAACCCCAGCTGGAGAAATCATCCTAATTTCAGATGGGGTACAGGTCAGCAGCAGAATCAATCGGGTGGTCAGGGACAGCAGTTTGGTAATCAGCAGGGTTATCAGCAGCAGCAGTATCAGGGTAATCAGTACAACTCTTATAGACCACCATATGGACAGCAGCTGTGACACCCTAGTTCTCTTAATTGCATAATTTGCATGTTATATATCTTGTTCGCATGAATAGAAATGCCATGTTAGTATAATGTATTATAATTTGATAATTTCTGCTTGTTTTAGCTTTGTTTACTTGTGTTGCTCATACAAAAATGATTTGGTATGATTTTTAGTAACCAAAATGACTTTGTACTCGGTGAGGTGCATCGGGTACAAAGCGATCGCCTTGTTTTTGGACGAGCGATCGCTTTGTAGACGAATGTACTATTGAGAAACGGGTACAAAGCGATCGCTTTGGTCCTTAACAAAGCGATCGCCTTGTAGGCAGAATGTCAAAGCGATCGCCTTGCTTCGTGGGAGGGCGATCACCCTGTTACGCTGAAGCTTTATTTTAATAATTGTTGACTTGTAGACTGTTTGTTTAAGTTGGGACACGTCCCTAAGTGAGAGATCAGCTCACTCATACCTCCCTTACGCCTCAACACAGGGAATGACCCTCCACTTCACCCACTTCACCCAAAACCTTCTTAGAACAAGTAAGAGAGAGACGTGTGTGTTCTTGGTGAGATCACTGTGTGTTTTCATCTCCTCCATTTCCAACCACTCAAACTTGCATGCAAAGCCATATTTGTGTTCCTTGAGACTAGAGAAACAACTTGGGAGGCTTTGATTCTTCTTTTGTTGGGTTAAATTGTGTGTTTGAGGTAAGTACCCAATCCCTTGTCTTGTATGCTCAATATCAAGTATGCTCCCTTCATGATAGTTTTAGTTTACATGTTTAAGAAGACATGCATCATGTTAAAAACTTGAAATTCCTTAAGTAAATTTTCGTGAATTTTGGATTAATGACTCATAATTGATAATTTGAACTTGTGTCAAGTATGAATAATGTTCTAGGATGAACTTGGAATAACTTTTGTTCTTGGACTTGTTATAATTCATCACTTCGAAAATTGATGGACATGTTAGGGTTCACAAGTGTGGAACTTAAATCTTGATGGACTAAAAGTCACGAATGACATATAGTCTAATTGCATATGAATCGAGAACTTAGAAAAGAGCCATGAATTGCACATAGCATTCATTCGCTACTTAGGAATATTTTAGCAATAACTCATCGGAGTTGCGTTAGAGAGTCATTGAACAATACCGACTCTACAAACAAATCCCTACGACGTTTAGAGTTCAATCGAATTGTAAATTTGTTCTTGGGAATTCTTGACATGATTGATCTATTGCTCGACTTGTACATTATAGAATAACATGCCTACTTGATCGGACGAGTCGCTCTTGTCGACCTCGCTCCATTACTTGATTTATTACGTGAGTAAACATCTACTTGACTCGGACACGTTCGCTCTTGTCGAACTTGCTCCTTACTTGATTTGTATGACAAGTAAATACCTACTTGACATACCATTAGTCCAGTGGCATTAAGTGAATTGTATCGATGGTCAACGATGCATCATAGTCATGAATCATGAGGTTCATGATGATGATGGGTCGCCATACCATAACTTGCACACACCCTTCACTACGATCACGGTGGAGAAGAGTACCATGTCGTAACCAAAAGGGCGCTTGGAATAATACTAATCGTGGTCGATGTATCATACACGTGCATCCGACAAATACAATCGTTATAACCTTGTCTATTTCAGGGACTACGAAGCGGCACCGGTTCTATAACATATCCTAATCCTATGTGATTTAATTACGCACCTATGTGAAAACAATGTGCATCGCGACATGAGAACTACGTGCTAACATGATCTTGCTTGATACGTGCTATGTATGCCTTGCATTATATCTGTCATGCATATTGGTTACTTACAAAGTCTTTATGACTTACCCCCTCCCTTTTACTGTTTTAGATCCTAGTCGTCCAGGTTCGTCTTCTCGAGGTTGATCGTCTTCTCGTGCTCGTGATCGTTCACCTAGAGGTGGTAGCGTTGGCTTTTGGTTTCTTCTTTTGCAAGGACGTGGGGTTTAAGCAAGTCATTTAGACTTCGCTTGGGAATGTGTAATCATAGTAACTTGTACTTGTCGTAGACTAAATGAATATTCTACTTATGTCTCTTGTTATTTGCCGGCACTTGTTGGCCGAGCCTTGTTTACATGTATATGGTTCACTTGTTAAGACTTCCGTGAGCATCCCTTTAGCTCTTGTTTATTGATGTGGTTTCTCCGGCATGTTTAGCCGTCGAGGTGTTTATATATTAGCATGACTTGTTAGTGTTGGGTTCCTAATTTCGCCGATGACTTGGTTTACTTGTTATTAATTGTTATATCGGGTTTTGAAGTTTTAAATATTCCGGCTTTTTAATGCCGAGTTTTATTTCGTGTCCAATGTTGCGTCACGTTAGTTGTGATAATCGAGTCCTTGCATGATTGTAGTCCTTATTTGGACGGCTCGACCCGCGTTCCCATCTCGGGGTCGGGGTTGGGTCGTCACTTGGTATCGAGCTTTATAGGTTAGCTATCGGCCGGGATAGGTTCCATGGCCTAGTTGGGTTAAGTTCTTGTGTGATGTTCTAACGTCGAGTGATTTCTTATAGGTGTATCATGGTGCGACCTAGACCGGGGCTAGTAGCGGTGGAGCCGGTATTGGTCGAGGTAGAGGCGGGCCTAGGAGGGTTCCCGCCGAGCCGAGGCTAGAGCTCCGGAAGAACCCGAAGTTGAGGTACCCCCACCTCGAATCGGGGTGATGAGAATGCCCGTATGGCGGGCTTGTTTCGTAGAATGATGACGGTTATGACCGAGTTGGCACAAGAGGGTCAAGCAGAGGTGTACCACCTCCACCACCACCACCGAACTGAACCGAGGCGGAAGTTTCACCACCTCGTAACGAGGCACCGCCGAACCTAGAGCTAGAAATAATACTACTTTGGAGAGGTTCTTGAAGATGAAACCTCCATCTTTCGAGGAGAGTCCGATGCTAGTAAAGCGAGTTATGGCTGGAGGACTTGGAGAAAATCTTTGCAGCTCTAGATTGCACGGAGGAAGAGAAGGTTGTCTTAGCCGTGTATAAGGCGAGAGGGCGCGAATCATTGGTGGAGAGTATTGTTGGCAAGTGGGATCTTAACCGGGTTCCAAAGATTTGGTCTAATTTCGAGAAGGAGTTCAAGGCTTCTTATGTACCTATGGTGGTGAGGAGAAAGAGGGAGAAAGAGTTCCGGGATCTAGAACAGGGTTCTATGACGGTGGCTCGATTCACCAAGTTCACCGAACTGTCTCGTTATTGTGCACATCTTGTACCCGATGAGCCCATGAGGGTGCTCAAGTTCGTTAAGGGTCTAAAGACCGAGTATAGAAGGCAGCTCTTGTCATTGCGGTTGCGGACTATAGGGTGCGGTTGATCGCGCCTATGAGATCGAGAGAGATATAGAGGAGCACAGGCGAAGCTCTTGTGCGATCCTCGCATCGCGATCATCGCAGCTCATCTCGGGTGACCTCGCGGCATTCGGAAGGGTCGGTTTGGGTCGGTGCGGTCATCGGGGCAACCGCCGTAACGGTGGTCGGTCTAGGCGGCGATCGGATGGACAGCCTAGGCGTACTTCGATGGTCGTGATAATCGTACTCCGCCTTCGCAGGGCGGCAAGGCCGGCGGAGTGAGCCTGTTGAGTGTTCCTTTTGTCACAGTGGGGCATTCGTACAATGAGTGTAGGGTCGACTTGGGCGTGTTTGGGTTGTGGAGATACAAATCACCGAGTGAAAGATTGTCCCAAGTTTAAGACTACTCACCGTGGGTTCGGTTCGGATCGGGCACCAAGAGGGATAGTGATGGGCGTCCTAAGGCCCAAGCTCGTGTTTTGCGCTTGATCGGCGTGGTGTTCCGAGTCGACCTCGGTTGTTGGAGGTATTCTCTCGGTCTTCGGCCATAGGGCTCGAGTTCTTATAGATCCGGGTCTTCTCATTCCTATGTTGCATCGCATTTCATTGAGCATTTGTGCGTGTTACCTTCTCGCTTACCTTATGTGCTTGAAGTGTCTACACCGTTGGGTGATCAATTGTTGGCGTCGGAAGTTTATAAAGCTTGTGATGTGCTTGTATGTGATCGGGTCTTGCATGCGGATCTAGTAGTTTTGCCTATTCGGGATTTTGATTTGATCTTGGGTATGGATTGGTTGTGCACTTATCATGCTCTAGTTGATTGTCGTCGTAAAGAGTTACTTTTGCCATGCCGGTATTCGGAATTTGTGTTTACGGGTGATCATGCCATGAATAGTATACATATCATTTCGCTGCGGGCTAGGAAACTTCTATCTCGGGGTGCACGGGGTATATTGCTTGTGTGCTTGATACTAGCATGTCTCTTGTTAATATAGAAGATGTACCGGTAGTTAATGAATTTCCGGATGTCTTTTCAAATGATTTTGCATTACCTCCCGACCGAGAGTTAGAGTTTTGCATTGAACTATTGCCGGAACTTCACCAATTTCTAGAGCACCTTATAGAATGGCCCCTGAGTTGAGGGAGTTGAAAGACCAATTGCAGGAACTTCTCGATAAGGAGTTCATTAAACCGAGTGTATCTCCGTGGGGTGCACCGGTATTATTTGTGAAGAAGAAGGATGGTAGTTTGCGGTTGTGCATTGACTATCGTCAGTTGAACCAGGTTACTATCAAGAATAGGTACCCTTTACCTCACATTGATGATCTCTTCGATCAACTTCAGGGATCCGTGGTGTATTCCAAGCTAGACTTGAGGAGTGGTTATCACCAGTTGAGAGTTCGGGCAGAGGATGTCCCAAAGACAGCTTTTCGGACACGTTATGGCCACTATGAGTTTGTGGTGATGCCGTTTGGGTTGACAAACGCGCCTGCAGTTTTCATGGACTTGATGAATCGGGTGTTTCATGATTATTTGGATTGCTTTGTTGTGGTTTTCATCGATGATATTTTAGTGTACTCAAAGTCACGAGAGGAACATGCTAACCATTTGAGAGTGGTTCTTTCCTTGTTGCGAGAAAAGAAACTTTATGCGAAATTTAGCAAGTGTGCATTTTGGCTTGAACAAGTATCTTTTCTTGGGCACGTTGTTTCTAGTGAGGGTATTGCGGTGGATCCTTCTAAGGTGGAGGCTATTACTAAATGGAAGACTCCTAGAACGGTAACCGAAGTTCGTAGTTTCTTGGGCTTAGCAGGTTACTACCGTAGGTTCATTGAGGGATTCTCCAAGATTGCTACCCCCATGACTAATTTGACTCAGAAAAAGTCTACTTTCATTTGGAGTGATAAGTGCGAGGCCAGTTTCCAAGAGTTGAAGAAAAGATTGACCACAGCTCCTGTTTTAGCATTGCCTAATGGATGTGATAACTTTGTGATTTATAGTGACGCTTCGTTAGAAGGCTTGGGTTGCGTGCTTATGCAAAACGGGAAGGTGATTGCCTATGCTTCGAAAAAGTTGTCACCATATGAACAGAATTACCCAACTCACGACCTTGAATTGGCGGCAATTGTTTTCGCTTCACAAGTGGAAACATTACTGTATGGAGCGAAGTTTGAGGTGTATACAGATCATAAGAGTTTGAAGTACCTCTTCTCGCAAGGAGTTGAATATGAGACAGAGGCGTTGGATGGAGAAGCTTAAGGATCATAATTTTACTATTCTTTACCATCCGGGAAAAGCGAATGTTGTGGCTGATGCCTTGAGTAGGAAGGCTTATATGTCTTGTATGATGATGAGGGAATGGAAGATGCTAGAGGATGTCCGGGAATGGAGTCCTATTGTAAGTGGGCGTAGTGTTCTATTTGCTAATGTTCGTGCTACGCCAGTTTTATTTGGGTTGATTAAGGAGGCTCAAGTTACCGATCCTGAATTGAAGAAGATTATTGATCGATTGGGAGAGAATGCTACACCGGGGTTTGCGATGAACAGTGATGGAATCTTGACATTTCAGAATAGGGTTTGTGTTCCTTCTTCCGATGAAGTGAAACGTATGGTCCTTGACGAGGCTCACAAAGCCAAGTACACGATACATCCAGGTAGTACTAAGATGTACCGTGACTTGAAGAGGCGCTTTGGTGGAACGGTATGAAGAGGAGATAGCTGAATATGTTTCTAGATGTTTGACATGTCAGCAGGTTAAGGCGGAGCACCAGAGACCTGCTGGTCTACTTCAACCACTTGAGATTCCGGAGTGGAAATGGGAACATATCACAATGGATTTTGTCACGGGGTTGCCGCGTACTCGTAGAGGCTTCGATCTTTGTTTGGGTTATTGTTGATAGGTTGACGAAGTCGTCCCATTTTATTCCTATTGCGATGACTTACGGTTTGAGTCGGTTGGCGCATTGTATATCCGGGAGATTATCGGGCTACATGGTGTCCCCGTTAGTATTGTGTCGGACAGAGATCCTAGATTCACCTCGAGATTTTGGCATTCATTACAGGAGGCCTTGGGTACCAAACTTAACTTAAGTACACTTTTCATCCCTCGAGATGGACAGACGGAGAGATTGATACGATATTAGAGGACATGCTTCGTGCTTGTGCTATGGATTTCAAGGGCAATTGGGATTCACATCTACCGTTGGCGAGTTTGCATATAATAACTTACCAATCTAGCATTGAGATGGCTCCTTATGAGGCTTTGTATGGGCGTAAGTGTCGTTCACCAATTTGTTGGGACGAAGTTGGAGAAGCTAAGTTATGGGGTTCGAAATGGTACAACAATCGGCCAAGGATGTCAAGTTGATTAGAGAGAGATTGCGTACGGCTCGAGTAGGCGAAAAGCTATGCGGATAACCGGAGACGCGATCTTGAGTTCCAAGTTGGAGACTTTGTATTCTTGAAAATATCGCCGCGCCGTGGTACTAAGAGATTTGGTAAGAAAGGGAAACTTTCACCAAGGTATATTGGCCCGTTCGAAATTCTTGAGAGGGTTGGTTCTTTAGCTTACCGGATTGCATTGCCACCGTCTATTTCGGGTATTCATGATGTGTTTCACGTTTCTATGCTCCGCAAATATATGAAGGATGAATCACATGTTCTTGCCTATGAAGAGATTACCTTTGAACCCGACCTTTCCTATGTTGAGAAGCCGGTGAAGATTCTTGATACCAAAGAACAAACCTTGAGGACTAAGAGGATACCACTAGTGAAAGTTTTGTGGAAGAATCATTTGATGGAAGAAGCCACTTGGGAAACGAGAGTGAGATGCGAGAGAAGTATCCATACTTGTTTGATTAGATGGTAAGTGAATTTAGGGACTAAATTCCTTTAAGGAGGAGAGGATGTGACACCCTAGTTCTCTTAATTGCATAATTTGCATGTTATATATCTTGTTCGCATGAATAGAAATGCCATGTTAGTATAATGTATTATAATTTGATAATTTCTGCTTGTTTTAGCTTTGTTTACTTGTGTTGCTCATACAAAAATGATTTGGTATGATTTTTAGTAACCAAAATGACTTTGTACTCGGTGAGGTGCATCGGGTACAAAGCGATCGCCTTGTTTTTGGACAGAGCGATCGCTTTGTAGACAGAATGTACTATTGAGAAACTGGGTACAAAGCGATCGCTTTGGTCCTTAACAAAGCGATCGCCTTGTAGGCAGAATGTCAAAGCGATCGCCTTGCTTCGTGGGAGGGCGATCGCCCTGTTACGCTCAAGCTTTATTTTAATAATTGTTGACTTGTAGACTGTTTGTTTAAGTTGGGACACGTCCCTAAGTGAGAGATCAGCTCACTCATACCTCCCTTACGCCTCAACACGGAATGACCCTCCACTTCACCCACTTCACCCAAAACCTTCTTAGAACAAGTGAGAGAGAGTGTGTGTTCTTGGTGAGATCACTGTGTGTTTTCATCTCCTCCATTTCCAACCACTCAAACTTGCATGCAAAGCCATATTGGTGTTCCTTGAGACTAGAGAAACAACTTGGGAGGCTTTGATTCTTCTTTTGTTGGGTTAAATTGTGTGTTTGAGGTAAGTACCCAATCCCTTGTCTTGTATGCTCAATATCAAGTATGCTCCCTTCATGATAGTTTTAGTTTACATGTTTAAGAAGACATGCATCATGTTAAAAACTTGAAATTCCTTAAGTAAATTTTCTGTGAATTTTGGATTAATGACTCATAATTGATAATTTGAACTTGTGTCAAGTATGAATAATGTTCTAGGATGAACTTGGAATAACTTTTGTTCTTGGACTTGTTATAATTCATCACTTCGAAAATTGATGGACATGTTAGGGTTCACAAGTGTGGAACTTAAATCTTGATGGACTAAAAGTCACGAATGACATATAGTCTAATTGCATATGAATCGAGAACTTAGAAAAGAGCCATGAATTGCACATAGCATTCATTCGCTACTTAGGAATATTTTAGCAATAACTCATCGGAGTTGCGTTAGAGAGTCATTGAACAATACCGACTCTACAAACAAATCCCTACGACGTTTAGAGTTCAATCGAATTGTAAATTTGTTCTTGGGAATTCTTGACATGATTGATCTATTGCTCGACTTGTACATTATAGAATAACATGCCTACTTGATCGGACGAGTCGCTCTTGTCGACCTCGCTCCATTACTTGATTTATTACGTGAGTAAACATCTACTTGACTCGGACACGTTCGCTCTTGTCGAACTTGCTCCTTACTTGATTTGTATGACAAGTAAATACCTACTTGACATACCATTAGTCCAGTGGCATTAAGTGAATTGTATCGATGGTCAACGATGCATCATAGTCATGAATCATGAGGTTCATGATGATGATGGGTCGCCATACCATAACTTGCACACACCCTTCACTACGATCACGGTGGAGAAGAGTACCATGTCGTAACCAAAAGGGCGCTTGGAATAATACTAATCGTGGTCGATGTATCATACACGTGCATCCGACAAATACAATCGTTATAACCTTGTCTATTTCAGGGACTACGAAGCGGCACCGGTTCTATAACATATCCTAATCCTATGTGATTTAATTACGCACCTATGTGAAAACAATGTGCATCGCGACATGAGAACTACGTGCTAACATGATCTTGCTTGATACGTGCTATGTATGCCTTGCATTATATCTGTCATGCATATTGGTTACTTACAAAGTCTTTATGACTTACCCCTCCCTTTCTTGTTTTAGATCCTAGTCGTCCGGTTCGTCTTCTCGAGGTTGATCGTCTTCTCGTGCTCGTGATCGTTCACCGAGAGGTGGTAGCGTTGGCTTTTGGTTTCTTCTTTTGCAAGGACGTGGGGTTTAAGCAAGTCATTTAGACTTCGCTTGGGAATGTGTAATCATAGTAACTTGTACTTGTCGTAGACTAAATGAATATTCTACTTATGTCTCTTGTTAATTGCCGGCACTTGTTGGCCGAGCCTTGTTTACATGTATATGGTTCACTTGTTAAGACTTCCGCTGAGCATCCCTTTAGCTCTTGTTTATTGATGTGGTTTCTCCGGCATGTTTAGCCGTCGAGGTGTTTATATATTAGCATGACTTGTTTGTGTTGGGTTCCGTGTAACGCCGATGACTTGGTTTACTTGTTATTAATTGTTATATCAGGTTTTGAAGTTTTAAATATTCCGGCTTTTTAATGCCGAGTTTTATTTCGTGTCCAATGTTGCGTCACGTTAGTTGTGATCATCGAGTCCTTGCATGATTGTAGTCCTTATTTGGACGGCTCGACCCGCGTTCCCATCTCGGGGTCGGGGTTGGGTCGTCACAGCAGCAGCAGCCACCACAGCAGCAGCAGCAGAATTCTCCGGGACAGTCTACAGAGGCATTGCTGAATTCTTTGGCACAGAGTGTTAGCACCATGAACCAGAATTTCTAGCAGTATCAGCAGCGCACCGATACGAGCATTGGTAACTTGGAAAAACAGATGGGTCAGGTAGCTGATGCAGTGGGAAGGATGGAGGCTAGGGATTCGAGGAAGTTGCCATCACAGACTAAGCCGAATCTCAAGCAGAATGAATGTACGATCATTCTTCGAAGTGGTAAGGAGTTGCAGGATAAGGTTGTAGCAGAGGAACCGGAGGTTGAGGTTGAGATTTCAGAGCCAGTACATAAGGCACCTGATCAGACAGAAGTTGTACCAAAGGTTAAGGCTCCTGTATATGAGCCTGAGGTTCCATTCCCCGAGGCCTTGAAAGAACATCGAAAGCCAGAGCCTGACAAGGCTATTTACGATACTTTCAAGAGGTTAGAGGTTAATATTCCTTTCTTGGATCTTCTTCAGACTGTCCCGAGGTATGCGAAGTTTTTGAAGGAGTTGTGTACTCTGAAGAGGAATCAGAAGGAGAGGAGTAAGAAGAAGGGTAAGGTTGGAGAGCACGTGTTTGCAGTGTATAAGAGGAAATTGCCTAAGAAGTGCAGTGACCCAGGGATGTTCGTGATTCCAGTTACTTTGGGGGATGCTTCTGAGCATGAGGCGATGTTAGACTTGTGGGCTTCAATCAACGTCATGCCCTATGCGTTGTTTGAAACTCTTAAGTTGGGACCACTGCAGGACACCAGAGTTGTGATACAGCTAGCGGATAGGTCGAATGCCTACCCGAAGGGATTGGTAGAGGATGTTCTTGTTAGAGTGGGGGAGATGATATTTCTCGCAGATTTCTATGTGCTTGAGATGGAGACGGATCCAAGGGCTCCTATACTATTGGGGAGGCCTTTTATGTCGACTGCTCGGACAAAGCTCGATATGACTAATGGTTCTTTGACAATGGAATTTGATGGGCAAGTAATGGAGTTCAATAACTTTGACTCTATGAAATACCCTAAGGATACGGAGTCAATGTGTTTCATCGATGTGATCGAGCCATTGGTAGAGGAGGTATTTGAGGTGTCTAGTGGTGATGATAATCTCAAGACCGCATTAGAGAACGCTTTGGGGTATGATAATTTGGAGTTTGACATCTCAGATTCGATGAAGGAAGCGGTTATGGGTCTTACAGAGAGTGCCATGTTTGCTACTGCACCGGGTCATGGTCACATGAAGTTAGAGGTTCCGGTGGAGAAGCTTGTTCCATCTATAGAGAAGGCACCGGAGCTTGAGTTGAAGGTCCTCCCTGAGCACCTTAAGTATGTTTATCTAGGTGAGGGAGAGACACTTCTGGTAGTGATTTCTAGCAAGTTGACTGAGGATCAAGAGAAGAGGTTGATTGAGGTGCTCCGGAAGCGAAAATCTGCGATTGGTTGGACTATTGCCGATCTCAAGGGCATTAGTCCATCTTTGTGTATGCAGCGAATCAACCTAGAGGAAGGTGCGAAGCCAGTGAGGCAACCGCAGAGGAGGCTTAACCCGCCAATGATGGAGGCGGTGAAGAAGGAGGTCCTGAAGCTACTACAGATGGGGATCATCTATCCCATCTCAGACAGCAAGTGGGTGAGCGCCACACAGTGTGTGCCCAAGAGGGGAGGGATCACAGTCTCCCGTAATTAGAAGGGAGAGATGGTTCTAACCCGGGATCAAACGGGGATTCGCGTGTGCATCGATCTCCGACGGTTGAATGAGGTAACTCGTAAAGACCACTTTCCCCTCCCCTTTATTGATCAAATATTGGAAAGGTTAGCCGGAAGGGCGTATTTTTGTTTTCTCGAAGGTTTTTCTGGGTATTTTCAAATACCTATTGCCCCGGAAGACCAAGAGAAAACTACATTTACTTGCCCCTTCGGCACCTTTGCCTATCGGAGAATGCCGTTTGGATTGTGTAATGCACCTGGGACTTTTCAAAGGTGCATGATGAGTATTTTCTCCGACTTTGTGGAAAAGTTTATGGAAGTTTTCATGGATGACTTCACTGTCCATGGAGACTCGTTTGATGAATGCCTTGCTCATTTAGGACTAGTGTTGGATAGGTGCATTGAAACTAACTTGGTCCTAAATTTTTAAAAATGTCACTTTATGGTTGAGCAAGCCATTGTGTTAGGTCATGTTGTGTCGAAAAAGGGTATTGAAGTTGACAAAACTAAGATTGATGTCATTTCTTCACTTCCTTACCCTACCAATGTGCGTGAAGTCCGGTCTTTCCTTAGTCATGCCGGGTTTTACCGGAGGTTTATTAAGGACTTTTCAAAGATTGCTTCACCTCTATGCACCCTGTTGCAAAAAGAGGTTGATTTTAATTTTGATGATAAGTGCAAGCAATCTTTTAATGAGTTGAAGGCTAGGTTGACAACCACCCCCATTATTCAAGCACCCGATTGGTCTCGTCCCTTTGAGATCATGTGTGATACAAGTGATTATGCCGTGGGGGCAGTTTTAGGTCAAAAAGTGGAGCGTGCCTCGCATGTGATTTATTATGCGTCTATGACCTTGAATGGGGCACAAAGAAATTACTCCACAACTGAAAAAGAGATGTTGGCGGTAGTCTTTGCACTAGAAAATTTTAGGTCCTACTTGTTGGGCACTAAAATCATTGTTTACACCGACCATGCTGCTCTTAAGTACTTAATGTCTAAAAAAGATTCTAAACCGAGGCTCATTCGGTGGATTCTCTTGTTGAGTGAATTTGACATAGAGGTTAAGGACAAAAAGGGGGCTGAAAATTTAGTTGCCGATCATTTGAGTCGCCTTGTATTGGAGGAGGACAAGCCTTATAAACAAGCCCCAATCCGGGGTGAGTTTCCTGATGAGGTTCTTTGGGCAGTTAGTTCAGTGGCCCCTTGGTATGCGGACTTGGTCAATTTTCTTGTCTCTAATAGATTCCCTCCGGGGATGTCAAAATCTAAAAGAGACAAAATCCATAGTGATGCCAAGTATTATGTGTGGGATGAGCCCAACTTGTGGAGGCATTGTGCCGACCAAGTCATTCGGAGGTGTATTCCCGATAGTGAGGTGTCCTCTATTCTTAAATTTTGTCATGAGTATGCGTGTGGTGGTCATTTTAGTGCGAAAAAGACCGCTAGAAAAGTCTTGGATTGTGGCTTCTTTTGGCCAACTTTGTTTAGGGATGCGGTCACTTTTTGTCAGTCGCGTGATAGGTGAATATTGGGCGCCGTAATGAAATGCCACAAACCCTCATTGTGAATTGTGAAATCTTTGATGTTTGGGGAATAGACTTTATGGGTCCGTTCCCTAATTCTTGTGGGTTTGTGTACATTTTGCTTGTGGTTGACTATGTGTCCAAATGGGTGGAAGCCATCCCTACCCGCACCGATGATTCAAAAGTAGTGGTCAACTTCCTTAAGAGCAACATTCTATGTCGGTTTGGGATGCCAAGGGCCATTATTAGTGATAGGGGGACTCATTTTTGCAATAAGACTGTTAGGTCTCAAGGTGCTCAATATAGGCTAGAAGGGGGGGTTGAATAGCCTATGTCCAATTTTTGAAATTGATTCAAAAACCTACTTCACTTAAGTTAGAAAGTTTTGCAGGCGGAAGACTTGTGAAGTATAGGACAAGTTGAGAATGGCTGATCTTCACAGGACAAGATCAGCAGTTCTCAAATGTATGGAATTCTGGAAATTTAAACAACACTAGCAAATCACAATCACACAGAAATAGACAAGGTGTTTAATATGGTTCACACTTATAAATAAGTGCTACGTCCACAACCAAAGTGGTCAACTTTGGATTTGAAAATCGTGTACTAAGTTTTCCACTAGAAACATTACAAACTAAATCTCTAATGGATTGTGTACAAAAATTTTGTTGACCAGTGTTTGTGGGAGAATTGATATCTATAAGATATAAATTCTCGTGAGCTATGAATGCTAGGTGTTGCAATCAATGAAGAGCTTTAATGGACTGATCGTCTTAGTGTGAAGCTCTTCAAAGAAGGATGTACAGATAGGACGTTTAAGCTTTAATGCACTTGAAGAAGAAGATGAAGATTCAGAGTTGTAGTTGTTGAAGGTTGTTAAATGCTGCAATGAAGTCTCATTTTATATGCAGGGGAAGTCTTGGAGCCGTTGGAGATCTTCACAATTTGAATTTAAGAGCATTCAATGCTCTAATGTGGTTGTTGATCTCTGATAGGCGGTCCTGCAACTTACAGTCTGTTTCCTGACACTTTGCAAAAATAGGTAGACTACGCTTGCAGACAGAATGTCTTTTTCTGAGTTGTATGCCAAGAATAGAAAGGCTTCATTGAATGCGTTTTGCAGGTTAACGTTGTATCAAACTCAATGAAAGCTTCAAATCAAGACATGTCTTTGGCAGATCTCTATTGGACATTCTTCAACTGGGCTGATGAGGCTTTGCTGAGATGAACTCGTCCGATGTCCTGAGGAACTCTGCTGATGATCACTTCGGCTGATAACTCAGAAGACGTCCGATGTCCTATAGGCTATCTTCTTCAAGACAACTTACAATAAGCAACCCTAGGCTATTCAAGCTATGTCTAAGTACAAGTTGCCACTCTAACAGACACGCAGGCCCATTAGTCACCTTGACTTAGACTTAGGTTATGGATTCAAGCAAATCTATACTAAATACAACAATCTCCTCCTATTTACTTGAGTCCATGACCTTATGAATACAATATCAGCTGACCATGTCCAATTCTAGTAATAACATGCTTGTAAGATTAATATATATAATAAGCATGCCCTAGATGGACTTACAAAGGGGTTAGTGTATTCAAAAGTGTTTACAAATAATAAATGAGGCATAGGACACTTGTAATAAGACTGAATTTAAAGACATGCAGACAAAATACTATATAGGACATATCTTTAAACCAGTGGTTTAAATTTCATGCACACACAGAATAGACAAATAGTTATAAGGCATGGAATTTTAAAAATAGGCATTGTTAATTAAACAAGTCGTTTAATTACAAAGTTTTGTCAAGGAGAAAGGTATATCAGCTAAGTCAAGTGGAAGCTTGTCCTTTCCATTTTTAGTTAACAGCAGCTTTAAGTCTGGCAATTTCTTCTTTAGCTTCTGCTAACTCATCCTTTGTATCTTCCAATTCAGAGGAGAGATTCCTGTTTTTTAGCCTGAGAAGAGCGTTTCTCTCGTGGAGGTCAGTCAGCTGATCATTGTTTATGCGGCTCATCTCCTCCTTCATGGACGTAAGCAAGCGATCAATGTTGCCTAGGCGAAGGTCAGTGTTCTTGAGCTCCTTGCGAAAGAAGGTGTAGTGCTTTCCAGTGAGCCTGCGCGTCTGTCGAACTGAAGAGTGGACAGAGCAATTGGCTAGGCGTTGAGATTTAAGCACATGCTTGTAGCCTGTATCGATGAGCTCTATCATCTGCAGCATTCCTGTTGAAAGATTGTCCCAATTCTCTTTGAAAAGGGCATTGGAGGCCGAGGAAGAGGCTGAGAGCCGGCTGGTCAAAACATTCTGTGAGGCAGCAATGGCCTTCATGCATGCTTCAGCAGCAGCCTTGGCACCCCTGGCAATGCCCATAACTTGAGTCATGCGTTCGGCAGTGACATGGGTGATATGAGATTGGTCTGCTGACAGTTGATGCAATGCCTTGGTAAGGTCAGCCGATATAACCTCAAAATTCTTCAAAAAGTCCTCAACGTCGGAGGCACGGTAGTATTCCGGAGGCTGGCTAGCTGGAGAGGATGGAGGGCTGGTGAAGGTTGGAGGTTGGCTGGGCAAGGTTTGAGGTTGGCTGATGTAGGTTTGAGGTTGGCTGATGTAGGTTTGAGAGTGGCTGGTGGAGGGCAGGGAAGGATGGCTGGTGAAGGAAGAAGGTTGGCTGGGTAAAATGCGAGGGACAGGGAAGAGTTTGTCAATGTAGAAGTTATAGGATAGGGGGTGAATGAAAAAGGGAGGAGGAGAAAAGAAGGGGATAGGTTAGGAGAACGGAAGAGAACAGGGATGAGGGGGTTAAAGCCTATGAAAATGGTTACTACTTCAAAGAAGTTGTAGACCACAGGCTGTAGGAGGATGGAATGATGGCTAATGAGGGTGAAGACTGGAGGTTTAGGAAGAGAGAGAAAAGGGGAGATGTCTGATTTTGTAGGGAGAGGAAGGCCTAGGTCCTTATGAATGGTAGTCCATTGATTGAAGATCATTAGATCTTGGACTGCAGAATTATGGGAGAAGAAAAGTTGGGACCAGCCACTACAAGAATTTTGGGATTTAGCTACGAAAATTTTCGTAGCAAAAGGTCAAATTTTCGTCGCTAAAGACCTTTGGCGACGAAAGCATTTCGTCGCGTGTTCGTCGCCTATGCGACGTCGCTAAGGTCCATTGCTACGAAAATCATTTTCGTCGCGAAAGAGTCCTTCGCTACGAAATAATTCGTCGCGAAATCAAGGCCGAAATTCGTCGCAAATACCCCATTTCGTCGCCAAATATTATGCAACAACTACGAATTTTTCGTAGCAAATGCTAAAAAACGTCGCAAAAAGACTATGATTAGCTACGAAAAAATCCATTTCGTCGCAAAATGTTGAGCAACAGCTACGAATTTTTCGTAGCAAATGCAAAAAATGGTCACGAAAGACTATGATTAGCTACGAAAAATTCGTCGCCAATACCAGATCTTTTGCTACAAAATATTTCGTCGCCGATGCCTCCTCTTTCGCTACAACATATTTCATCGCCGATGCCTATTCCGTTTGCTACAAAATATTTCGTTGCGGTTGATTCTTCTTTTGCCACGAAATATTTCGTCGCAATTTGCTTCTCTTTCGCTACAAAATATTTCATCGCAGTTGCTACTTCTTCTACTACAAAATATTTTGTCATAATTGCCTCTTCTTTTGCTACAAAATATTTCGTCGCAATTGCCCCCTTCCTTCAGTACGAAAATTTTTCATCACAATTACCCTCTTCTTTTGCTACAAAAATATTTCGTCGCAATTGCCCTATTCTTTTGCTACGAATTTTGTTTTGTCGCAAATATTTTGCTATTTCACTACGAATATTACTCGTAAAGAATAATCACTATATATCCCACTACATAGATATGAATATATACTAAACCATTATCACATGAAAAACTTGCATCACATAAATATGAATATATATTATTTTACATATCCATAAAATTTTGAAGTCATCAACTAACACCAAACCTTTGTATTTAATTCTTAACAAAGTCAAAATAAACAGAGCTTTTTCATCACTGGTTGTTTGCACCAGAACCTTATACCTCCTCCATAGCTCTCCTTCTTTCCTCTTCTTCAGAAGCCAGGCAGCCTACATGTAAACAAAATCAACACACCCATTAATTTTTAAATACCAACCACTCAAATTTCAAGAAATTTCAGAACGATAAAAAAAATAAATAGCCAAAAGGAGGATTAAAAATTTTATCATGCTCCCCCCGTCTCAGGCAAAATGAGTTAATTTTCAAATGACCTGTAATTATAGTAAACATCGCTATCTATTTGTATTTTCAGATAAATTAGATGAGCTTTTCAAGTAGCCTGAACATCTGTTTCAATGACTTATCCTGTTAGAACTGAAAATATGAAATGTCATAATGCATTATGATTACTTAAACAACAGAACTCAGTCATCTTTTACAACAAAAGTCAGTCATTTCTATAGCACCCCTTTAAACATTTACGCTCAACAATGCAACAATGCAATAATGGTGCGTACCCATCAAACGAGGACACCCCAACAAGCATTTACGCTCAACAATATGCAACAATGCAATAATGGTGCACACCCATCAAACGAGGACACCCCAACAAGCATTTACGCTCAACAATATGCAACAATGCAATAATGGTGCACACTCATCAAACGAGGACACCCCAACAAGCATTTACGTTCAACAATGCAACAATGCAATAATGGTGCACACCCATCAACCGAGGGCACCCCAACAAGCATTTACGTTCAACAATGCAATAATGGTACACACCCATCAAACGAGGGCACCCCAACAATCATTTACGTTAAATGGATTACCTCTACTCGTATATTAGCATGTGATGTCATTCCAGTCCTATGTGGGAACTCGAGTTGCTTACGATTGGTAGCATTACGTAAAGCTTCACCCTAAAAGACAAGTCACATATATACTTAGCACATAAACTTATATTACATAAACTTATATACCTCAACCAAAGACCTAAATAATATGGCATCAACTAAAAATATAATGAAGGTGAAAGCAATTACTCTATATTAAATGCTTAATTACCTTCCAAAACTTGATGGTTTTGTCGTTAGTAGACTATAGAAAGAGGGCACCATTAGCTGCTTGGCATGATCTGATCTTGTTGATCTTCTCCTCAAGCTCAAAACTCTTGAGATAATCAAACTAAAAGCACCAGATGCAGACACAAAATGAATTAACATCCTTCCCATTATCAACACACTGTAGGTGTATAAACATGTTATGATTAAGTCTACAAGGAAAAGAACAAATATGAAGTATCACAGAAACTGGAATAGACTACCTTCTGAACATAACTCACATCCCTTGTTAGCTTTCTAAATAACTGCATCCATACCAAAAAAAGTGCGGAACACAAGAATCGATGATCGCATTAGATTTTTCAGCAGCAAACTTAATTTCTCTTTTAGACGTTGCAAACTTAATTTCTCAAACTTAATTTCTCTTTTATAAATAGGCGCCAGGAGAAGGCCTTAATTAGATGTAAGTTTAACACATGATTGCAGGAAAAAAAGAAATAGATTGTCTGTACCAGAATCAATGATCGCATTAGATTTTTCAGCAGCAGTGCTGGGATCAGGTTCAATGTGGGTCTTATAGCATATTTCAGATGCTACTCTAACCTCCTCTTCATCACCAGTTCTTTCATTCTGCTTGCTTTCAGTTTACTGAGCCTCTCGACTTCTTGCGAGGCCTGACAGAAAATAACAACCGAATTAAGATAGTAACAACAGAAAAGAGATTATAAAAGGAGACAAAATTCAACAACTCTCGACTATCACGCTGAATAAAAAGAAACTATTCAGATTCCTGCTCCCTGCTGCAAATTGGTTTTGGTTCCTGCTCTAGCTTCTGCTGCCTTGTCCTCACATAACTCTCGACTATCACGCTGAATGAAGATATCCTAAATGAACGACAAAATTCAACAAAGAAAATATATTTCAAATATAAGCACTTTCAAGATATTAAGAACTTACATACAAGTAAAAGTAATCAGCATGACGTAATTATATATAAAGTTTCAAACAATTAGATAACTTGCTGTAACCCACTGATGAACTTGTGAGCATTTTCCAACTTTGCTGCAGCTATAATCTCTGCTTCCATGGTAATGCCTTCCTTACCATATGCAATATTGGAACGAATAATCTCGTTGAACAACATTGGCTCCTGGCTAACAAGACCCATCTGCTGTCTTAACCATTCACTTTTAGCTTTTGAATTCCATTCCGTCTAGCGTAAATTGACCTGAATCAGGGTCATAGAACCTTTGCAACAAAGATATCACAATTGATTTTCCGCTCCCACTATCTTCAACCAATGCTACAGATCTCGAAAAATTTGAACATCAGGTCTAGTAGGCTATCTAAAACTGACATGACTAAACACAATATTCCCCCTCACATCCTCTAAAGAGGTTCTAGAGTCATCAATGTAGTCTATTTTTTATTTCTGGTCAAGAAAAGCAAAGACTGAAGCAACAGTAGCCTTGGCTCTACCAGTGTCTGGGGCGAGGGATCCAGATTGAGAAATTGCAATGGTTGCAAAGCTCAGGCCAAAGAACACCTACACCAAAAAGAAATACAAAAGAAGATAGAAATCAAAAGAAAGCATCACTTGTTTCATTGCTGAAGGAAAAGAAGAAAAGAAAAAGGAACAAGTCAAACACAACTTTGAGTCCGGAAAAGAGCTTAACGAAAAACTTTAAGGAAAGTAGTCTTGCCACCGCAACAAGTCTAACTCCAGCGTAGAAGCTGGTTGCATGGACTGAAAATAACAAAAACATGGACAATCCAAAACCTAACCCAATAAATAACCCTAGCCTGATTCCTGCTCTTGCAGGGCCTTTGCATTTCTTTTGGGTATAGTTGCATCACCTTCTTTTTAGCACAAAACGATGCTACTGTATAATGCTTCCTACCGCATCACTTGCAACTTGACTTGCATCCTCGTACTATTTCTGCGAGCCAATCAAAAATTACCATCATGATGCTAATGATTACTTTTCATTAAAAAATGAGATCTCAATAGAAGTTCAATGTATAAATACTGGAACCATATTGAAGAGGCGGTGACTGCAGATCTTTTCAGGCGTTCAAACGTCATTGGGACCTCAAGTGTTTGTAAAGCTATTTCCAAATATTCCCTGTTTATGCAAATTTTCCAAAATTTGTTGGCACTCAGGTCGATCCATTGTTTCGTTTCTAGCTGAGAATGCAACTTCTGTTCCTGAAATATAGATAAAAACAGAAGGTGACCAAACTGAGAGGTCTAAAGAAGGAAAAAGCAAAAGTCAGAAGTACATTAGAAGGTATTATTAAAAGACCATCAAGTTTTCACGAAATGGATGTAGCTGTAGATACACTTCTTTGTTTGGTCATTCAGAGGAAGAATATAGGCAACCCCACAAAATCCAAGTAATTCAAGGGAACAAGGTCTGCTATTGCACATTCATATTTCAATATAACGGAAAAGGTTTGTTATTAATGATTAGGAGGGACTGGGCTTGGCAGAATCGAGATGGTTCGCTTTAAACACAAATAATTTACAGGGATATCAGGAATATTTGTATAAGGATATCAAGAATTATGAAGACCTGAAATGCTGAAGTGTTTACAAAGTTAACCAATTCTCATGACATAATGGCAAAGCAAGCCAAATGGAATGTTTCATTTTGATTTCGTGATCTAAAATGAATTAATGTGTTTGACTCATAAATTTTATACCACTTGAAGTTTGAACTACAAAAACTACGTCGTAATCTTATGAGCTGATTAAGATCTTGCACATATATTAAGTCGTAATTTATTAGCTAGAATCATGTCAATGCATATACAATGTTGTATAGTGAGGCAGAAATTAACTTGTGATTACCGGCTCCTTGTGTTCTTTTCAATACAAGCAACTTGAACATGAATTAGACTATGAGAGACAGATTTATTTTATCTTTGTCCATGTTATACTATACCTGCAAGGATATTATCAGCTTTTGATACTACAACCAAACCTGAACAAAGTTGCCTTATGTCCTGAGGCTGGATTATGCCTGCCAGCAAGGATCTTCAGGCACAAAGATAAAGACACTATTTAGCAGATGGATGCTAACTTCGTGATCAGCAAGCAACGTAAGTTAAAGCTAGCATAGAAATGAACCTATAGGTGAATTTTGAAGATCCCAGGGTTGGAGGGCAAACAAGAGGATGAATACTCGTGCCGAGAAGGCGAAAAGGTACCGAGGTACTGCAGCTATTAACCCGCCAAACATAGACTTGAAAACTATCAAAATGGTACAGTGGAGTAAAATGTTCTATGCAACACTTGAATCCAGATAGATTACCAGAGCCAACTAACTAGAAAAATTTAGATTTTTGCAGCTGAATAAGAACAAAAAGAACCTAGGCCGCAATGATGCAGTCAACCGATCAATTATGTTAAAGGAAAACTTGCCCAATGTAATAGAAGCATGAAGATTTATTTGCAGTAAAGAGCCATACCAGTTTCTTATATCTAAGAATCAATACCGTTGAGATTGCACAAGCCTCGAAAGTCAACGGATCCTCACTGTTCAAACCGGCCTGGTCTTCGCTGTTTTGGAGTCTTGAGATGACCAATAACCAAAAATCTTTTTGCATCCTTTATGGCAGCATTCACCACTGGATACAAACCTCTGTATTTTCATTAATTTCTTTCCGACGAGTGAACTTCTCTTTGCATCCTTCAAAATTCTTACACCAAGACATTAATTTACGTTTTCGAGTAGAGGATTTTAGCTTGAAAACACTAACAATACTTCTTGAGGCAACCTGATTTCTTACAGTGGCATCCCTTTTATGTTTCCTCCTTTCTGCATCATCTGTTTCATCCTATATCGGTCCCAAAGCAGTTCAAAGTCACTTAACTTGAGCCAAATAGAAGACAAACGGTGTAATGGATCGTATAAGTACTCATATGTTCTTAAACGGAAACAAGATTAAAATCGGTCATAACATAGACAACTTCGTGTTCTACTAAAAATCAAATGCCAAGTGCCCATGTTGCATTGAACACAAACACAATTACTTACTTTGCCGAAAGTAGATTTAATCATCGACGGTTTCAAAGAGTATCTTGCAAGAAGAAACAATCTTCCGCCTTGGCACTTACTCTTTGAAATAAGGAAAAATAGAAGAGGCTATAGGTGTTATAAATATCACCTAGTTGAAAATGCTTCCAAACTAAGACGCATTCTAAGGGATAAGTCAAAGCGATGTCGGCATAATACGGGTAGTAACAGGAGATGTAAGAACTGGTAGTAACAGGAGATGTAAGAACAATCAACGAACGCATATACAAGTGACCTAGGGGCCATATAACAGTTTAGATGAACACATAGTTGGATGCAATTTGGTTAGCAGACAATAGTCACTAGAAAATGCCTTAGTTATATTCCTCCATACTTCTATTAGTAGCATGATTTACCTATGATTAATACAAACAGACATGGCGCAAAACCGAGTATATCCCAAATTTTCCCGATGCAATTGATTCAGATTTGCATCACTCGATACCTCCACAAGTAGTATGACGTGCCTACAATTAAAATGAATATATTACAATAAAGTATGTTCTTACTTTTGCACAAGCAAGTATTCCCCAACTTTAGGCCTTCCATGTGACTAGATCAATTACTTGGTTTGCTATTAAGTACAAGATACTAGGACCAAGTCGTATGACAGTCCACATAAGAATGCAGCAGCCCTTCTAATAGCAACCAATCCTGGATATGGAGATCCACAATGTTCTTCAAGTTCAGTTGCATCTAGGAATCCATGTCACGATACTAATTCCTTGATGTTAATCAGTCCCTCAAATATTTGAGTGTTTCAACAATAGTCATATTCGTAAATTATTTTCGTAATTGATATGAATAGATTAACTTTGACTAAACCCGAAGACATCATCCCTCAAACATTTTTGACGAGGTGGAAATGGCTTTGGAAATGAAAAAGACCTCAAAAGAATCCCGATCAATTAGAGGAACGGAGAACTTATCTCCCACAATAAGCATCTATTACTTTCTTTCTAATTGGGAGCGGAGTTAAAGAAAGGATTTTGGGCTGCAACCACGGACGTTTGTAATAATTTGGATAATTCAAAATCACATAAGAGAAGCAGTTCGATTCAGCTATAGCCCATGGCAGCTCGACTTTACCGTGCATGACCAAACTAGATTTCAAAGTTCTATCTTATTATCACCGAGACAAACACCAAAAGCAGAATATTGATGCAAATTATAGAGCTACCGATCGCTACCACACCAATGATCACACGAACATGAAACAAAAATATACATATACATCAAATAGTCGGGAGGTAATAGTATTCCATTTTCTAAGTCCTATTTTACCAAGATACTACTGCTCAGTAGTTTGTTCAAGCAAATGGGGTTTAACCAAGACTTAAAATAGTTAAGTCTATGAGGTTGATCGTTTGCTAAAGTTCATTGACCCTTTCCCCCCTCTTTATCAAAGTCATTTATCTACTCAACTCAACCATATCTTGTCAAAATATGTAATAAACCAAAAGACCCATGGTGGCAGCTTAATTGAATTTGATGGAAATCCCAAGTCCTAATTAGTCCTAATTGAACTCTAGTGCAAAATCAACCTATCCACCTATCCACCTACATATCTGCATACCAACCCGATGTGGGATGTCTCCTTGGCTTACCAGCCACCAGCGGAGTCCTCTTCCCTGGCTTCCCAGGGATGGATCGATGCCCCTGCATCATCCACCTGCCCTTAGAGACTCCCACACCCTAGCTCTGATACCAAACTGACGTAGCGAAAGCTTTGAGAGAGAGAAAGAGTGAATCAACGTCGTTGAACTCGCTCACGATTACCGAACGTCGATCTTCCAAAACTTGCGTTGAGGTTTACAACCTACCGCGTTTTGGGCAACAATTCACGAAAATTCAGAGAATAATATGAATTGGATTGAAAAGATTTAATGTTTACAACCAAAAAACTGCCCAAAAACATCTCCCAACACTGTATTTGAAGGACCCAAAACCCAAAAGGCAAAATAAACAAAAAGACATTTTTGACTCTAAAACTTCTGAGCCACATAACATGGACTAAATGACGTTTTTTGGCCTAAAAACAAACGCGTCACAGGGCTTGCCTGTGACTTTTGAAGTACTCGAAGAGAGCTTCGATTTGATATATTATAGGCCACGTAATTCATCCGGAGTCAAAAGTTATGCCCCTTTCCGCACGCACGGTCCAAATGTTCTAGAAATTTTAAAGCTTGGTCGTCCACATCAGAGAGAGAGGGAGAGAGGGAAGGAGGAAGGGAGAGAGAGAGAGAGAAGAGAGAAAAAAGAGGGAGGGAGTGGGAGGGAGGGAATGGGAGAGAGAGAGAGAGAGGGAGGGAGCCAGTTTATTGATCTGTTCAAGCGTCGAAAAATATGAGGCTGTTCTCCCAGTAATGACTTACCAAGATATACTCCAAAAGTCATTTATGGAGAAAAGGGGAAATTTTCATGAACTCCATTTTCTTTCTTGATCAAACAAGGGAAAGCGCGGAAATTGGTTTCAAGAAATCATTCTCCTGAACATAAAAGGAGCCTAATTGACTTGAATTAGCCAATATAATTTGTAATGCTAAGCACCATTAATCAAATCTATATCCAGCCTTGAGGTAGTCTCTTTTGTTATTATCATAAACTTTTTTTTAGGGAGGGTGGGGTTGAGGGGGTAAATCTTCTAAAGCAAGACCTGAATTTTGCAACTTTAAAATGTATGATTGCTCAAAGCTATACTCCACAATCCAGATATAGTAACAAAAATGCAATTACTCATCACATAGAAAACTCTTCACGATACTAGCTATTTTTTGGCAAATAAAGAATCGGGAGCTTCATGCAATAAGGTTTAATATGAACTTTGTCGACAAAATACGAGATCGTGCTAGTAGTCATGTGGCATGGAATAATAAACTTGAAAGAAATTGTTGAGAAGAAAGATCACCAACCTGGGACACAACAGGATTTCAGATTTTGCAAATGGAAGCCTAGTTTCGAATCATGGATTGCAAGGTGGATCCTGTATTAGTAAGAGACAACGACAAAATACGAATGCTTTGAGCAAAACAGTATTCCAATATAACAGAACGAATTTGAATGATAACAACAGAGAATCAAATGAATTAAATTCAAAAGGACAATGATACAAGTTTAAAGTAACACCCGGACTCTCCATTCATTTTAGATTGTGATATTCCAGTCATCTCCATTGAGTGGTGATGACGTGGACAGAGATGGAACTCCTAGATTATCCAATGAAGCCTCATCTGTAGAAAGGCGGATAAAATGAGCAACACACTGAGCTTTGGTTTTAGTACCAACATGCTCTGCAACTTGATTCTAGTTCTGATTGCAAATTTTAATGCCCTCAAGAAGTGTTAATGTTTCTTGATCAGACCAGCTTTCTCGATCACGATCTCCATAATCTTTCGTGGAATCGAACTTTACAAAATCAAGGCTTGAATGACCAATGACAAATCTCCCCTCATTGAAGCATTCCAAGCATAATAGTACGTCAACCTAGAAAAAAAAGTTATTGTCACAAAAAAGATAGAACTAATAGAAAGTACGTAAATGCTAGAACAATGCCAGATATCAAATCAGAGGGAATGAAGTTTAAGCACCAAATATTAGTCGGCATTGGTCATATAATCCTGTGAACTGATTGATTGCTTGAGCAAATATATATTTTAAGAAGAACAGCACGAGGAGAGAATTAGTTGAGTGAATAGTTGAGTGATTCTACTTAAAACCTTAAAAAGCCCTAAATAGTTGAGTGAATTGAAAAATTGTCAAGATCTAAGAGAATATTAGAGTAGAGGACCTAGGAGCCATAAAGGGCTATGAACAGCAAGGAGGGTGGAGGTGTAATGCAGTAGAATCAGATATAGACGAGAGGAGAGAAAAGGGGTAGGGATAGATGAGAATCTGAATTAATCTCATACCTGAGATGTAGAATGATATGTATGCCTGTGTGTGTGTGTGTGTCTTGAGCGAGAGAGAGAGATAGAGAGGGGGAGAGAGATGGATGAGAAGGAGGGAGGCGTACCTAGCTACTGACCGGAGCTATGCTTGTGACGGAGGACTGCAGTTGCCACGGTGAGAGATGCGAACTCCTTCAATTGAGACGGTGAAACAGCTGATTGGGTTTTGAGTGTGAAAGAGACGAATGGGTTTTGATTACTTTGATCAGTTTTCCAGTAATTAAAATTATGTTTTGCGATGAAATTCACCGGTAGTTAAACCCTTGCCTTCCTCGATGGACATTTTCTGTCGACAATGGCTTAATTTCATCGCTATAGTATTTCAGTCATTGCCGCGCGCACCAAAAAACTGTGAGTCCAATTTTTGGGCATTTATTTGGCGACAAAAATAATAGGTTCGTCGCTAATGGGCCACCTTTGTAAACGATATTTATTTTGTTGCCAAAGAATTATGTATTAACTACAAAACTTGAATTTTGTAGCAAAAACATATATTTTTACTACGAATTTAATTTTGTAGATAAAAATTCGTAGCAAATTCATCATTTTCTTGTAGTGAGCCAGGGGGTAAAGGGTCATAGAAGGCACCCCATTTAAAGATGATTTCACCTGCAGACATAGGCTAGCAGGGAATTCTCTTGGGGTAATCTAGAGTAGATAGGTAGGGGTCTGTATCGGCAGGGTTAGGTTTGGGACGGCTGTCTTTGAAGAACAGCAGATCCTGCACCTCAGGGTGAAGGTGGCTATATGGGTTGGTTTTGGTGCGTTTGGGAGTAGGAGGAGTGGAGGGAGATGTGAGAGAATGTTTAGAAGAACGTTTGAGAGAGGTGGTTGCAGGTGAGAGAGAGGGTTCTTGGACAAGGGTTATTTGGATGGTAGCAGAATGAGTAGGGGAAGATGTAGGGGAGTGGGCAGAGGTTGTAGGCAGAGTTGGGGAGGATGGTGGTGAAGAGGTTTGATCGGCAGTGCCCACAAATTTCACCTCCCTGGCACTCCTTTTAAGGCGTCGGCCTTGTTTTGATCTTGTTGGAGGAGAGGAGGCAGAAGCTGATGGTGGAGATTCTGTAGAGGGAATGGCTGGTGAGGGAACAGTCGGTGTAGAAACGGCTGGTGTGGAGGAAGTGGCAGATGAGACCTTAGGTAGGCCAAAAGATTCATCTGTTGGGAGAAGGGTTTGTTTTGTTTTGGGATTGGCAGAGGTGGAAGTGGTTTTAGGAGGGAGAGTAGAAAGTTGAGAGGGTTTGGTAAGGTCTGCTGGTTTGAAGGTGGAGGTGTCCTTCTCAACAGCCTGTTTGGATCTGGCAGGCTTTCTTGTTTGTTTGAGTTTTGGTGTAGGGAGAGGTGAGTGTTTTTGCTTCTTGGGTGAGGTTTCTGTTCGCTCATATGGGTCATGGTCCAGACGGCTGAGGTCGAAGTTGTCTGGTAATTCAGCACCAATAGGTGCAGGCTCCTCCTGAGCAGGTAGCCCGACTGTGGTGTAGGTGACCTTCCTCTTACCCTTCTTGTCCTGGGTAGAGGGACCAGCAGTAGAAGAAGCAGCAGGTTGTCCTTTGGCCATGTCTTCTCGGTATCTAGTGATGTTGTTGACCGTGAAGACATAGCTGTTGGACACTTTGATAAGGTCATCACTAGATACTTGCTCATCTATCTCCTCGTATCTCCTGAGGAGGACATTTATCACCCTTACAAAGGGCCTCTTCATTGAAGGATGGGCTTGGACTTCAGCCACACTCTGGAATAGCATGAAGAAGATGATTTTGGCCCAGTTGAGCTGTTTTCGCAAGATCACTGCCTTTGTCCACATCAGCTGTTGGGAAGTGAAAATGTCCCTTGAGTCATTCTTGAACAGAATGCTCTTGTCTAGAAGATGGCTGATGTGATATGGGCCTTCAGGAAAGAGATTCTTGGACATTTCGGAGAAGCGTTCAGGCTGAACAGAGCCCCTCATCATCTCCCATGCCTGAGCTGACTCTTCATCAGTCAATTCTAATTTGCCCTCAGTAGGCAGACCAAGGATGTCGCTTACTTCCTTGTAGGTCAACTTGATAAAGTATCCTCTGATGTAGCCCTTCAGATAGCTCATATTGACTTTGTCGTTTGCTGAAGTGGGAGCAGGAGGGAGGACCATCCTGGTGTAGAACTCCTCAGCCAGGAGGTTGCTGTAGTGGGTGTCATGTAGTTGAAAGAAGGGGAGAAGACCACACTCTTCCAAGTCCTTAAGCAGTGCTGCTCCAGAAGATGACTCAAAGATGGAGTCTTTGTCTATTGTCATTCCAGGGTGATAGCTGGACCTTGGAAGGATTTTCAGAGGGATCTTAGTGGCCTCAGCAGCCCTGGATGACTTGGCTTCAGCAGAAGATGAAGTACCAGCAGCTTTAGAAGATTGAGTTTTAGCCTACACACAGTCGGCAGAGTTAAGAGTAGCAGATATACAAGAAACAACAGATATTAACAGAAACAGGTACTGTTCAGATCTAAAACCAAAATATAGGTATGCTATGAAAAGTGACAGAAGCAGTTCATATTCTGGGTTTTTGAACAGCACCAGATTTGGTTAATTTTAAGCAAATAGAATGGTATAAAATGAAAACATGTTATCATAGATAGTTCTAAATCACATTCAATACCAAATAAACAAGATTTAATCAACATTTTCAAGAACTTTGAAGTTCATCAATGGCGGACAGTTTTAAACAGCGCAAATTAGGTCAAGGAGTACCCTAAAACTGGAATTAAACGAATTGTAAAGATGTAGGGATACTCACCATTGAAGAAAGTGAATCAAAGTTTTGAAGATTTTAGGGATTTCAGAAGCTTTGAGCGAGATTGGAGATTTGAAGACTTAGAGGTTTTTGAAAAGGCAAATGGCGGTTTTTGGAAAAGTGAAGAAACACTGTGCAAATTCGCCTTTTGTACTTCTGACAGACTCAATAAATGTCATTTAATAATTTTTGAAATCCGCATTTAATGTCCTGATGGGTGACTGTTCATATAACGTACTTAATCGACCTATGTTCTTGAGAACTGCCGATATGGAGATTGAAGTACTTACTCAGTGTTGTCTATCTTCTCGGCAGAGTTGCAATTAGCTGATCACATGGGCATTTCGATAAAGGCAGTATATGAAATAACTTTAAAGACTTTGTAAGAAAGACTAAGGATTAAGGTCAAGCATACCAAGCTCTCCTCTTAGATAGGCAAACCTGGTTGAATCAAGTGGTTTGGTGAAGATGTCAGCTACCTGATGGTCTGTAGGCACATATTGCATGCTGATGTTACCTTTTTCAACATGGTCTTTTAAGAAGTGATATCTCACATCAATGTGCTTTGTCTTGGAGTGCATGACAGGATTTTGAGAAACAGAGATAGCTGATGTATTGTCACACATTATAGGGCAATCAGCAGTCTTGATCTCATAGTCAACAAGTTGCTGTTTGATCCACAGCAATTGTGAGCAGCAGCTACCAGCAGCTATATATTCTGCTTCAGTTGTTGAAGTTGAAACAGATGTTTGCTTTTTGCTGGCCCATGAGACAAGTCGATTTCCTAAGAATTGACATGTCCCACTTGTGCTTTTCCTGTCAACCTTACATGCAGCAAAATCAGCACCAGAATAGCCTATAAGATTAAAAGATGAATCCCTTGGATACCAAATACCCAAGTTGGGAGTATCTATTAAGTATAGAGATGTTAAAAGGGCCACGGCCCGTAGGGTTGGCCCGTTTAAACTGAAAAAAATAAGGTTAGGGTTCAATATTTTTGGCCCATTTAAAATCAGGGCTTTTTAGGGCTAGCCCGTTTAACCCGCGACCCGTTAGGGCTAGCCCGTCAGGTTTCAGGGTTGGCCCGCCAGCCCGCGTAATATTAATTAGGCCGTAAAAAGTTTAGGAGATATGTAAAATAACCACCATGAAAATAAAACCAACAACCTTTGATCCAAAGTCAAACACATTTATCATTTTCACTACAGGTTTTCTTTGTGTACTTGTGAATAAATACTGAAATATAAACAAAAAATTTGGAAATAACTGCTAAGTAAAGCTATTACATTATTTATTTTGAGAATAACAAGTTGGAAATTATAAGACATTGATGTAAAAAAAATGTCTAGTTTATATTTCTTTTGAAAACATAAGAAATTATCAAAGTTATAAATGGTTTATCGATTAACCATTTCAAAATATTGTTATATTATATCTTTAATCGTGGCCCGATAGTGGCCCGTTTAGCCTGAAACCTGCTAGGGTTAGGGTTAGGTTTGCAATATTAGTGGCCCGAAAAAATTGGACCGTTTAACCCGTGGCCCGTTAGGGCCACAACCCGTTAGGGCTGGCCCGAAACCGCTAGGGCTAGCCCGTTTAACATCTCTAATTAAGTATCTGATGATTCTTTTTACTGCTTGTAAGTGAGACTCCTTTGGATCTGCTTGAAATCTAGCACAAACACAAACAGCAAACATAATGTCAGGCTTACTAGCAGTTAAGTATAAAAGTGAGCCAATCATGCCTCTATATAGAGTCATGTCCACTTTCTTGCCCTTTTCATCTTTGTCAAGATGGCAGTTTGTGGCCATAGGAGTACTGAAGCTGTTTGCATTCTCAAGTCCAAATTTCTTGATAACATCCTTTGCATATTTGGCTTGATTGATGAAGATACCAGTAGAGCTTTGTTGAATTTGAAGACCTAGGAAGAAGTTGAGTTCTCCCATCATACTCATTTTAAATTTACTCTGCATAAGCTTTTCAAATCTTTTGCAAAGATTTTCATTAGTAGATCCAAAAATAATATCATCAACATAAATTTGAACAAGTAAGGAATGACCTTTATGTTTCATAATAAAAAGAGTAGTGTCAATTTGACCTCTTACAAAGCCTTGAGATGTCAAGAACTTTGAAAGGGTCTCATACCAGGCTCTTGGAGCTTGTTTGAGTCCATAAAGTGCTTTCCTTAGCTTGTAGACATCTTCTCTTCTTGAACTGTCGATGAAACCAGGTGGTTGTTCTACATAGACCTCTTCTTGAAGTTCACCATTTAGAAAGGCACTCTTGACATCCATTTGATATACTTTGAAGTCCTTGACGGATACATAGGCCAAGAATAATCTTATAGCTTCTAGTCTTGCAACAGGAGCAAATGTCTCATCATAGTCAATGCCCTCCTCCTGTCTATATCCTTGGGCTACCAGTCTTGCCTTATTCCTGGTGATGTTTCCATTTTCATCCATCTTATTTCTGAAAACTCACTTTGTACCAATAACAGCTTGTCCTTTAGGTCTAGGGAAAAGTGACCAAACTTGGCATCTATCAAATTGATTTAACTCTTCTTGCATAGCTTCCACCCAGCTTGAATCTTCCAGTGCTTCATCTATCTTCTTGGGTTCAATATGAGAGACAAATGCAGTAGAATACATGCATTCATTCCTTGAAGCTTGTCTAGTTTGAACACCAGCATTAAGATCACCAATGATTTGAGTGATAGGATGATCTTTAACTTCTCAAATATCTGCAGTTTGAACTTGTCCTATTGTATCGACAGAGTTGGATTCTTGAGAAGTGGAAGTATCTGAAGCTTGGTTTTCTGGAGGATAGGTTAATTCCAATGTAGGCTGTAGAACTTCTGGTGTGGAAGGGAAAGTGGATTTTGGATTTTCAGAGTTCTCATTTGTTGGTTCATTGTCACTCCTTCAAGATTCTATCAAGTTGATTCTTGGAGGAACTTGTGAAGATGAGGGATCAGCAGTTCTGGAGCTTGGCTGTTCTGTACCTGTCTCATGCTCATCAGAATCATTAGTCACCTTAGGAGCCAAATGTGGCCCAATAAAATCAAATTCATCAAAGGAGACATGCATAGATTCAACAACTCTAAGTGAAGTTTTATTATAAACTCTATAAGCTTTTGAAAATTTAGCATATCCCAAAAATATCCCTTCATCACTTTTGGATTCAAATTTACCTCTATGTTCTTTTCCATTGTAAAGAACATAGCATTTGCATCCAAATATTTTGAAGAATCCAATGTTGGGAGCTCTGCCTCTCCATATTTCATATGGAGTTTTGTTGTGAAATTTGTTGATAATGGACCTGTTTTGTGTGAAGCAGGCAGTGTTTACAGCTTCAGCCCAGAAATACATAGGCAGTTTGGCTTCAGCAATCATAGTCTTTCCTGCTTCAATAAGAGTTCTGTTCTTCCTTTTAGCAACTCCATTCTGTTGAGGTGTGCCAACTGCAGAGAAATTGTGACCAATTCCATGGTCATCACAATATTTGGCTACACCATTGTTCTTGAACTCTGTCCCATTGTCTGATCTGACATCAGCAATGTCATCCAGTTTCTGAGTTTGTAGTCTTCTGAAGAGTTCTGTTATGATGTCATATGCTTCATCTTTGGAGGACATCATCTCAACCCAAGTGAATCTTGAGTAGTCATCAACTACTACAAGTGTGTACTTGTTGCCACCAAGACTTGTAGTAGTGACAGGTCCAAACAAATCCATATGCAGGAGCTGTAGAGGTCTGGATGTTGATAGGCAAGGCTTGCTTTTGAATGAAGATTTGTGTAGTTTGCCTAGTTGACATGCTTTACAAAGACTGTGTGGTTCAGTTGATATTTTAGGCAAACCAACAACTAGGTTGTCCTTTGATAGCTTCTCCAAATATTTGAAGTTGAGATGACTAAGCCTTTTGTGCCACAACCAGCTGTTATCATTTGATGACCTTGCAACCAAGCATAGATTTGACTTTCCTCCAACTGCATTTAGGTCAACAGCATATACATTTCCTTTTCTGAAGCCTGTCAGGATTGTTGAACATGTCTCATTGTCCTTGATGAGACAGTGACTTGAAGTGAACGGACATACTAATCCTTTGTCACAGAATTGTGATATGCTCAAAAGATTATGCTTCAATCCTTCAACTAGAGAAACTTTGCTGATGGAGAGGTTTCCTCTAACTATGCTTCCATAGCCAATCGTCTTCCCTTTTGAATTGTCACCAAAAATTACTGAGGGACCTTTAGCTTCAACAATATTTGAGAGAAGATTTGGATCACCAGTCATGTGCTTTGAGCAGCCACTGTCTAGATACCATAAGTCTTTCTCTTCTTCACTAATAGCCATGAAGCATCTCAGACATCAAGGTAGATTTCTCAGAGACAGCCAGTTCATGCTTTTTGGCTAGTTTCACATAGGCAGCTTTGAATTTTGAAAATTCTTCCAGCATGTCTTTGTTTGCTTTAATGAGCTCTCCCCTTGAGGGTTCATTAAGCTCATCATCATCATCACTATCATCCTGTTGGAATGGTAGTGACCTTACTGAATCATGGGGTGATTCCCTGGCCATAAGGCATATGTTTGCTTCTTCAGCAAAGTCACAGGAGTCATCCTCATCAGTATCAGTGTCACACCAAGTGGGCATGTTGCTTTCATCTATGTCCTCAGCCACCATCCCTTTTTGTTTTCGAAATTTGGACTCGGGACGTTTTTTGTAGAATTCATATTTTGGCTTTGGACATTTTGAAGCAAAATGACCTGGTTTCCTACAGTTAAAACAGACAAGCTCATTTTCCTTTTGATAGTCTGCAGATTTATAAGGAGCAGAACTTTTTGGATGAGCAGCTGTTCTTTGAGGAACGACAGTTTTGTGAGGAGACTGCCTATGAGATGATTTGTTAAACCTTTTGAAACGTTGATACTTCTTAACAAACATAGCAAAGGCTTCGTCTGAAAGAATGTCATCACCATCACTGGATGTAGATGGGGTTTCATCAGGTGTAGAACAAGAAGGTTCAGCAGACATGGCTGGTAAGGATAAATTTTTAAAACTCTTTTCCATTTCTTGAGCTTGTTGGATTTCAAGCTCATAAACTTAAAGACTTGCATAAAGGTTTCTAAGAGACAATTTATTCAAGTCTTTTGACTCTTTCATGGCAGTAATCTTTACATGCCATAGACTGCCTAGTGAATTAAGAAATCTCATGTTTATTTCTTTCTTTTCATGCTTCTTTCCTAAAGAATAGAAAGAGTTGACTACCTCATAGAATCTGTCATATGCGCTTCGTAGAGACTCTTTAGGATCTTTCTTGAATGAGTCGAACTTCTAGATGCAGGTATATAGTTTGTTATTCTTTGTTTCACCATCACCTTCAAGATATTCCAGTATTGCTTCCCACATCTCCTTAGCTGTGTCCAGGTTGATGATCTGCTGATAAGTGCTGATATCAACACAGCTGGTGATGATGTTGATGGCCTTTCCATCCAGAGCGTCATTCTTTCTGTCTTCTTCATCCCACTCTTCTTCTGGCTTAGGGACTTCAGGGTCAGCCGTTGGATCTAGTGTAGCCAGAGTATTTGGCTTCATGGGAATTCTGGGTCCATCTGTAACACATTTCCACAAACGTTTATCAATATAGTTCATGTGTCTTTTTACTTTATCTTGCCAGATATCAAAGTGAACTTCATCCAGTACAGGACAATGGTTCACATTTGAAGTTTCCAACATTTGATGAGCAGCCATTTGATCTTTAATCTCTCAAGAGTTTAATCTTGGAAAAACTTGTTTTCAAAGAGTTAAGCTCTGATACCAATTGTTAGGTCTCAGGGTGCTCAATATAGGCTAGACGGGGGGAGGGGGTTGAATAGCCTATGTCCAATTTTTGAAATTGATTCAAAAACCTACTTCACTTAAGTTAGAAAGTTTTGCAGGCGGAAGACTTGTGAAGTATAGGACAAGTTGAGAATGGCTGATCTTCACAGGACAAGATCAGCAGTTCTCAAATGTATGGAATTCTGAAAATTTAAACAACACTAGCAAATCACAATCACACTGAAATAGACAAGGTGTTTAATACGGTTCACACTTATAAATAAGTGCTATGTCCACAACCAAAGTGGTCAACTTTGGATTTGAAAATCGTGTACTAAGTTTTCCACTAGAAACATTACAAACTAAATCTCTAATGGATTGTGTACAAAAATTTTGTTGACCAGTGTTTGTGGGAGAATTGATATCTATAAGATATAAATTCTCATGAGCTATGAATGCTAGGTGTTGCAATCAATGAAGAGCTTTAATGGACTGATCGTCTTAGTGTGAAGCTCTTCAAAGAAGGATGTACAGATAGGACGTTTAAGCTTTAATGCACTTGAAGAAGAAGATGAAGATTCAGAGTTGTAGTTGTTGAAGGTTGTTAAATGCTGCAATGAAGTCTCCTTTTATATGCAGGGGAAGTCTTGGAGCCGTTGGAGATCTTCACAATTTGAATTTAAGAGCATTCAATGCTCTAATGTGGTTGTTGATCTCTGATAGGCGGTCCTGCAACTTACAGTCTGTTTCCTGACACTTTGCCAAAAATAGGTAGACTGCGCTTGCAGACAGAATGTCCTTTTCTGAGTTGTATGCCAAGAATGGAAAGGCTTCATTGAATGTGTTTTGCAGGTTAACGTTGTGTCGAAGTCAATGAAAGCTTCAAATCAAGACATGTCTTCGGCAGATCTCTATCGGACATTCTTCAACTTGGCTGATGAGGCTTTGCTAAGATGAACTCGTCCGATGTCCTGAGGAACTCTGCTGATGATCACTTCGGCTGATAACTCAGAAGACGTCCGATGTCCTATAGGCTATCTTCTTCAAGACAACTTACAATAAGCAACCCTAGGCTATTCAAGCTATGTCTAAGTACAAGTTGCCACTCTAACAGACACGCAGGCCCATTAGTCACCTTGACTTAGACTTAGGTTATGGATTCAAGCAAATCTATACTAAATACAACAAAGACAGTCGAAGCTCTAGTCAAGAGATATCACATCACCCATAAGGTGTCGACTGCTTATCATCCCCAAACAAATGGCCAAGCCGAGGTATCCAATAGAGAGATAAAATCCATCCTTGAAAAAACTGTGAACCCGAAGAGGAAGGATTGGAGTCAAAGGCTTGATGATGTGTTGTGGGCTTACCGGACGGCATATAAGACACCGATTGGTATGTCACCATATCGGTTGGTGTTTGGTAAACCTTGCCATTTGCCAGTTGAGCTCGAACACAAAGCCTATTGGGCGGTCAAAAAGTTCAACTTGAACTTAGAGGGTTCCGGTGAGGAGCGAAAATTGCATTTGAGTGAATTGGATGAGATTAGGAGAGATGCATATGAGAATAACCTCTGTTAGGTCCAAGGATTGCTCAGAGAATAGGCTAGAGGGGGGGGGTGAATAGCCTATACATGATGTATTAAAAATTCATCCAATTTTCATATTTAATAAGACAAATGGATGAGATGATTAATACAATTAGGTCATCTTCCTCATACTAACTGCTTAGCCGAAGTTAGAGTGATCGGACATCCTAGATCAGCAGATGTAGATCATGGACATCCTGAATCGCAGATATGAAACATGCGGTTGGAAGATATATGTTGAACTTAGGCGATGAAAATAAGATTTAGCAACGGAAGAATGAACAAAGATAAGTTTAACAATTTAGATTAAAGTAACGTAAGGTTTGGTTTAAAGAGAGCTTAACAGTTAACTATAATCTGTATTAGATGCATCATTTGCTTTCCTTAAACAGATTGCACAAGATAAGACAATTTATACAAGAAAGAGAAATCAAGGCTGAATGTAACAAACATATATATTATATTAAAATTCAGTAGAGGTTTACTCAGAGGCAAACATGCTTAGTACATCAACCTAGACTCTCTATCCTAGCAATCTCCCCGGAGGTAGAAGGAAAGTGAGATGGGATACCGGGAAGACTTATATTAGAACTCTAATCCTAGCAGTTCCTAACAACCTTGGAGGTCAGGGAAGGAAAGTGCTAGTGTTAGAGTGATGTGAGAAGAGAATATTAGGAGTTGTTCAAATAGCAAGTATTTGAACAACTGAGTGCTAAGCACTCGACCAACAATGATGGCAACTTGTTGCATAATCGGCACATCTTATAATGCAATATAAGTCTGCCGATATGAATGCAATCTGGACATTTAAGTTCTGACTCTTCATCGGACATCTTCAAGCTTGGTCTGGCTTCAACGATCTGTAAGATGCTTGGTCTCTTTACTGGATAATAGAGTTGAGGCCACTGAAGAGACTGAGTTCTTCGAAGGAAGAAGGACTCAAATCAACAACAAGGTTGTTGATCAAGCAGAGCTTCTCAGCATTTGGATTTTCTTCTCTCTCAATCACAAAGTGTTTGTTCTTACACTTGTGATTTCTCACTTTGAAGGAGTGGTTCTGGATTGAAGAAATGAAGATCAATACCACAACCTTTCTCAAGCATAAGCATACACTTCTTGCTTTCTCACCCTTATGCTATCTGGAAATGAGAATGAGAGTCTTCTTATATAGCTGGAGAAGAAGAGATGACCGTTGGTGTATTGAATAGGTTTAAGCCCGTTGATGATCTGAATCTCATAATGCAGCAGAGTACATTTTTGCATCTGTTGGGCAAAGACCTTCAGTTAGGTTTGAGTTTTGAAGATGGTCCGTGAAACAGGCTGGACAGAATTTGGACGTGTCGAGCTTAGCCTGGATGCAGCTGACTGATTTGGACGTATCATTGCCTTGACTGGAGTGCAGCGTCCTGTGCTTGGCCTTTTCTGGAAATGAAGCTTTGAAGACCGCGAACACTGTTCAGAAGAGGAAATGTCTATTGGATAAACGTGAAGGCGCAGACATCGATGCGTATCTTGGATTTGTCAGACAGATCTTACAACGGATCTATTTTGGCTTGAAGCGCGTTGAGTAACGACCGATGTATCTCGTGATCTTACAGTTTCTCGGCAGTTGTTCTGATGAGGGATTTGGCCGATTCTGAGATCTGCCATTATAGAACTGCTGATGTAGAAACCGCTGATGGTCACGATGTTCCTCTTGAATAAATAGCTTCTCTGCAGTTGTTCTGATGAAGTGCTTTGGCGGATACAGGGATCTGCCGATGTAGAATTGCTGGTGTAGAGATGGCTAATAGGCAATCATAGCTAAAGGAAATGTCTGCTAGTGAGACATTTGCCGATGGTCACGTCAGCTGGCAATTGAAGAGCTAATCCATATGAAAGTTTGTCATCATTCTGGTAGGACAAAGACTCGGATATGTACAAAGACTTCCTAGTCTAATGACCTATGCATTGTTTCAACAAGCTGCCACACTAACCGGTACGCAGCCCTTTTAGCCACTTGTGAAACATGCGTTGTAATGGGAACAAGCAAATCACTGTGTTGGAATATGCATACATTTATATCAGCTGATTCAAAGGCATATTCCTAACAACCTCCTTTATAAAGAGCGAGCGAAGATTTGGCATGATAAAATGATCATTAGAAAGGACTTTAAGGTTGGTCAAAATGTCCTTCTTTTCGATTCCCGTCTTCGTTTGTTTCCGGGCTAGTTAAGGACTCGGTGGACCGGCCCTTATGTGGTGAGGGAGGTATCCCCGCTTGGGACGGTGGTGATCTCTAGTCCTAATGAGGACAAAGGATTCAAAGTTAATGGTCAACGGTTAAAACCGTATTTTGAGAATGAAGTCGTGAATATCGCGTATTTGGAGGTGATTGATCTCTAAGACCCGGTATATGTTTGATTAGCTTTGGGTCCGAGTCTTGTCAAAGACTTTAAACTTTGATGCTAGCCGGGGGCTTACCCGGCGTTTGGTCTAGCTAAAGACGGTAAAGAAGGGCGGCTATCCGGGAGGCAACCCGGGATTTAATCTCATGCATTCTTAGTTTTTATTGTTGTTGTATGTATATATATTTTTTTTATGAATCGGTGCTACTGAAGGTATATGTTTTGTGGTGGTGTGCAGGGAGAAGCAAAGGAGAAAGGATCAAAGCCTGGGCCTGTTCTGAAAAAAAAAAAAAAACGAAAAAGATGAAAACAGGCCACGGGACGACTCGTCCCCAATTAAAGCAACTATTCCCCAAAGGGGGACGACTGAATCTGGAGCTTGTGAAGAAAAGGGGGATGACTCGTGCTCCACGGGACGACTCGTCCCTTGGGCCTGAGAAGTCAAACGCTGAAAAAAAATTTTTTTTTTAACCCAGAACGAGTCGTCCCCTCCCCCCTATTCTTCTCCTTCACTACTTCTTCTTCTTCTCTCTCTACAAACAACCACCCAAATCCTCCATTGCCACCACCTAAATCCACCATCCTCCCATCCCTACAACCAAATCTCTCTCCTCATTAAATTCCTTCACCAAATCCGAGTCTCTCTCTCTCCCCCTTCATCTTCAACCTTCAATCACCATTAAAACCCAAGCTTTCTCTCTCTACCCCAAATCCAAAATTTCATCCAACTCTCCCCTTTTCTTTGAAATCCAAACCCTAATCCGCCATCTTTCCCTAATTCCAACCCACATTCCCAAATTCAAGCCTTCAATTCTCCCAAATTTGAAAAATTCACAAAAGCCTTGGTAGTCAAAATCGAAAATTTTGGTCAAATTTCATGGGAGGCTGCGTTTGGAGGATTCAAGGAGGGTGTTGACTGTATTGGGAGCCATTTAGCAAGGTAATCATTCATGACTTTCTTACTTGCACTTTCAATTGCTGGGACTTGTGGAATTTGTAGTGTGGTGGTTCGGTTGGGATTTGAAAGGAGATTGTTATTGTGGTGGTGATTTGTTGTTGCTTGAATTTTGTGGAGGATTTGTAGTTGTTTGTGTGTTGATAAATATGCCTCCTAAGGAAAGAGACGGTAGAGGGGGTAGCAACAAGAGGGGTAGACAAAACCCACCACCCGTAGTTCCAAATGATCCCACTCCCCCTAATGCTTCATTACCTTATATGGGATTGGTCCAATTAACCTCTGCGCAAAAGAAAAAATGGCGGAATTTGGAGGGTAGGAAATTCCAAGTCACCACTTTCCTTCATTTGCCAGTTTTGAGGGATTTGGGTTTAGAGGCATTAGTAACTGGATTGATGACGCAAGCCGGGTTGGGTAACTTCTTGGGGAAGAGGGCAAATACATATTTGAGATATTCACTTGAGTTCCTTTCAACCTTGGAGGTAGGTAAGGGGTCACAGGCCAATTCTATTCGGTTTAATCTGGATGATAAAGCCTATCGAGTGACTTATGATGAGTTGAGGGGAGTCTTCGGGGTTGACCAGCCGAGAGGAAACTGGTTGGAGGCTGATGGGGCGAGTTACTTTTTCTTTTTGGAGCTCACAGGATTGCCCTGCAATAAGAAACACCTTAGGGCTTCCTCTCTTTCTCACCTGGCTTGGAAATTATTTTTTAGAGGGCTATCTATGACTTGGTTGGCAAACGGAGAACCTGCCCAGTTGAATGTGGCTATGGTACACCTCTTGAGAACGGGGTTAAGGAGTTTTCAGGTGGTTCCCGATTGGATTGATATTTTTGTTAGGAGATGTGAAGCATTTGCCCTTACCAAAAAGGGAAACATTTTAATAGGGGGAATGATCACGTTGATTGCTGCAGCTTGTTTGGGGGAACTAAAACCCGAGGCGGTGAAGTTGACGGGGGGCACGAGTTTTTATTCTAGAGACTGGCTGGTGCAGTATAATAAGTTTGTGAGGAACCCGAGGGCGGCAGATAACATGTCCTTATTGTTTGAATATGGTACTCCCAGGAGGACGGTCTCTTGCACGGTAGGGGCCACGTTTCCGAGTGGTGTACAGGCCAGGCATTGGCGTATGCCCGGTGTTGAGGATGAAATGGATCCAGTTGATGAGGAGGATGATGAGGAGCAGGAGCAGGATCAGGATCAGGGTCGGGGAGGAGAACAGAACCAGGGCCAGCAGGGTTCTTTTGATCAATGGCATATGATGAGGGCATTTCTGGAAGAGCAGGAGCGATCTCGGCTAGCTCGAGAACAGAGCCGACAGGCTCTAGAGGATGTTAGATGGGAGGAGGTGCAGGACCGTTTTGAGGGTTTAGAGGATGATGTTGCCATTATGGGAGCCCGATCTAGGCAGTTAGAAGCATGGGCGATGCAGCCCGAGCCCCGAAGCTATGAGCCAGTTTCGGATGACTACTTGGCTATGATGCAGTTGAGAGCCGCTGATCGTGCTCAGAGGCATTCTTCCCAGCAATCCTTTTATCAGGGGGAAGGCTCCGGCTCTCGTCGGTGATGGTATACCCCTTTTTCCCTTCCCTTTTCGTTTTATCACAACTACTCTTTATTTCACACATTGAGGACATTGTGCAGTTTAAGCGTGGGGGTATGGGGATGTTTCTATCTGTATTCTATCTGTACAGTTAAAAAAAAATTTGTAAAGAAAAGAAAAGAGAGGCTAGGTGAAAACCGGAAACGGCACCTAGGCAAAAGGTGAGGAAAGTGATTTGTTTACATATCTTGCGTATCACCGGAGTGGAGTCACAAGGGAGGATTCGGAGTTCGGGTAGGATCTTTCATTGGAGTAGGAGGATTGGTTTAGAGGAGATAGGATAGAAATCTTCATTCGTTCTGGAGTAATAAGGGGCGTAGGAGTTTTCCATGAGGTAGTTGTGAGGGATTAACACCCGAACAACTTTTTATTTTGAGGGATGATGTGGTGTGAGCCAAGCGTGGGGGAAACATAGGTCATATTTAGTTCCCCTTGGCTTTTGTGTGTGGACCATAGCTTGGCTACCGTTTTTTATCAGGAGTTGGTATCAAGTTAAGGTCCTTGTTCTCAATGTTGATTTTTATTGGTGATATAAGGAGACAAAGATTCTTGTACTCTGTTTGTGATTTTTGATTGACGTTTGTTGGCGGATTAGAGGAGGCTAGGAATCATTTACCCTTCATGCATCTGTTTTAGACCGGTGTTAGATTGGAGTTTAGGATATTACTCAGGGACGAGTAATGGTCTAAGCGTGGGGGTATTTGATAGGGCGGATTTTTACTATGTAATTCCTATGTTTTCCAGTCTTATATTTCGTGATTTCCATGTAATTAGTTAGGTTTGATGTATTTTGAGTGATTTTATGTATTGTGAGGATTATGAGAGAAACTATGTGATTTGAGAGAATTTTAGAGAGTTTTTTATGTAAGTGTTTTTGGTCCTCAAAAGTAGCTCAAGTTCATCAAGTTCTACACCCATGGAAGTCAAGTCAAGCTCAATCGAAGAAGATCGGAAGCGAGCTAAGGAGTCAAGAGAAAGAAAAGGAAGAAATCTGCAATTTTGTCCAGGGGACGAGTCGTCCCCATTTTGCCTAACTATTCCCCAACAAGGGGACGACTGATTCAGAAGGGCTTGAAGTCAGGCACGAGTCGTCCAGCATGTCACGACTCGTGCTCATGTTGTGAAGGCTAAGGCACAACTCGTGCCTGGGAGGACGAGTCGTGCCCAGTCGGGCTGGATCGTAGATTGACGAATTTTTGGCAGTTTTTAATATTTTTAATTTATTTTATTTTCCTTTTTTATCTAGGTTTTAGGTAGTAAGTATAAATACTACCTCTTTTCTTATTTTTAGGGTTATCATCTTTTTGGTTTAGTTTTCCTAGAACCAAGATTCAAGCTTTGAATTTCTATGGAGAACTAAACTCCATTACTTTGGATTTGAGATCTTGATCCGGATTTTTATTTCTATTGAGGTATTTCTTTTTCCTAATTAATTCTTGTTCATAATCTTGCTTGTATTGATTTAGATTGATTTCTAGGGTTTGTGGATTTGGCCAATTCACTTGTCCTTTTTATTAATCTTTGCTAGATTACTCGTTCTGTGCCAGAATTAGAGTTTTCACTGTAGCATATTCACGAATTGTGTATGTGCCATAGCAATTCGAGAAGTAGGCAAGATTAGACGATTATCTAATTAACCTTAGAAAGCGTTCTTGATTTTAGTCTCTTAAAACATCATCAATTAATCTTTAGACCTTTTCTGTGCCAGTTTAGGTTTAATTTTAATTAGAGTTTATAGTGAGTGTGCCACTGCTATAAACTAAACGGAAAGAAGAGACAGAGATTGAAATACATCTCGTAATCAAGTGAATAAAAATTATGGTGAAAAAGAATTATCAGTGATATTAGAATTAAAATCCGGTGACAGTATCAAATCTGAAGTTTCTTTAAATTATTATTTCAAACACTTCGTTTATTTTTCCTATTTTAGGAATTAATTAAGAATCTCAATTAAACCCCCAATCTGGTCAAGTGACTGTTCGCAAATAATCATTGTTCTTCGTGGATCGACCCTGACTTACCCTAATTACATTATTAGTGGCCGAGTTTAGGTCTAATTTAGTAGGCGTGCGACTAAGCCTACCATAAAGCCTTGTGAAATGGCATTTCTTATAGAGCCACAAATATCTAAAAGCCTCATTGATTGATCCAATAACTCGTCAACCCATTTCTCTTGCTGATTGTGAAATATGGGATTATTTGGTCAACGGCAAACTAAGAAGATCATCGGTGCATTTGTACAACTTTTCAAGAATAGTTAAAACCATTGTTTATTTTCTCAGCTGTAGGCATCAACGATGCCTCCCATGTTTTGAGCTTGTTCACCTCCTCTTTAATTCGAAGAATCGTGGGGTGGTATCTAGAAGACAAACTAATGGAACGAATGTGGTGGACATTGTTAGATTTGGAAGAAGTAGCCATAGTTTTAGTTAAGAAACGTATATGTGAAGGAGAGAAAATATATTTTACTTCCTTGAGTTTTACAAAGTGTATGTCCCTAATTATATACAAGCTAGAGTATTACTTGGAGAAGGAGTCAATCCTTCCATAACTATCTCCTTGAATTATGCTACAAAATAAATCTTCCTAACTTACAATGAGTGAAATAAGGAAATGAGATAATTACATCCTAACTACAAGCTAAGGAGATATTGACTCAAATCTCAACACCCCCCTCAAGTTGGAGAGTGTAGATCACACACACCCAACTTGCCAAGTAAAATGAGAAATTGACGGCTCCCCAAAGCTTTAGTGAGTACATCCGCCAATTGTGCCGAAGTATGAACTTTCCTTGTTGTGATGACACCTGTCTGAACAGCATCGCGCACAAGATGACAGTCAACCTCAATGTGCTTCGTGCGTTCGTGATGAACAGGATTTTGAGCCATATGCAAGGCTGCTTGACTGTCACAGAAGACGGTCATAGGAGCTGTATGAGAAACGCCGAAAGATCCAAGCAAGCTGTGAAGCCATTTGAGCTCACATGTGGCATTGGCCATAGAACGATATTCGGCCTCAGCAGATGAACGGGATATGGTGGTTTGCTTCTTAGTCTTCTAAGATATCGGAGACCCACCCAGGAAAACAATATAGGCAGTAAGGGAACGACGAGTAATCGGACAACTAGCCCAATCCGAGTCACAATAAGCCCGTAGCCGAAGGTCAGAATCGGCTCGAAGAAGAATACCTTGGCCAGGATGCCCTTTAAGATAGCGCACAACCCGCAGAGCAGCCGTCCAATGAGCCACCTTGGGGCTGGTCATGAATTGTGCAAGAGTATGCACACTATAGGAAAGTTCCGGCCGTGTGATAGTGAGATAAATGAGGCGACCTATGAGACGCCTATACGGCTCAGGATCACGCAATTCCTTATCTTCGGTTAAAGCCAGTCGATGATTTTTCTCAATGGGAGTAAGAGCGGGACGAGCCCCACAAAACCCTGTTTCAGAAAGTATATCAAGTGTATACTTACGCTGAGAAAGAAAAATACCCTCTGGATGCCGGGACACCTCAAGACCCAAAAAATATTTGAGTCGGCCAAGGTCCTTCATGTGAAAACATTTACTAAGATAGGCCTTGAAACAAGAAATAGCATTAGGGTCATTGCCACCAATAACCAAATCGTCAACATATACCAGCACATGTATTTCAACAGCGGAAGCCTTATAGGAGAATAAAGAATAATCCGAACATGACTGGAGAAAACCATACTTTTTCAAGGCCAGAGAAAGTTTTGCAAACCAACATCGAGGTGCCTGACGGAGACCGTATAGAGACTTTTTGAGTTTGCAAACTTTACCGGAGGAAGATGCAGGATGTCCCAAAGGAACTTTCATATATACATCTTCACTTAGATCACCATGAAGGAACGCATTGTGTACGTCCATTTGATGTAGTTCCCAGCCGCGAATGGAAGCAACAGAAAGAAATACTCTCACAGTAACCATCTTGATTGTTGGTGCAAAGGTCTCTTTAAAATCCACACCCTCAACCTGACGGTTTCCCAAGATCACCAAACGGGCTTTGTATCTTTCAACGGATCCGTCTGCATTATATTTTATTTTATACACCCATTTGTTGCCGATGACTTTCTTGTTAATGGGAGCTTCTACAAGTTCCCACGTGCCATTCTGATCAAGAGCTGCAAGCTCTTTGTTCATGGCCTCACACCATTGAGGAGATTGGACAGCCTCGCCATAGTGCTTAGGCTCAACACCCGAATCAATAGCTGCCAAAAAACAACGATGTGCTACAGAGAATTTAGTGCAATTGACAAAGTGTGCTAAAGGATACCGAGTACCTGAAGAGTTGTGTTGGGAGGATGAACGTGATGGGGGGCTGACTTGAGCAGTTAGCACATAATCTGTGAGGATATCTCGTTGAAGACACCTTAGCACGCTGTCCTCGACCCAGAGTTTCAACAGTTTCAGGCGGAACATCATCTGCAATAACCTGAACAGCTGATTGTTCAGTCTCAACACTGTCTACCGGTTGTGCAACCACTTGTTCAACCACTTGTTCAGCCGGTTGTGCAACCACTTGTTCAGACGACTGGTCTGTCAACTGGTCTGTCACATGAGCACCTATATCAATTTCATCCCCAATGTCCATATCAGCCGTAGGACAAAGGAACATATCTGAGTCTGTATAATCCGGATCTGTACTAGTTCTCATATTGGCAAAAGGAAACTCCTTTTCAACAAAAACAACATCCCTTGACACAAGCATCTTGTTCTCATCAAGATCATAGACCAATCATCCTTTCTTTCCATATGGATACCCCAAGAAAACACATCTCCTACTGCGACTAGCAAACTTATCATTGTCTTTTTTGGAATAATGCACATAACATAAAGACCCAAAAACCTTAATGTTTTCATAAGGAGGTGGTTTTCCAAAAATGATTTCATAAGGAGTTTTCCCATGTAACAATTTAGAGGGTGTACGGTTTATTAAGTAACCGGCAGCTAACACACACTCCCCCCAAAACTTTATAGGTAACTTGGCTTGAAACATCAAAGCACGGGACACATTCAAAAGATGACGGTGTTTACGTTCAACCCTTCCCATTTTGTTGTGACGTGCGAACACAAGTAGTGTGATGTTCAATACCAAGTTCAAGAAAATATTTTGTCAAACACATAAACTCCTGGCCGTTATCACTCCTAATCTTCTTAACATGCTTATTGAACTGTCTTTCAATCATAGCAAAGAAATTTTTCAAAATCTGAGAAACATCACTTTTGTGGTGAAGTAGATAGACCCAAACAGCCCTAGAACAGTCATCTACAATGGTCAAAAAGTATGTGGCACCACACATAGCAGGCTTTCGATAATCACCCCAAATGTCGCAATGAATTAAATCAAAAATCTCAGCAGAGTTATTATCACTAGATAAAAACTTATCTCTACTCTGCTTTGCTTGACAGCAAATTCCACACACATCTTTATTGATACTATGACGGCTAATAAAAGGTAACAAACTGACGACTTTACTTGAGGGATGTCCAAGCCTTTGATGCCAAAGATGATAGTTCCCAGAATCCTTAATGTTGCAAACCCGTGTTCCTGTTGATCTTCTCAGATAGTACAGCCCCTCATCTTGTTCACCCGCACCAATCAACGTCTTCGATGTTCGGTCCTGTATGACACAAAGTTTGTCAGAAAATTGCACTAGAGTATTTGAATCATTGAGTAGCTGAGAAACAGATAATAAATTACAGTTAAAAGATGGAGCATATAACACATTTTTCAGAACCAATTCTCTCCCAATCTCAGCATCCCCTTCTTTTATGGCCACAATGTATTTCCTGTTAGGTAAACCTATACGGTGTGCCACAATATTCCGAGTACACTTCAGCAGAGAAATATCCCCTGTTATGTGTCGATTAGCTCCACTATCAACAAGCCAAGGTGCATTATTTATCTTACCACTCATATGTTCAGTTGTGCGGCCAGTTGTGCTGCCAGTTGTGCGATCAGATGGCTGCACATGTGTCTGAACAAGATTTTTGAAGTGACTCCATTGTTCCGTTGTAAGGCCCAGCATATGAGCCCGTTCTGCATCTGTCATTCCATCATCAGACTGCGCCGTGTTAGCTTTTGCAGTAAACTTTCTTTGTTCCATGGAAGATTGTCCGCCACTCTTTCCCTTCATGTTCTTCGGAGACTGCTCGCCCCACCATTCTGGATAACCCACTAGCCTGTAACATGTCTCCACTCTGTGACCCTTCTTCTTACAGTGAGAACAAACATAATTGTTCGCTTCTGTCTTTTCCCCCTTGGAACCATATGTGCCAATAGTTGTCTGACCAGTTGTGCCAATAGTTGTCTGACCAGTTGTGCCAACAACTGTCTGCACAGCAAAACTAACAGGTGCAGGGTATTCATCACGCACAGTACCCCGTACCATTTCTTCTCGTACGATCATGGAGTATGCCTTATTAACATTTGGCAGTGGTTCGGTGTTCAGAATGGAAGATTTCACGTTCTCAAACTTCGGTGTTTCAAGGCCCATAACAAATTGATGGACCCTTTCTTCTTCACGCCTTTGAACCAATTTTGTGTTAACATGACACTTACAACCTGCACATGAGCAGGTTGGGAGTGCATCAAAATCGTTTAGATCATCCCACAACTTCTTCACACGCCCATAATAGGCTGCCACACTTTCACCTTTTTGTTGCTTGCAATTCGCCAAATCTGATTTCAATTGTTGAACCCTCGGTCCATTCCCAACTGAAAACCTTTCCTTCAGATCGTCCCAAAGTGTCTTTGCTTCCTCCGTATACGTCACTGTAGATCGCAAAGCGGGCTCGATAGTTTTGAAAATCCATGAGACTACCATGGAGTTCACAGTCCTCCATTGATCAATCTCCTCGTCCTCCCCGGGCTGTTCAATGGTTCCATCAACGAAACCAAGCTTTGATTTGGCTCGAAGAGAACCTTTGAACACTCGTGCCCATTCCTCATAATTCTCCCCCTTCAATTGAACATGGGTAAGAATCATTCCTGGACTATCACTTGTCGACAGAAAGTATGGTGAACGTCTCTCATCCATCACTTTCTTCTTCTCGTCACTAACACCCGTAGACATGGTGCTTCAATCCGGATCTTGGTTGCTCTGATACCAAGTTAAGAAACGTATATGTGAAGGAGAGAAAATATATTTTACTTCCTTGAGTTTTACAAAGTGTATGTCCCTAATTATATACAAGCTAGAGTATTACTTGGAGAAGGAGTCAATCCTTCCATAACTATCTCCTAGAATTATGCTACAAAATAAATCTTCCTAACTTACAATGAGTGAAATAAGGAAATGAGATAATTACATCCTAACTACAAGCTAAGGAGATATTGACTCAAATCTCAACAGTTTTTCTCTTTTAGCAAAAAAAAAAAAAAGAAAAATAAAAATTTTCTGATGTGAAATACCAAGTTCTGTAATACGTATATATACAAACTCAAGTAGGTAAAGAACGGGGACAAGTCGAATCATAGATTAAGCAATAACGTGTGAAGGTCCCATGTGTATTTCGATGGGATCGCTGACCTTGCTACCTAATAATCCAACACAACTTAATTTCATGGATTTTTATTTCTTTAGTCTCCATGATCATGATTTAGAAATGAGGAATTACATACTTCAATATGCTATTATGTTTCCATTGCACTGAGCCATTATTGCCACATTACAGCGTGTGATACTATAAAATTGGAGGTGACAGAGCTGGTCTCATTTGCAGGAACACACCTACTCATCAAATGAAACAATTACTATACTTTAAGTAATATGTTGGAAACAAAAGCAATAAATGGTTGTTCTAAATTTGTGCACGTATGGCTTGTTTCCAAGAGCTATACGTGCATGTTTTCCTTTTTTCTTTTCATTTTTTCATTTTTTTGCATTCTGTCATTTTCCAACAATCCAATAAAGGACATCTTTAGAAAGTCTTCCTTGTTCATGACTGCTGCCAAATAACAGAGCAAGTTCAAAATTATCCATGAATATCATAAGCCCAAATCCGAATCAACTTACAATAAATTGCTAAATATTCTTATACTTCTTTCTTGCACCTCTACGATTTTCAGCAGACCTGTACCGGAATCCCTATTAACAGAGGGAGACAAGAGGATACAGGTTAAAAAGTTGAGGTAAGATGTGATTTCAAAAGTTTTGGAGGCTAATTGTACATACGTATTGGAGCACGTGAGTAGAACAAGAATGATCCCACTGAAAAGGAGAGAACAAAGAATTGCAAGACAAATGGCGTTTGCTTCTTCAATTCATAGAATAGAAGTACTACAAAATAACAGGAAATGCAGATTCCTGACCAGGACTTCTCAAGTCACTCTTCTCCTTAATTTATCTACCAACCCCGGAAACGATTCCAAGACTTTCCTTCCTTGATCCAAAATGTCAAGCTAAAAGTATTAGTTTCCATGTCCATCCCACTTTAGGAACTCTTGACATCTGCAACCTCATTATATAAAAAGGACAGAAAAGTTTCTTTGATTCATGATTATATTACTGAGGCATTACCTTCACACTGTTTGAGTCCATACATATTTTTTGTGATTCATGAGTGTTTTAATTATTATGCATTACCATTATATATTTTGATAACAGTTTCTGCAGAGACGGATATTTTATTGTTTTTAATCATAGAGATTGAACTTTGAGGCTTGCATATTTATATATGAAAAAGAAAACCCTGATAAATATTTTTACTTATATTTAAAATGCTTTACAAGCTTCGTTCACCCTAATGTAAATGAGGTTAACCTGTCCCAAAAGCCACGTGCGAAGAGAAATTTAACTTCAAGATCTATCATACCAATTTTGAGAATATCATTAATATTTTCACAGATTGAATGAACGAGTTCTAAGATAGAGAGGGAAATCATAGAGTAAAAACATGAAAGTTCATACTGGAATTTATTTTCTATAAACAGATTTTGTATCCAGTATATATGTAAAACCGTATCAATCCACATAAGGGCACCAGTGATAGCACGTGCCCATGTCGTACGCCCATGCGGTATCACAGTCCCTGTTTTGTACGGATTCAATATCCCTGTTCTGTAAGGATTTATAATCCTTTCCTTTTCCTTTTGTCTTCCTATCTCCTACATATTTTAGGCTTAGGATTTCCTTAGTATAAATAGAGAGAATTGTATTGTATCTTTCAATTATGTGAAATAGAAAATCTTTCACACTTTTACATGGTATCAAAGCCACTTTTTTTACAAATTCTAAACTATGGAAGCCGACCTCACCAAGCAAACAATGGATGATTCGTCTTCTATCCAGTACTGCGATTGACAACAAATCCCCATATTATCTTCATCCTTCTGATCACCCAGGTTTGTTATTTGTCACACAAACTTTGAATGAAGAAGGAGATAACTACTTTACTTGGCGAAGTAGTTTTCTTAATGCCCTTCAATCCAAGAACAAGGCGAAGCAGTCAACCTTGGGAAAGATTTAATCCTCAAACAACATATGTGTCATCTAGTCCCATTAAGAAATCAAACACCTTACCAGGAATTGGAAGAGCACATGCATTAACGGCAATCTAGTCTGTTTTGCCCTACAACATGCATCGCAAGGAGAATTACTCGAGGATTCAGAAATAACAGAAATATTTGGAACTAATGGAACACGGTCTAGCGGAAGATGTCCTAAACGACGGTGCCATAAATCTGCTGAATGATGTCCCTTGGCCAAGAGCACTTTCCCCGCCTCCATCGGTTCCAGGTAGTATAAGCCATTATGCACTCTACCCACTCCAATTGGCTTCCTCGATTGTAAGTCCTGTATCATACAAAAATCAGGTCCAAAAATTAAAACACAATTCATATCTCTAGTTAATTTACTAACAGAGAGTAAATTAAAACAAAACTTGGGAACGCTCAACACTTGTTTGAGGATTAAATCTTTCCCAAGGTTGACTAGACCCATGCCTTCAACAGGTACTGTATCTCCATTCGGGATTTGAACTGGAGGGATGATGGAGGTCCTACAAATGTTAATCATGGAATCCATGGTGCTTGATATGTGGTTTGTAGCACCCGTATCAATTATCCATGAATTACTCTTACCACAATTATTTTGGGTAACCACGTTCCCAGTTCATATTAATAAATCTTCCAACATTTTTGAATTAGTTCATTGTGATATTTGGGGCTCTTATCGCACTCAATCTCATTCGGGGGCACATTATTTTCTCACCATAGTTGATGATTACAGTAGAACGACATGGTTTTTCCTTATGAAAAATAAGTCAGAGACCCGTCACTATCTCTTACTGTTTTTCAATTGGGTAGAAACTCAATTCAATGCCAAGATCAAGACATTTCGGACTGACAATGGATTAGAATTCAATCATTTAGACTTGTTGAGTTATTACTTTGAACATGGGATGGATAGGCATACCAGTTGCACTGATACGCCACAACAAAACGGTGTGGTCGAGCGAAAACATAGACATTTACTCGAAGTAGCTAGAGCCCTATGCTTCCAAGCTAATCTTCCTGTTAGCTTTTGGGGTGAGTGTGTTTTGACTGCAGTCTATCTGATTAATCGCATGCCTTTATCTGTGATAAAAAAAAAATCACCTTATGAGATGTTATTTGGAAAATTGCCTACATATGATCATCTGCGCACTTTTGGTTGCTTGTGTTATGGCCATGTTAATGCCAAGCCACGGGATAAATTTGCTTCTAGAAGTAAACCAGGTATATTTGTAGGATACCCATATGGACAAAAAGGATACAAAATATATGAATTGGAGAGTAAACGAATATATACCTCACGAGATGTTCAATTTTTTGAGGATGTTTACCCTTTCGTTGCTCCCACTGCCTCACCTCATCAGCATCCAACCCAACTGATCACTCCCATATTTGACGAAAAAAATCCTGTTGATACCGGTAGCTCACATGATGAACAAAACGACATACATGATTCAGAAACCCCCACCCACACTGAGCCTTCTCTGCCCGAACAGGATGCACCTCAAGTTGATCATCATGTCACTCGATCTACACGTGACAGGCAGGTTTCAAGAAATATCAGCACTGGAATCTAATAATACTTGGTCTCTTGCGGAGCTACCACAGGGAAAACGGGCTATTGACTCTAAATGGGTGTACAAGACAAGTTCCACCCCGATGAGAATATCGAACGCTACAAGGCCCGTTTTGTAGCCAAAGGTTATACTCAGGTAGAGGGTGTTGATTTTAACGAGACATTTGCTCCAGTTGTAAAGCTTGTCACTGTCCGTTGTCTTCTCGCCATTGCATCCATTCGCCATTGGGAATTACACCAAATGGATGTTAACAATGCTTTCTTACATGGGGATCTCTCTGAAGAAGTCTACATGAAAATTCCACAAGGCTTTTCCAGAAAGGGGGAGCAATGAGTTTGTCGACTTCATAAATCTTTATATGGGCTCAAACAGGCTTCTCGCAATTGGTATGAAAAATTCACCAAATCCCTCTCAGATGTAAGTTTTGCTCAGTCTGAATCGGATTATTCCCTTTTCACATATTCGCACCACAAATCATTTGTTGCCGTTCTTATTAATGTTGATGATGTAATAATCACTGGGAATAATCCTGTTAAGATATCTTAGTTGAAGCAATACTTAGATGACAAATTCAGCATTAAAGACCTTGGAAAGTTGACATACTTTTTGGGCATTGAAGTGGCACGATCATCCGACGGGATCGCCTTGACCCAGCGCAAATACACGCTAGACATTCTTGCCGAGTCGGGCCTCACTGGGAGCAAGCCGGGCATATCTCCTATGGAACAATAACATCATCTTGGAATTGGTTCGGGGGAACTTTGTGATGATCCTAATCAATACAGACGATTGGTTGGGCGTCTCTTGTACCTCACAATCACGCGCCCAGACATTAGTTATGCAGTTCATATACTTAGCCAATTTATGCACCAGCCACGACAACCTCATTTCGATGCTGCTACACGAGTACTACATTATTTAAAGGGGGCTCCGGGCCAAGGTATTTTTTTCCATCTCATAACTCTTTCACCCTTTGAGGATTTTGTGACGCTGATTGGGCAGGATGCCCAGATTCCCGTCGCTCCACAACAGGTTTTATTATCTTCCTTGGCTCTTCCCCTATTTCCTGGCAATCCAAGAAGCAAACTGTTGTCTCCCGTTCTACTGCTGAGGCTGAATATCGTTCTATGGCTTCGACTGCTAGTGAGATCGTATGGCTGCTTCGATTACTCGGTGATTTGGGTATTTCACATGATGGCCTTGTTGATTTATTTTGTGATAATCAAGCTGCACTGCATATCGCTGCTAATCCCGTGTTTCATGAACGCACTAAACATATTGAAATCGATTGTCATTTTGTTCGTCAACACATCCAGTCCGGAATGTTATCACCACGGGCCATTTCTTCCGACGCACAGTTGGCAGATATCTTTACCAAAGCTCTTAGCCGTGATCGGTTTCTTATGTTATAGGACAAGTTGGGCATTTTCAATTTGTATGCTCCAACTTGAGGGGGAGTAAAACCGTATCAATCCACATAAGGGCACCAGTGATAGCACGTGCCGATGTGGTACGCCCATGCGGTATCACAGTCCCAGTTTTGTAAGGATTCAATATCCCTGTTCTGTAAGGATTTATAATCCTTTCCTTTTCCTTTTGTCTTCCTATCTCCTACATATTTTAGGCTTAGGATTTCCTTAGTATAAATAGAGAGAATTGTATTGTATCTTTCAATTATGTGAAATAGAAAATCTTTCACACTTCTACAATATGGGAAGTATCATGTACATTGTTGTAAATATGATCACAAAAAATACATAGGCATATCCTCTAAAACTCGGATTCCTATGTGTGGATGTGTTAACATCTCATTACTGAGACAAAATGTTTAGGAGAGAGGCCCTAGTTTTGACCAAGCTCCTAAATATGGACTCCACACCGTTCTCAGTGTCTTCAATGTTGCACTCTATGCAGTCCAGCTCATTTGAGATCTGAGACAGATCTTTGCATGCTGTTTCTCCCTTATGGATCAATTTTGAAACCATTGACAACTTAGTTGACTTTGTCTTCGAAACATGGACAGAAAAGAACGACAATAAGGATTGGAACAAAGTGATGCTCGCTGCACTAACTTCCCTTAGTGCTCTAACTTGCTCTTGAACTTTGTCTTCGTAGAGTTGATTGCAGATTTCTAACTTGCTCTTGAACTTGTGACATGACATCTCTTGTAGAGCCACAAATATCTAAGAGCCTCATTGTTTGATCCAACAGCACCTCGACCCATTTCTCGTGTTGATGATGAGATATGGCTTGTTGGGTAAGCGGCAAACTGAGAAGATAATCAACGCATTTGTACAACTTCTCCAGATCGATTAAACCATTGTTAATTTTCTCGGTTGTAGGCATCGAGGATGCTTCCCATGTTTTGAGTTTTTTCAGCTCCTCCTCAACTTGAAGAGTGGTGGGGTGAGATCTAGAAGGCAAACTAATGGATCGAATGTGGTGGACATTGTTATATTTGGAAGAACTAGCCATTGTTGTTTTCTTTTAGCAAACAACTCAAAACTTTCTGATGAACTACTAACTTCCGTGGTATGTATATATACAAACTCAAGCAGACATAAGAAGACAGGCCAGTTGAATAATAGATTAGACATACTGATGTGAGGAGCATGTGAAGGCCTCATGTGTACTCCCCGATGGGATCGCTGACCTTGCTACCTAATTTTCGAACAGCGCTTTCATAATCATGCATTAGGTATGAGCTAGAGTTTACTTACTTTGATGAGCTGCTATGTTTCTTCTGCATGCATTGCGCCAATATTGTCACATAATCATGTGTGTGATACTATAAAATTGGAGGTGACTTTGCCTGTCTAATGTGGCCTTGACAGAGCTGGTCTGTTTTGGAGGAATCTCAACTCATCAAACAAAGCAACTACACAATAAATATATAGTTTAGATAAAATATCACTTGAGATATTAATGATAATTTATCTTACATGAACGAGGGAGAGGGGATATATATATATATACATATATATATATATATATATATATATATATATATATACAATGAAAGAATGTATTAAATGTGTACACGTATGGCTTGTTTTCAAGAGTCATTAGGGTATGTTTTATTTCTATTCTGTCATTTTCCAAAATGATTGAAATCTAAAAGAAGATCTTTAGATATCTTTTCTTGTTCTTGATTGTTTCTCCAAATATCAGAGCGCGCACCAAACTATTCCTGAAATCCATATAAATAAGTCATCTTATTTTCTTCTTCCATCTCTAAAGTTTTCAGCAGTGTTGCACCAAAAGGCCAGATATGGTTCGTGCTGTATATTTTGACAGACAAATAACCATCAAGTTTTATACATTGAATCCTGTTAACAAAGGGAGAAAGGAGGGTAGAGATGACAGATTGAGACAAGGTCTCAATTTAAAAATCTAGGGGGCATGCAACTAGGTAGATGAGCAGCTTCTGGACTTACATTCCTCTTATTGGTACTTGATCCCTTTGAAAAGACCAGAAGAAAAGGCATAGCCGAGGGCATTGTCTTGCTGACTCCAATGAGTTATAAAAGATATCTGTATGGTAGTCGAATATCATGCCTACAACAACAACAACAAAAAAAAAAACAAACAAACAAACAAACAAAATAAAAGACATAAATTTGATCTCTTTATCACCAGGTAATGATTTTATAGAACAGTTTGCTGGTTTTTAATCAATTATGCCTTCACAGTCAGTACTTTCCTCAACCATTCCTCTGTTCATCTTTCTTATGAAATTATATGAAGATTATGCATGAAGATCCATCCATGGTCGAGCCATAAAACAAGGGCAGTTGGCCACCAATAAGTAATACATAGTGCTTCCAAAGTTAACGGGCTTTTATTATTTCACTGTTAGAATGTAGAAACTCTTATAAGCATGTCATTCTAGATACTAAGTTCTGGACAAAATAAGAGAATATAATTCAATTAAGCACAGTATGTTGATGAAATGGAAGGAAAATGGGCAACTTAAGAAGTCAAGAAAATATGAAATGGGCAAGTTGAGAATTTTAAGGGCTAGGCATTACACATGAACTTCAGTAACAGAGTTTACGAGTGATAATGTTTAATTACTGATCGAGGTGGTCTTCAATTAAGGCTTGAAAACCCTTAATTTCACCTTCGGTCCATACTTCATGAAATCAGAAAATTTACGTCCAGATCAGGACTAGCCAAGTTGTTCTCTAGTCGTTTAGCTACAAACAGATAATGCTTCTGACGCTTCTGAACATTCTCCTTCACCCAAAATGCACTTCATAGGCAGTAAAATGTCATTATCGTAAATGTTGATTTTGTATCAATTAGACATTATTGCCTTAAGTTTACATAAGGTAAATTTCTTTTGTAATTATGACATGTTCTTGGTGCCCATGCTACTATTTGTATTTTTAACAGTTATATTCGATAAATAATACAAGCCCTTCTATTATACTAATTCTCAATTCCCTCAGTACTCTGACTCAACCCTAAAGTGTCCAAAACTCGTTGAAAAAATCCATTCGACTCGAGGAACCCTGAATTGTACAAGGTTGTAGGGTTGTTCTCTATAAGGACTACAAAGATAATAACAGTCCTTATTTTTGATTTTCTACCTACAATGTGGAGGCAATAAAGGTGTATATATAATCTGAAGATACTAAAATATCTCGCCTCCACGTGGAAAAAGCGGGCCACGTGGTCATGCTTAGTTGGAGCTCGGAAGTACAACAACCTCAATCCCGAGCTTTTATTACAGCTCGGATCTCGGGTACATATACCCTTCCTCTCGTCTCGACCTCCCCGAGGAGCTCGAAGTGGCCAGAGGCGCCTTCCAACTTAGACATAAAGAGCCCGCGAGATCCCATACCCGGGCTACAAACATTGAGACCCCGAGGTCTCCAACCCGGGAAGTAAGGATAGTTAACAAAAGCTGCCGCATTCAATGCCCACCTGCTACTACGTCATCCCGGGGCCACCAGCCAGCTCATCATTGGTTGAAAGAGTGGCTTGCTCTATAAGTAAAACTGCTTCTAGAAGATCTATGCCACTTCCAGAGAAGTTCTATCTTCTACATCAATGCAGGTCACTTCTCCATTAAAGCTCATCAATGCAGATTATGGCTGCCATAAATGAACATATGACTACTTACCCTAGGTCGACACCTGGCAGTCCCACGTGTCCCAAACCAGCATTCTTCCAGTATAAATACAAGGTGATTGCCTTCATTTATGGCCTAAGTTAAAATTAACACATAACTACCAAATCTCCAAAACATTCAGTACATTCACTCTCAAAAGAACTGTCTGAATCCTCACCGGAGACCATTAACCTTACCATATACTGATTCTCTCACCGGAGGGCTTTAGCTGGACCAACGTCCAGCTCCCTAACGGTGCTTCTTTTCATCTCAGGTATCTACTGGAGGACAAGTCCCACTAATACTTGTGTCTATTGAGAGTCGGGGCATCCTACCTACAGATTAGCTGCATACGTGGATATCGACAGATCACAAGAGCACTTTTTGGCTTGATCAGTTTGGTTCGGTTGCCGGGACGCCGAAAATAGATACTCTCATTTTGAACTTCGTGTAACCTAGCATAATACGGTTTAAAAATGACGAATTCAAAACAATAAGCTACGTCAGCCGCCTAAGAGGTTGGCCCACAGTCTTCACACTCTGCTGAGCATGCGGTCCCGTCAGCACGGAGGCACGCACCTAAGACTCCAGGAAAGGCCCCTGCCGATAATTCAAAGGGCAGGAGGTCAGCTCGGGACGTAGCTCGGGTGTTGACAAAAAAGGCAACAGAGAGGTCGCGCGCCAGCAAAGGCAAGGCGGCGCAGAAGTCGCGTCGGGATGGAGGAACCGCCAGTGAATCTTCTGGAGAGGAAGAGACCTGCGGCAATGACGAAGTCAAGATAACTGGGGTCAAAAGGATCGATACGCAGCTGCAAAGGGATCAGGCCGAGCTGGAACATCTACGGCGTGAGAGGGCGCACGTAGAGAGAGTAAAAGAGCTCGAGCGACGCGAATACAAGCTAAACAGAAGGGTGGAGGCGGTTTTCCCAACCCGAAAGGTCCCTCTCGAGCGGGAGAGGGCACATGTAGAAAGGCCACGCAGTCGTGATCGCAGATCCCGAGCCGTGGAAGCCCCTCGGGCAAGCGCGCATAGCAGATTGCGCGAGAGTGCCAAAAATAGGCTGGGAAATCGGGCTGAAACAACTCCATGAAGCACCATGGAGCAACTTTCATTCTTGGGGCAAGGAGGGTTTTTCCAACAAAGGGAGTACAGATAATTCAAAGCCTACTTCATCAAACAAAACAACTCCATCAAAGGCACCTATGATGAAGAATGATGCGGTAAAATCAAGTCTTCCTAGCACTTATTCTTCTTCCTCTCGGCAATGCTTCAAGTGCCATGGTTTTGGGCATATTACATCTGATGCCCAAATAGAAGGACTGTCTCACTTGTTGAAGAAGATGAACCCATTGAAGAAATGGATGAAACAAATAAAGAGGAGGGAGTTGGAGAAAAAGTCACTTATGCCGATCAATGAGAAAGTGTTGTAGCAAGAACGTGCCTATGTGTTATTCAAGAAGAAGAAGACTGGCTCTGAAAAAATATTTTCGACACGAGATGCACTTGCAGTGGAAAGGTATGTAATGTTATTATTGAAGGAGAAAGCTGTGAAATTATGGTGGATACAGAAATGGTGGAAAAGCTAAATCTCAAAACCAAGGTACATCCACATCCTTATAAGATTTCTTGGGTTAGTAAGGGAAACAAAATAAAAGTTAAAAAAAGATGCTTGGTGCAGTTTTTAATTGGAAAAAATTATAGAGATTCTGTCTGGTGTGATGTCATTCCAATGGATGTTTTCCATTTACTTCTTGGGCTACCATGGCAATATGATAGAAGAGTTATTCATGATGGTCACAAAAATACTTATTCTTTTGAGAAAGATGCATGGGGCTAAATATATTTTGGGGCCTTCCAAAGTTGAGAATGTTCCTAAACCATCTAAAGGGGAGGGAACTCTTTTGATTTCTATGTCTCAATTTGGTCCAGCTCTTGAAGAAGCTAATAAAGTTTATGCTCTTGTGATGATGGAGGAAAATGAAAAAAAAAAAAAAAGATTCCTCAAATATTGCAGCCCATTCTTGATGAATTTTAAGATGTTATCCCGAAGGAAATTCCTCCAGGTCTCCCACCCATGAGGGACATCCAACATTGCATCGATTTCATTCCTGGGGCTTTAATTCCAAATAAGGCAGCTTATAGAATGAATCCGAAGGAGCATAAGGAGTTGTAAGGACAAGCTCAAGGGCTTATGACCAAGGGCTTACTAAGGGAAAGTATGAGCCCATGTGCAGTTCCAACTCTTTTGGTCCCAGAATACGATAGAACTTGGCGAATGTGCATGGATAGTCGTGCGGTGAATAAAATCACAATCAAGTAAAATTTTCCTATTCCTCGCCTTGATGATCTGCTTGATCAACTACATGGTGCATCCATCTTTTTAAAGATTGACCTTTAGAGTGGCTACCATCAAATTTGGATGAAGCCTGGTGATGAATAGAAAATGACATTCATGACAAGAGATGGACTCTATGAATGGAGGGTTATGCCATTTTGGCCTTTCAAATGCTCCAAGCACATTAATGAGGTTGAAGAACCAAGTCTTCAGACCTTATATTGGTAAGTTTGTTGTTGTTTACTTTGATGATATCTTAATATTTAGCAAAAATGAAGAGCAACACATGGAGCATCTTTATCAAGTTTTCAATACTTTAAGGAATTAAAGGAAAAACTTTATGCTAACTTAAAGAAATGTGAGTTTTTTTTTTTTTTTTTTTTTTTTTTCCAAATGCCTTATTTTTCTAGGCTTTATCATATCCGGCGAAGGCATTAAGGTGGACCCTAGCAAGGTGGAACCTATTGTAAATTGGCCAACCCCAACAACTATTCGGGACATTCAGAGTTTTCATGTCCTTACTTCTTTCTATCGTCGGTTTTCAAGGCTCCAATCACCGAGTGCTAGAAGAGTGAGAAATTTCAATGGTCAAAAGAAGCACAAAAATGTTTTGATCTCGTAAGGAAAAGGATAACAAAAGCTCTTATTCTTGCACTTCTTGATTTTAAAAAGGTCTTTGAAATAGATTGTGAGGTTTCAAATTTTGGCATCGGTGCGGTTCTCAGGCAAGGAGGTAAGCCCATTGTTTTTATAGTGAAAAGTTAAATGGAAGTCGAAAAAATAATTCCACCTACAACATGGAGTTCTATGCTATTATTAGAGTTGTGGACCATTGGAGTCATTATCTCATTCCGAAATAATTTTTTCTTTTCTTGGATCATGAAGCTCTGAAATATATATATTAATGGTCAGCTTAAGCCTAATTCTTGACACGCATAATGGGTGGAGTTTCTTCAAGCCTTTACTTTTCATTTCAAGCATAAATCGGGAAAGTAAAATCAAGTGGCGGATGCTCTAAGCCGAAAACATTCTCTACTTTCTGTGTTACTAGTGGAAGTCTTAGGGTTTGAGTTTCTCAAGGAGCAATACCAGAATCACCCTCAATTCCAAAAAATATGAGAATAATGTTCAAATGGTCTTTCTAATCACTTCTTACAAGATGGGTTTATTTTCAAAGATAATCAACTATGTATTCCCCAAAGCTCTCTTAGGGAATCGATCATCAAAGAAACAAATGGAGGAGGGCTTGTCGGACACTTTGGAAGAGACAAGACTTTATCTCTTGTTCGAGAAAAATTCTATTGGCCAAGAATGGAAAGAGATGTTGCGAGGCATGTGTAGCGATGCCAAATTTGTCATGTGGCCAAAACACAAGCTAAAAATACGGGTTTATACACTCCTTTACCCATCCTAACAGCCCCATGTTGGACTTTGTAGTGGGATTGCCAAGAACTTAAAGAAATAAGGACTCAATTATGGTGGTGCATGGATCGATTTTTAAAAATGGCTCATTTTGTGCCATGTAACAAGACAATGGATGCTTCTAACATTGCCGACCTCTGTCTTCGTGAGATTGTAAAATTGTTCGAAATTGGATCTCAAAACCAATTTCGGATGAATGCGATATTAATGCTTAAAGTATGCAACTTAACATTTTGAAGAGTTATGGGAATATGGAAAGCCATATCCCACATTGAATAAAAAGGGTGATTAAGTGCACTTTATTAAATGGCCCACTCCAGGTGAAAGCATTAAAGTGTTATCCTCCAAGGTGCATGGATCGATTTTTAAAAATGGCTCATTTTGTGCCATGTAACAAGACAATGGATGCTTCTAACATTGCCGACCTCTGTCTTCGTGAGATTGTAAAATTGTTCGAAATTGGATCTCAAAACCAATTTCGGATGAATGCGATATTAATGCTTAAAGTATGCAACTTAACATTTTGAAGAGTTATGGGAATATGGAAAGCCATATCCCACATTGAATAAAAAGGGTGATTAAGTGCACTTTATTAAATGGCCCACTCCAGGTGAAAGCATTAAAGTGTTATCCTCCAAGGTCCAAGCTGGTGGTGTCTTTTGGGCTAGCCTTCGACTAGCATAAGCAGCTGCAAGGATGGTGCGAAGCACCATTCGAGCCTAAGCCCGAGCCCACGCCTACGACTAGAATGAACCATCATGAGCGGTTGAGGTGGTTGGATCCACGCCCACGTAAATGGGGTGGGTGGACCAATCCCCTAGAATGACCCTCACGCGATCGAGTGTGATCCAACAGTCCAGATTCGCTAGTTCCAATGTGCCTATTCATGCAGAAAGGCACCACAACTCCTCAGTATATATAAATAGACCCCTCGATTTGTCAGTTCAACACACGAAACCCTGAAAGCATATAGTCTATTAGAGAATTGTCATATTGTTGCAAAATTCCGTTCTCGAGTCTCTAGAAGTTCCGAAACACCGATCAATTCATTTGAATCTATGTTTTGAAGTGCTGCTAACATGGATTGAAAAGTCATTGTATCTTAGGGACGATTGCCGAGAAGCGTAATATGCCTATTCGCACAGAAAGGCACCACAAATCTTCAGTATATATAAATAGACTGCCAGTTCAACACACCAAAAAATAAACCCTGAAAGCATATAGTATATTAGAAATTGTCATACTACTGGAAAATTTTGTTCTCGAGTCTTTGGAAGTTCTGAAACACTGATTAGTTCGTTGGATTCTGTGTTTTGATATGTTGCCAACGTGGATTGAAAATTCGTTGCATCTTAGGGATGATTGCCGAGAACCGTGAGCACTAATATAGGGCAATTTAGTCTTACAGAGATTGTGTCCAACACAAGCCTCGACTTATTAATTTTGTAATTTAATTCTGTTTCATCTCCTTTCTTTTGTAATTATAATTTTTGAGAAAACCAATAATATTTCCTTACAAAAACTACATGGCATTCCTATGACTATAACATCGGATCGAGATCCCAGGTTTATGAGTCACTTTTGGCGAACACTTTCGCGGAAGTTGGGAACCACCCTCCAATTTAGTTCTTCACACCGTCCCTAAACTGATGGCCAAACTGAAGTTGTTGATCAAAGTTTAGGAAAACTTATGAGAAGTTTGGTGCATAGTAATATTCGTCAATGGGATCTTACTCTTACCCAAGTTCAATTTTCCTACAACAGATCAAAAAGTCAAATAACGGGAAGTAGTCCGTGCTATAGGAAAACTAAATTGTTTGAGTGCCCAGGTTAATTACGGGCTACTGTTGTTTTGGTCAAATTTCAACAAGGGAGACTAGTGACAAGAAAGATGACAAAGATAATGTTAATATGGGTACAATGATTATAAAATGCTATAGAAATGAACTCAAAGGATTTTGTTAACTAGGGAAAGCCCTTGAACAGCTTGTTCGCCGGCACAAAACCCCGGGAGGTTTTAGGGAACCTGCCTTGACCAAGTGATTGATTAACCAAGTTGAATACAAGACTAAGAGCGTATACTAGGGAGCTTAGGCTAGTGAGAATGTGTGTGAAAAATACATGTGTTCCTCCCTTTTTATACCTCAAATACAAAGAAACAAACAAGCCTAGAATATAGGAAATTGGTTGAAGTTGTTGAGGTATTCTCGCCACAATGTTGGTTTGAAGAGATAAGGATCCCTTGCTGGCTTTGTTTGATGAAGGAACGTTTGTTGACTCAGTCTCCTTTATCGGTGACATACTTCCTAAAAATAGGTTGTAACGTAACAATAATTCAACCCGCAAAAAATGTCAAGGTGCGTAGGAGAGCTCAAGTTGTAAGTGTCAAGATGATATATGTAAGTTGTAAACAAGTTGATAAAAATGTAGGCCCAACAATTGCCCCCAAACTTTTCAAATTTTTCAAAAGAATATAAAGAGACAAAAATTTAAAAAGTTTGCCAAAAAGCGACAACGTACGGCGGTTATTAATGCAAAAGGTAACGATGGGACGGTTTTGCGTATTCTCAAGGCGGAAAAAGGTTATACTCGATGTTTTGAAATTGTACAACTGCTCACAACTTCTTTTGTGAACAGACCAGAACCTTCTCCAACTCTTTCTCTCTCAGTCTCACTTACCAAAAGGGTTTCCTTCCGGAGAAAAACCAGTGAAGAGCGTGCGAAGAAAAATCAAGTAACAACGCCGGTGAGTTTCTCGTCTTCTTCTCAATTCCTTGTTTGCTATTTTTCTCAAGTTGAAAAAAGATGGGAAAAAAGAAGATATGCATAATCGAAAGCGAAGAGGGTTTACCAGAGGGTTTTTCGACCCAGAATCTATTAAAAGAACCTGAAAAAGAAAAATGTACAATTTCTGAAGCAGATCTGGAAGTTGTTAGGAAAAATCACGCCTTGCCCCTTGAAGCCGTTCTATTCACCCATCCTTCCCTTACCTCCGAATGCTATTCCCCTGAGTGGGTATGTCTTCCCGAATACCCTTTCACTATTGGCCTTAAATTCCCTTTCTGTCATAATCACTGGTTTTTGCTTCTACGAAGCTAAATTACGCCCAACTCATGCCACGGGGTTGGCGATGCCTTCAAACCCTAGTTAGGCTCGGGATGAAATAGGTTTGGTTGTAGATTTAGAGGAGTTTGCTTACACTACGAGATAAGAGGTTTTGGCCTGGGAAGATTTTGTTTTAGGGTAAAAGTGGGGGTGAGCCCATCTTGATCTCTAACAATGACCTGCTGATCGGGGTGGAGAAATCGTTTCTTCTTTGTTAGGAAAGACAGCCTGAGTCAAGAGGTGGTGTAATTCAAAAATGGAGGTCTCAAGGTAGAGGGAATTTTCCTCTGACTTTACTCATTTACAAAAGTTTTCTATACATCTTAATCCTTAACACCTTGAATTTCCTTTGTAGAAGTTGCCAAACTCAGTGTTCTGTTCCCAGAACAAGCAGATACAGAGGCTAACGTGAAGAAAATATTTGAATTAGACCCTGCTCTCAGGTCTTTTAAGGCATTCCCTGTTCTGTTCTCCCCAGAAAAAATTGAAGAAGAGACTCTAGTTAAGCCTATCAAGATGTCCACAGGTTTGATCTAAGTTCTTGCTCATCTGCAATCTGTTCTGTTTCTCCAAGTTTTCTTAACTCCTTGTCTCCTTCTTACAAAGAACTACTGTTCTAAAGCACTCGTCAGCACTGCTGACTTGCTTGCTGGAGCTAAGGCAAGAAGGTCTTCACGGAAGGACAACAAGCTTCCCCCTCCAGTATCTATGGCTTCCAGCTCCGTCTCGAAGAATAAAGAAGAATCAAAGAAAAGAAAGCTGGTGGAATCTGAAGATACTGATGCAAGTGATATTCTGGATGGTGAAAGAACAAGGGAAAAGTTTGTTGTGGTAATGAAGGATTTTGCGGATAAGGTAATAATGTGTACACCTTGAACTATGTACCAAAGGATTTCATAAAGTACTAATATTCTTTCTTACACAGCTCTCGGGTATAATGACTCCTATCATGGATCAAGCTGCCATTCTGAAGATCAAGGCGGCTAGGAGCGTGTTGAGGCCGAAGAGGCACGAAAGGAGGTGAAGGCAAGTCCGGAGAGATAAGCAAGTTGAAGAAGGAAATTAAAATGCAGAGTAATGAAATAGTGAAGTTAAGGAAGGAATTGGCGGATGCTTGTGCTGAAAGGTTGACAGAGAACGAGGCTCACGTCAAGGAGCTTGAAGCTGCTCGAGAGGATTTCAAATTTAATGCCACCAAGGCGCTGCTCGAGACCAGGATTCAGATGATGGAGGAAATGAAGAGTGGACTCGCCGTGCACTGGGACCTCGAGGAAGAAAGAAAGACCTTGGAGGATTTCATCAGTGAACCAGTGGATGCGGAGGAGGTAAATTCTCCAGCCTTAGAGGAGTTGATTGAGGATGCCAACAAAGTGCTGAGCAGTATGGTGGGGAAACAAATTGAAAGCGAGAATCAAGAAAAGGAAACGGACGTAACACCGACGGCAGTAGGCCAAAATGTTGACAAAGTTTGAATATTTTAGAGGATTTGGAGAGTAACACAAACAATTTTATGCTTTTTATTCGTTGGTCATGTAACCTGCTCATAAGAGCGCAAACAATCTATTTAGGGGTACTAGGTTGGTCTAGTACTCCATGCTTTTCATAGGTTGATAGGATTTGTTGGCTTAACCAACTTATCCACTAATCTTGGGAACATTCGAACTTTTTGAAGTAATCTAGGTTTCTTTTAGAAACACTTGCTTGTGTTAGCGATAAGAATGTTTACTGATTTAAGCAATAGGTAACATGTTAATGTTACAACCAATAGTCACATCTTGTATAGATGTGAAATCGTGCGCACGGGCGAAGGTGTAGAAACCTTAACTCTTTAGAAAAGATGTAAATCTTTTAACCAAAATGTACCTTTGATTAGAGGTAAGTCGTTTGAAGAGATAGAACAAGTATCAGCCGTCCTGGCGTGTCAACATGTTCCATCCCTCTCCAGCTAAAGTCACAACATGTTGGAGCCGTACTGGCGTGTTCACATGTTGGACTTCTTCGTCTCAGTCTGAACATGTTGGAGCCGTCGGCGTGTTAACATGTTCAACCTGCTCCAGTTTAGGTCTCAACATGTTCGAGCCGCTTGGCGTATTCACATGTTGAGCCTACTTTGCTAGTATACCTTGCAAAACAAATTCATGTTAGGGTTGGGTGTTAGCATAGCCAACACCCCTCCGATGCTTAAGTCAGTAAGGGTTTCCAATAAATTTAAGAATTTGAAATACGTAAATGAATCTTGACATAAATTAACTCATACCTGATAAGTCTAGTTGTTAACTACTTGACTTACATAAAATAGAGCTTTAAATGGATGGCATTCCAACTCCTAGGAATCCTGTCTCCATTTGGGGTTGACAACCAATATGCACCTTTGCCAGCTTCAGCATCAATGAGATATGGTCCCTCCCACTTGGGAGCCAATTTACCTGCATTCAGTTCTCTAGTATTTTGAAATACTTTTCTCAAAACTAAATCACCAACCTGGAACCTTCTTATTCTGACATTCTTGTTGTAGGCTCTAGCAATCCGTTGTTGATAGGCTGCCATTCTTATCTTGGCTAAATCCCTGATCTCATCAATTGTATCTAGATCTTGGGTTAACAAGATGTTATTTTCATCTGGAGTTAACAAGCCATACCTCGCTGTTGGGACTGTTACCTCGACTGGAATTACGCTTCGCTCCAAACACCAAAGAATATGGAGTTCTACCGTGGCTCCTTTTGTAGTTGTTCTGCGCCCAAAGTACAAGTGGTAATTCTTCAGCCCACTTTCCTTTCTTTTGATCTAGGCGTTTCTTCAAGTTGTTGACAATCAACTTGTTGCTTGACTCAGCTTGACCATTAGCTTGAGGATGGACTGGTGTGGATGTGATCAGCTTGATGCCCCAACGAGCACAAAAATCTCCAGTCTTTTTACTTATGAATTGGGATCCGTTATCACATATGATCTCTGATGGTACACCGAACCTGCTAATAATATTCTTCTTTAAAAATGAAATTACCTCTTTGTCTCTTACTTGCACATAGGCCTCGCCTCGATCCATTTTGAGAAATAGTCGGTCATTGCTAACATGAACACTTTGCCTCCAGGAGCCTTAGGCAACTTGCCCACAATATCCATGCCCCATTTCATGAAGGGCCAAGATGAAACAATAGGATGTAGAGGTTCGGCAGGTTGATGCAAGATGTTACTGTGCCTTTGGCAGGCGTCACATTTCTGTACGTAGCTCATGGCATCCTGACGCATTGTTGGCCGTAATAACCAGTCCCGAGGGCCTTTGATGCCGTGCCTTTCCACCGGAATGATTTCCACACGTTCCTCATGGATCTCCTTCAGACGAGTTCAACTTGTTCATTGTCAATACATCTCAAATAGTGTCTGCGAAAGATTTCTTGAACAAGACATTATCTATTAAAACAAAAGTTGAAGTACGCATTTTAAAGGATCTAGCATTCTTAACATCGGTGGTATAGTTCCAAGTTGAAGGAACTCAATTATAGGTTGGGTCCAAGATGGACTTGTAACTTGTCCCCATTAGACGAGTCACTTCTTGAGTTTCTTCCACTTGGTCTATAGTGGGTACTTAACATAAATAATGGGGATATTAGTATGCAACATAGATTTGCAAGTTGATCCCAAGTTGGCCAGTGCATCCGCTCGTATTCTCTTCTCTAGGGACTGTTGCAAAGAGAATGACGAAATTTTGAAGCCAAAGCTTTAACATGTTGAAGATATAGAGTCATTTTGGAATGTTTTGCCATGTAGCTGCCATTGAAATGGTTAGCGAGCAATTGAGAATCAACATATACATTTATATGAGTAATATTTAAACTTAAAGCAGTAGTTAAACCCATGATTAAAGCCTCATACTCGCTTCATTATTCGTCGCATTGAATTCACAGGATACGGCTTGAGGTATGATATCGCCTTGGGGGACTTGAACGATTCCCAAGCCGATTCCTTTGGAATTTGAAGCTCCATCTGTATAAAGTGTCCAAAATCTAGGAGTTGTTTTACCTTCAAGCTGTTGTACCTCTTGTTCTACCTCGGGTTGCGACTTGGACTGAAATCGCTACGAAATCGGCTAGAGCTTGAGATTTGATAGGTTCGGGCTCGTATGAAATGTCATATGTGCTTAGCTTGACCGACCACTTGGCTAATCTTCCCGACATTTCGGAGTTCTCAACACACTTCTTATAGGATAATTAGTTCTAACGTAATGGAATGTGTTTCAAAATAATGACGCAATTTTGTAGCGGCGTAGTTAAAGCTAAAATTAACTTTTCAAGATGAGAATACCTTGTTTCAGATCTAGTAGAGACTTACTTACATAATACACGGGATCTGTTCACCTTGAATTTCTTTCACTAAGACCGCACTAACCGCATTCTCGATACGGCTAAATACAAGTAGAGGCGCTCACCACGTTCGGTTTGGCAAGTAGGGGTGACGTCATCAAGTATTCCTTAAGTTGTTTGAAGGCCCTCGTGTTGATCAGTCCATTGGAATAGTTTATTCTTTCTTAACACTTCATAGAATAACCCGCACTTATCGATGATTTAGATATAAATCTATTTAAGGCAGCTACTCTACCGTTAACCTTTGGACGTCTTTAATATTCTTGGGAGATTCCAAGTTGAGGATAGCTTTGATTTGTTCAGATCGGCTTCAATTCCTCTCTTAGTCACCATATGGCCCAAGAACTTCCTGCTTTAACACCGAAGTTGCACTTATGGATTGAGCTTCATGTTGAAAGCTTTCAAGATGTTGAATGCCTCAAGAAGATGCTCCACGTGATCTTCAATATGCTTGGACTTGACTACCATATCATCTATGTAGACTTCCATCGTCTTGCCAAGTTGATCTTTGAACATCTTGTTTACCGTCTTTGATAAGTTGCCCTGCATTCTTAAGACCAAATGGCATAGCAATATAACAATATATACCTTCGGAGTCATAAAGGCCGTATCTTCTTGGTCCGAGGGTTCCATTTGAATTTGCTGAAATCCCGAGGATGCATCCATGAATGTCAAGATATCATGGCCACTGTCTCATCGACTAAAGAATCAATATGAGGAAGAGGAAATGGATCTTTCGGGCAGGCCTTGTTCAGTCCGTGAAGTCTACGCATACTCGCCACTTGCCATTCTTCTTCTCTACCACCACAACATTGGCCACCATCTTGGATATTGTACTTCCTTGATCATCTTGGCTCTCAAAAGCCTTTCAACTTCATCTTTAATAATCTGTTGCGTTCATGGGCAAACTTTCTCCTTTTCTCGGTGGACGGGACGAATAGTTGGATCAATATTTAACTTGTGAGTAATGACGTCCTTGCTTATTCTGTCATGTCTTCGTGTTTCCATGCAAAACAGCATTTCGACTTTTCAAAACTCGATCGCTCTTCCTCAACTTCGGTCGGAAGATCTGTACCAACTTGCACTTGGGCCTCGGGATTTGATTCATCAACGAAACACTCTTCGTCTCGTGCTCCACCGCTTCAATAACATCCTGGGCCTTTTTCTTTAATTGCTATGCAGACGAGGGACCGAACTTGCCTTCATGTTGACCTTGTAGCATTCCTTAGAAAGCTGCCGATTGCCCTTCAACTTGGCTACACCCCAAGGAGTTGGGAACTTGACACACGGTGATAGGTTGACGGCACGGCTTTCATGTTGTGGATCCACGGCCTACCTAAAATGACATTGTACGAAGAAGAACATTCAATTACAGAATCTTTCCATAGAATTCATACCTTCCAGATAGAGAGGCAACTTGATTTCTCCAACTGCTGTTTTACTTCGCCACCGAACCCTACTAGTACGGATGAATTCCTCACAACTTCGATAAAGGAATGCCCATCTCTTGCGAGCATGGGTAAAGATTATATTAACAGCTACCACCATCAATAAGGATCCTTTTGACCATACAATTAGCTATCGAACTTGGACAACTAGACCATCATGATGGGGGTCCAGCGTGTTATCCTTGTCTTCATCTTCGAAGGAGATAACTTGACCATCCGTGAAGTCGCGGCATCTTGAAGGCGCTTCGATCGATCCTCCTTTGAGCTCTTGGCATGACGCTTGGCTGCAGAATAAGTTGTACCACAAATATAGGATCCACCGAAATAACATTTACTACCTTGGTGGTGGAGGAGGTATAACTTTCTCGGTCGGATCGCTCCACGAATCGGGTTCTTTGGATTCACTTCGACCCTCTTCTTACCCAACAGATCCTTGAGGAGTCCTTTTGACAATAGATGAGCAATCTCCTTCCTCAAGGCGAAACAATTTTCGAGTATGCCCGAATTCCTCATGAAATGCACACCACTTGGACTTATCCTTCCAAGTTGTGGGCTTGTCACTTTTCTTAGGCCATCTTGCTCTATCTCCAAGATTCTCCATGGCGCAAAGAACTCCTGCAATGTCCACGAAAAGCAATAGTCGAAATTCTAGGGTAGTCATTATCATCTCCATCTTGATCATCATCTACAAAATGAACTTTAGAAGATTCGATTTAACAGGGGTTTGCCCTGCTAGACTTATAATGATGGGAGTCGATTTTCGTCCGATGGCTCAAATAGAGGGTCCTTCCAATTGACTTTTCCATTGCTAGACTGTCCTCCTCCAATCGATGAATCGTAAGGCTCGGTTCTTATTTCTTCAAGTTGTTTGGCGGTGTCATCACCACTCATTATAAAATGGAGAGTTCTTTCTCGGCCAATACGGAATGCTTCGGTAGTGTGGACATATCCAGATTGGGTATGGTCACGCTTCTTTATTAAACCTGTGCAAATATTCCTTAAGACTCTCATTAGGCTGTTGCACAATTCAGTAAGGTCGCCGGTCAACTTGTCGAACGCCCGTTGCATGAAAATTGATTAGTGAACATGCCGACAAGTTGAGCATAGGAAGAAATAGAGTTAAGAGGAAGTCCTGTTAGCCATTTTAAAGCTGGTCCCGATAGAGTTGAGCCAAAGCCCCCGCAAAACATGCTTCTTTAAAAACAGGGGGATACTTATAATATCCATTGATTCTTGATACAAAGAACACATGTTCTCTGGATCGTACTTCCATCATACTTCTTCATATGGGGAACTGAAAATTTCTTTGGGATTTCCACATTAGCTATGGCTGGAACAAATCGGGATTCGTTGTAGCAATTTGGGGAAATTTGGTGATGAGGCAAGTTGACTCCGGCACACCTCGAAGCAATTCTTTTATGGTTTGCATTTCCCTAATAAGTTGGCTTTCGCAAAAGAGAATTATTATTAAACTGGGATGCGAAGCGTCAAAAGTATTAAAGAAACTCCTGTTTGCCCCATCGAGGGTGCATAGGTATAGCAAGACGTCAACACAGGTTGGCTAGTTGTAAAGTTGAACCGTGGCCTCGAGGTTGGAATTGACGTCATGATTGTACTTTCCGGTAAGGTACTAGACATAGGGATATCTCCAACATGGCTTGGTCCTGTACCTGCACCAAACAAAGATCTAGGATGCAAAGGTGAAAATGGAGTAGATGTTTGAGTTTCGGTTGTTTTCCTTTACGCATGGAATCAATGGCATTGAGTATCATAGTGTTTGTATGCTCTTGAGCATCCAACCGGTCGATCACTTTTTCAATATCGTGACCATGTTAGACATTAGCTCCATATTGGCGGCTTCCGGATTTGAAGACGGATTGCACGAGATACCGAACTAGGAAGTGGCTGGTTCCTCTCACCAAGACTACCAGACGATGGATTGGCCATTTCTATATAAATAATCAAAGTGTCCCACGGATGGCGCCAAATTGTTTTGGTCAAATTTCAACAAGGGAGACTAGTGACAAGAAAGATGACAAAGATAATGTTAATATGGGTACAATGATTATAAAATGCTATAGAAATGAACTCAAAGGATTTTGTTAACTAGGGAAAGCCCTTGAACAGCTTGTTCGCCGGCACAAAACCCCGGGAGGTTTTAGGGAACCTGCCTTGACCAAGTGATTGATTAACCAAGTTGAATACAAGACTAAGAGCGTATACTAGGGAGCTTAGGCTAGTGAGAATGTGTGTGAAAAATACATGTGTTCCTCCCTTTTTATACCTCAAATACAAAGAAACAAACAAGCCTAGAATATAGGAAATTGGTTGAAGTTGTTGAGGTATTCTCGCCACAATGTTGGTTTGAAGAGATAAGGATCCCTTGCTGGCTTTGTTTGATGAAGGAACGTTTGTTGACTCAGTCTCCTTTATCTGGTGACATACTTCCTAAAAAATAGGTTGTAACGTAACAGTAATTCAACCTGCAAAAAATGTCAAGGTGCAGTAGGAGAGCTCAAGTTGTAAGTGTCAAGATGATATATGTAAGTTGTAAACAAGTTGATAAAAAATGTAGGCCCAACAACTGTGATCCTTCATATATATACAAAAAACATGTTACGTCTTTGTCAATGATAGCCTATAATTTACATGACCAATTAGACCAGATTACATGGAATTATTTCTAAATTATTTGGGATTGATATAGATTGGAATCTGTAATTTTTTAAGGTGATGATTGCTAGAAACCTTCCAGTGATACTGTCCAAGATTTACTACTGTCACCCTCCCTCAAGCTAGACGGTGGTGATCGACGGCGTAGCGTGGAGCAAAGATGGTCGAAGCGCAGGTGACTGAGGCCTTTGGTAAACAAGTCCACGAGTTAATCATTAGTAGAAACATATGCTAACTTGAGGGAATTTCGTTGTACCAGCTCCCGGACAAAATGGTAGTCAATCTCGATGTGGCAAATACGAGCATGAAAGACTGGGTTCCGAGACGCTTGAAGGGTAGAGATATTTTCGCAGAATAGTGACGCAGGTTGATGGAGTTGAATGTTAAGTTTGCAAAATAAACAAGTGAACTAACGAACCTCGGCTGCCGTGGTAGCAAGGGAACGAAAACACAGGTGCCTGTAGTTGAGCGTCGATCATCCGAGAGCTAGTACAATGCAATATCAGGACAAGTTAAAGTGAGATATTGGAGACCGGTGACTATTCTTAGCTAAATAGTAGGATCGGGATTTGGGTCACTTGAGTAAAGAGATAGATGTGTGTGTGGAGCAATAGGTATGGCCCACGGCTTGCAATCACTCATATTGAACTTCGTAAAGATCCATTGCATAGCGAGTCTGTCGGAGATGAAGATGATCCTTGGTTCGAGCAGTTTTAATACCAAGGAAATAACCCAAGTTTCCAAGCTGGAGACTGAGAAAGGTGGCACACAATTGATCAATAAATTCTAAAAACATCGGTTGTAGATGAGCCCGTGACGATTAAATCATCAACATATAGAAGAATAACCAAGGTGGACGAGTGATTAAACAAAGCACCAACACGTAGGATATGAATGGTAAGTAAACTCTAATGCAACCAAGAACCCTAATGTTGTGGCAACGACACATGGAAAAGAGCACAGTGCTGCTGGGACGGCTAAAGAAAAGCCGAATGACACGAACCTTGCATGGGTGCGAAAAGCCAAACATGACATTAAACAACCTGCAATCATATCTGGTACACCATCCGGGGAGTTTCTTCAAAGCCATTGAAAGCCCTAACAAAAACAAGGATAATCAATCAAAGGGCATCAATTATTTGAGGCTAATTCTCCTAAAGACCAAGTGACCAAAGTGTTGGAGAATCATAATTTATCTGCGGACAATTCGCATGTGGTTCTGGACAGTTATTACCTAGTTGAACCTATTGCCCGCAATGATTTGAAAAAAGCTCAAGGTTGTTTTGAGATTGGTAAAGATAGTAACCAGGGTTCTGGGCTATGTGCTGCTCCCATAAACGAGGCAGTGAAAAACCAAAATATTACAGAAGACGTTGAAGAGGGAAATAAGATTGTTACCTCCATCCCTATTCATATGGATAACACATTTCATTTAGATATGTCCCCCAATAAGTTTACAGTTCTGGAAGTATTCGAAGATGAAGAGGAAGACTTGATGCTTACATCAATTCCAATATGTCTGACTTCGATATGTATGAGAACATTTCTGAAAGTCTAAATGTGGAAAGATATATTCCGCGCACCGCAGAGGTAATCGCAAAAAGAAGCCTGTCTTTTATCTCAATTATTAACTTTTTTCATATAGATTAGCGTAAGAGGTATTTTCTCTATTGGGATAAGTTTTATGTATTAGCGTAAGAGGTATTTTCTCTATTCGGATATGTTTTATGTCTCCCTTGTTGTAGCCTAAAGGCACTCGAAGTGGTCAGGTTTTAAGCCCCCCACTTTTATTTATTTCTTCATTAAAAAATTTAGAGGGTGTTCCCATCCTTTAATTAAAAAATAAATAAAATAAAAAACCAAGGTGGAGGAGTAATCATGATAGATAAATAAGGAGCCATCGGTTCAACTATTGGAAAAGTCAAGGTGCGTTAAGAACTCGAATAGACGATGAACTCATGCCCTTGGAGATTACTTCAATCCATATGAAGCACGATGTAATATGCAGACATGGGAGGGTTTATTTGGATCAATGAACCCGCGGAGGGCTTGAGCCATGTATAATTTTTCAGTGAGAAAGCCATTCAGGAAATCATTCCTGACATCAAGCTATTGAATTGGCCATTCCCTGGAGTGAGCTATGGAGAGCATAGTTCGAATATTTACGGACTTTATAATTGGACTGAATGTTTCGTCGTAGTCAAGGCCCTCTTGTCGTTTAATTTGATAGACCTAATGGCATCCAACGATGTTCATGGAAAGAGAGGGAGGCATAAGTTTCCATGTATTGTTCTTGTATATGGCAGCTAACTCTTCCCACATAGCACCTGCCAGTGTTCTAGTTTTGAAGCTTGTTTGTAAGTAATAGGTTCAAAATTTGGATATGTGGACATGATTGCAGAGTGTACGCTCAGAAGGGGATGGTGAGCAGAGCCATAAACTAATCTATTGATGCTGCCATACTTCAGAGGTGGCGTAGGCTCAGGAGAAGAGGGTTCTAAGCTCATGCATAAGTGGAATTGGCATGACTGGAGACCGTGTTGGTCAATTTGGACAGCCCAATGGTGGGGCAAATGATGTGGCTGAATGAGATTGATCTGCGTGAATGACTAGTGTGGTAGGACTATGTCCATCTTGGCTAGAAGAAGGGCACATGGGTGAAGAGGTCTGATCGCATGTTGAGAGTGAGGGCTGGGTGTTGAGATGCCCAGTTGGGCTATAAGTCAGACCATGTACTTGCGGGCTAGCATGAGCTGGAGTAAAGGTATGAAATAGGCTGGATAGTACTGAACATGAAGCATATAAATTTGTGGTTGACTGGCCATGAGTGCTAGCAATCCTGTCAAGTACAAAAGGGAAGGAAAACTCATTAAATAGGTGTTAGGTCCAAGGTTGCTCACTATAGGCTAGAAGGGGGGGTTGAATAGCCTATGTTCAATTTTAAAATTTGATTCAAAAATCTTACTTCACTTAAGTTAAAAAAAAATTTGCAGGCGGAAGTCTTGTGAAGTATAGGACAAGTTGGAAAAGGCTGATCTTCACAGGATAAGATCAGCAGTTCTCAACAGTTTGGAAATCTGGAAATTTAAACAACACAAATAATTCACAATCACACACAAGTAGACAGAATATTTAATATGGTTCACACTTATAAATAAGTGCTACGTCCACAACCAAAGTGGTCAACTTTGGATTTGAAAATCGTGTACTAAGTTTATCCACTAGATATTTTACAAACTAAATCTCTAATGGATTGTGTACAAAAATTTTGTTGACCAAGTGTTTGTGTGGGAGAATTGATATCAATAAGATACAATTCTCGTGAGCTATGAAAAGCTAAGTGTTGCAATCAATGAAGAGCTTTAATGGACTAGACGTCTAAGTGTGAAGCTCTTCAATGAATGTATACAGATAGGACGTTTAAGCTTTTAAGAACTTGAAGACTATGGAGATTCAGTAGTTGGAGTGGTTGAGAGGTGTTGAATGCAGCAATGAAGTCTCCTTTTATATGCAGGAGGAACCTTGAAGCCGTTGGAGATCATTCTAATTTGAATTTAAGAGCAATTAATGCTCTAAATTGGTTGTTGACTCCTGATAGGCTGTCCTGCACCTTGCAGTCTGTTTTCTGACTTTTTGCCAAAAATAGGCGGTCTGAGTTTGCAGAAGAAATGTCCTTTTCTGAGTATTTTCCTAGAATGGAAATCTTCATTAAATGAAAGTTGCAGGTTAACGTTGTATCGCAATTAATGAGATCTTTGAGTTAGGACATATCTTCAGCAGATGACTATCGGACGTTCTTGGAGTTCTTCAATGTTGCAGATGAAGCTAGGCTGGTACGAGCTTGTCCGATAACCAAAGTAAGACTGCTGGATCAAATTTTGCCTATTTGTGCAGAGGACGTCCGATGTCCTATAGGCTATCTTCTTCAAGACTTATACAATTAGCAACCCTAAGCTATTCAAGCTATGCCTAAGTACAAGTTGCCACACTAACAGACACGCAGGCCCATTAGTCACCTTGTCTTAGACTATTAGGTTATGGATTCAAGCAAATCTAAGCTAAAATACAACAATAGGTCATGTCGTGAAATGTAAATTTGTCCCGTGGTTTTATCATAGCAGCGATATCCTTTGTGATGAGAATCATATCCAAAGAAGACAGAGTCTATTGATTTAGGTTTTAGTTTATGCTCATTATATGGGACAATGTAGGGAAAGCAAGAAAACCAGATGTTTTGAGAAATTTATAGTTGGGAGTACGTTGAAAGAATGTTTCGTGGAAATGTTGTTCAACTGTCTCATTGGGAGTCGATTAATTAAGGAGACTGCAGTAGAAAAAGTCTCTAACCAAAAGTTCATGGGAAAATTAGATTGAGCAAAAAGACACAAACCAATTTCTTCGATATGTCGATGCTTTTGCTCCTGACACTGTCTGTTGTCGTGTATGAGGGCATGTAAGTTGGTGTTTTATGCCATGTTGAGAAAGAAATTATCGAAAGGCATGACTAGTGAATTCACCACCACCATCTATTCGCAATGTTTTAATTGTCTGAATTGCCTCAATTAGATGAGAAAGTTGGTTCTTAATGGAGCTTGAAATCGGAAAACACAATAATGACAACAGATTTATGAGTTAGGGGAAATAACCACGTATATTGAGAAAAGTCATCAACAATGGAGAGATAATGACAACATTTATTTAATGATGCAACGGAGAAGGTCCCCATATATCCAAATGTAACAAAACTACAGGTTCTTTCGAATTGAATGAGCGTGTTACAAAGGGTAATTTGCATGCTTTGCCTAATGAACATGTTTGGCATAATTTATTTGGACTTAGTCGACCATGAATAGGTAAGTTGAACTTCCTGTGGAGAATGTAAAGAATCTGAGAGGAGGGATGTCCTAATCAAGAGTGCCATATCTCTTGATTTGTTCGTTCTCCAATGAGAGCAAGGGGTCTAGGACGAGCTGTTGAATCAAAGGCGAGGTGGTAAAGACCACTGGAGCTATATATGCCTAGAAAGAAGGGTCTTCTTGGTGTGAAGGTCCTTGACACGAAAACCAAATGCATTAAGTTCGAAAAAGCAATGATTATTATAAGAAAAATGATGAATGGAAAGCAAAGATTTATGGGCATGAGGAACACAAAGAATGTTATTTAACATGAAATTTTTGTTACTAGAGGAGAAATTGGACGACCCAATGTGAGAAATCAGTGTTTGTCTCTATCACCCAAAGTAACTGAATTTGTGCCATGTTAAAGTGATGATTGATGTAGTGTCTTGGGTTGAGATGTGATATGATGTGTTTCCCCTGAATCAAGCCAGCAGTTTAGGTTGTGTTGAGGAGAGTAAGAGCATCACCAATGCAAATGTGGAAAAATTAGGTACCACCTAGGATTTACACATTTTTCAAAGAAAATAAACACGAGTCAACTAAATTGTTTCCTATTGGTTATTAGATAATTAATTTTTTGACTTCCAATGCACATTGTGAAGGAGGATGTGAATAACCAATAGGAAACAATTTAGTTGACACATCATATTCTACAATTGCATTGAAGCTTATTTTTTTCTTTAAAAAATGTGTAAATCTTAGGTGGCACCCAATTTTTTCACATTCACATTTGCATTGGTGATGCTCTAAGTGGCGGTATAGGCAACATTATTTTGATTGTAACAAATATCAGCATTGTAACCATAGCGATGCCAAATTTTGTCACACCCCAATTCAAGCTCCTACACAGAGCCTAATTTCGGGCATGAACCGACTATACATAATCAAAATAACCACCTGTTTAACATAGTACAACTGCGAAATAAAAACATGGCGACATGCCATTCAACTTCATAAACTAACGAATATACAACGGAGTTTACACAACTCATCCAACTGATAAATACAAACCTAAAGAGAAGGCATCTAACCTTTATATACAATACTGAAGAAACCAGTGTTTAAAACCTAGACAGTATAACAAGCCACTGTCTAACCATATACATAAAATAAAGACTACCCCAAAAGAGAATTGACTACCTTCTATCTTAGGACGAGCTGCACAGCCTCATGCACGTGACCCCTTCGTCTTGCTTCAATCTAAGGAAAACATTAGTGAAAGGATGAATCACCAATGACCCAGTAAGATTTCACTATGCTTATGCATGTTATGTATGTATGCAGCAATAATAGGATGCCAACACGTAGCAACACATAATCATCATATCTAATAACAACTAAATCTCATTACCAACGCAAGAAGGCTCATGACCGCCAACTATCCCATAACAGTTGGAAGTAATGACCAACATATAAAGTAATGAGCTAAACAACATTTCATATCATGTATTAAAGCAAGTAGTAACATCACAAAATCATATACAATAGGATATCAAAGTCAAGGTACACCTCTGACTTATCAGCACCCCTTATAACCCCACTTGATTTTGAAGTTCATATCATATCATTTCAAGTCGTATCATTCATATATTCTACGGAATAAGTCAACACGTCCCAAGTCCATACAACCTTGGCAACCATGAGACAATACCACTCTTATCCAATAATCTACGTGGTATACTCCCTATTTTGGCCTAAATAGGGACGCAGGTCAGATTAAGATCGCCACAACCCGACTATCACTGCTCTCTGTCCATGACAGTCGGTGGTCAATCAAAACCCCCTGAAAGTTATAATTTATTTGTGCATTTTTTACTTACCAATTTCATGTTCACACATTATTCCGTATTCGTTTATAATTTTGACATTTCGTTTATCCTCCAAGGATCAATTCGAGTTCTTTTTTTACGACTCAACATATTGAACAAGTTAACCATCTCAAACAACTCAATACCAAGTCACAACCTCTTTATCAAAGCCATGTTACATGCATTAATTAGGCTAGTTTCTCACCGATTTCACTAATTCAAGTATACAAGTGATTAACAACGCATTCACGGCTCATATAACAACCAATACACTTTATGAACACATACGCATAATCATATAAACATATTAAAGCACTTAACATGGCTAGAATTCACAAGTTCACCATAATAACATCACAATAATCACATATAACTAAAATTAACCTATTAAACTACAACATAGATAAGCTAGAGGTCCCTTACCCAAATAGAGAGTTAAACCACTGTTTATATTCGGGAATTCAGTGATTAAGCCAGCCTAGAACTCACTTAAACTAACCCCTTTGAGCTGCCTTGAAGGAAGAACAAGATATCGTGCAAGAAACCTTACAAACCCTAGGTTACTTTGGTGAATTATAGAGAATTTGAGAGAGAGAATTGTGTATTTTGGTGTGTTTAAGGCCTGGGAAATGTTCTCTCAAGGTTCACCCACGAAATAGGCCAGACAAAGGATGGTTTGGTAAGAGGTGGTAGCAAGAAACAAGTCAAAAAGTGAGCTGGCACAATTCTGGATCAGGGCTGGGGCAGTCGCACCTCCAACCTGGCGCGAGTGCGCCTACTATTCACTACCCGGGTCATTTTTGCTGTTTTTCTCTATTTCCTTGGTTCAATTTCTTGGACACTCCTAGGTTTGATTGTATAACACTTATAACACATCAAAAGTTATCCCTAAAGGTTCCGTATCATCCTAGGATCAAATCAAAGTCACAACAAAGCTTACGTACACGAAATAACATCGAAAACTTCTTCGTTTTGCAACATTGAAATAACACAACATCTTTCTCTTTTCAAGGCTTGGTTTAACATTATGAACCCTATATAACATCTAGTATATCTAGGGTCAAAGTATCATGGCTCATCTCTTCCATTTCAATTCGATTTACGCCACGGAATCATGTAAGAAAGTAACATACCGAAGCATGCAACCATGAGTCTACAACTTATATATTCGTAATCGTGAACCAAGATAATTAGGTTAACAATGCATGCACGTAATCATAAGAGTAATACGCTAACTAAATGCTCATTTATTACACCCTCTTCCCCTTAAAATAATTTGACCCCAAATTCCTTACCTTAGTTATCAAACAAGTGAGAGTACTTGGTTCTCATCTCATTTTCGCTTTCCCATGTTGCTTCTTCTATTGCATGACATTCCACAAGACCTTTACCATCAGTATGGTTTTTGTTCTGAGCACTTGTTCCTTTCGATCTAAAATTTGTACCGGTTGCTCTATGTACGATACGTCAGGTTGAAGGTTTATAGGTTCAACCTCTAACACATGTGAAGGATCAGGAATATACTTCCTCAGCATCGATACATGGAAAACATTATGAATCCCCTCAAGTTCTGATGGCAATGCCACTTGATATGCTAACTTCCCCACTCTTTCCAAGATCTCAAAAGGCCCAATATACCTCGGTGCAAGTTTTCCTTTCTTCCTAAATCTCTTAACACCTCGGACTGGAGAAATCTTTAAGAACACCTGATCACCTACTTCAAATTCAATATCTCTTCTTCAAACATCGGCATAGCTCTTCTGTCGACTCTATGCAGTAAGAAGCCTATCCCGAATCACTTTCACATGATCAGCAAATTATTGTACATATTCTGGACCCTATATTTTTGCTTCTCCTACTTCATCCCAACAGATTGGTGATCGACATTTTCTGCCATACAATGCTTCATAAGGTGCCATTCCGATACTCAATTGGTGACTATTATTATATATGACATCATAACAGCCCTCTCTAAAAGACTTCAAACACAAGAAGCTGGATGACATTACTGATGTCAGGTTAGACAATGGAACAAAATTCAAGAACAATAGTGTTCCCAAATATTGTGATGATCATAGAATCAGTCATAACTTCTCTACTGCTGGCACACCATAACAAAATGGAGTTGCTGAAAGGAAGAAAAAATTTCTAATTGAAGCTGGGAAGACCATGATTGCTGAAGCAAGGCTGCCTATGTATTTCTGGGTGAAAGGTGTCAACACAGCTTGCTTCACCCAAAATAGGTCTTTGATTAACAAGTTTCATAACAAAACACCATATGAAATATGGAGACGCAGAGCTCCCAATATTGGTTTCTTCAAAATCTTTGGGTGCAAATCCTATGTTGTCTATAATGGTAGAGAACATAGAGGCAAGTTTGAATCCAAAGCTGATGAAGGAATATTCTTGGGATATGCTAAATTTTTAAAAGTATATAGAGTTTACAATAAAAGATCTTTAAATGTTATATAATCTACACATGTCTCTTTTGATGAATTTGATTTTATTGGGCCACATTTGTCTCCTAAGGTTTCTGATGATTCTGATGAGTGTGAGACAGGTACAAATCAGCCAAGCTCTAACTCTGCAAAAATTGAAGTTCCACCAAGGATTAACATGATAGAATTACCAATTGTTGATGATGGTTTAGCCAACACTAAAACAGCTGATCCACAAGAAGCTACTGATCCATCTACTCCAGAAGTAATTCAGCCAACCTTGGAACTTACATACCATCCTAAAAACCAAACTCCAGACATCTCCACTTCTCAAGAACTACCAACTACTGATATCATCAGACAAGACCTACCTGCTGAAGTTAGAGAAGTAAAATATCATCCAATCACTCAAATCATTGGGGATCTCAATGTTGGTGTTCAGACAAGACAAACTTCAAGGAATGAATGTATGTACTCTATTGCATTTGTTTCAAACATTGAACCCAAGAAAGTAGATGAAGCTTTGGTGGATCCAAGATGGGTAGAAGCCATGCAAAAAGAGCTGAATTAGTTTGAAAGATGCCAAGTTTGGGAATCGGTTCCTAGGCCCAAAGGATAAACTGTCATTGGAACCAAGTGGATTTTTATCAGAAACAAGATGGATGAGAATGTGAATATCACTAGGAATAAGGCAAGACTAGTAGCCCAAGGCTATAGACAGGTGGAGGAAATTGACTATGATGAGACATGTTGCAAGATTGGAAGCTATCAGACTCTAACTTGCCTATGCATCTTTTAAGGACTTCAAGTTATATCAATTGGATGTCAAAAGTACATTTCTGAATGGTGAGCTACAAGAAGAAGTCTATGTGGAACATCCACCCAGATTACTAGACAACATAAGAATAAAAGATGTCTACAAACTAAGGAAAGCACTGTATGGACTCAAGAAAGCTCTAAGGGCCTGGTGTGAGACCCTTTCAAAGTTCTTGATTACTCAAGGCTTTGTGAGAGGTCAAATTGATAATACTCTTTTTATCCTGAAACATAAAGGTCATTCCTTATTAGTTCAAATTTAAGTTGATAATATAATATTTGACCCTATTAATGAAAACCTTTAGTAAATGGTTTGAAAAGCTTAGGCAGAGCAAATTTGAAATGAACATGATGGGAGAACTCAACTTCTTCCTAGGACTTCAAATTCAGCAAAGCTCAACTGGTATCTTCATCAGCCAAGCCAAATATGCAAAGGATCTTATCAAGAAATTTGGGCTTGAGAATGCAATTAGCTTCAGCACTCCAATGGCTACTAACTACTATCCTGACAAAGATGAGAAGGATATTAAGTAGATCCTAAGAAGTCTCACTTGCAAGCAGTCAAGAGGATCATAAGATATCTCATAGATATAGCAAACTTTGGTATTTGGTATCCAAGGGATTCATCTTTCACACTTATTGGCTATTCTGATGTTGATTTTGCTGCTTGTAAGGTTGACAGGAAAAGCACCAGTGGAACATGTCAGTTCCTAGGGAATCGACTAATCTTATGGACCAGTAAAAAGCAATCTTTTCTTTCAACTTTAACAACTAAGGCAGAATACATAGCTGTTGGTGGCTGCTGTTCACAACTGTTGTGGATCAAACAACAAATTATTGATTATGAGATCAAGACTGTTGATTGCCCTATCATGTGTGATAACACATCAGCTATCTCAGTCTCACAAAATTATGTCATACACTCCAAGAGAAATCACATTGATGTACAATATCAGTTCTTGAAAGATCATGTGTAAAAAGGTAATATCAGCATGGAATATGTACCTACTAATCAACAGATAGCTGATATATTCACCAAGCCACTTGATTCAACCAGGTTTGCCTATCTTAGAGGAGAGCTTGGTATATTTGACCTCCACTCTTAACACTTTTAAATTTCAATGTTAAAATACATTTTGCTGTTTATCTCTAGAACTGCTAATATATCTTATCAGCCAAGTGTAACATACTGGTGTTGATTGGATAACCTAAGGTAAGTATTCGTGATTCTTCTATTATAGTTTACAGGCTATTTTTCAAACAGTAGAGATCAAATCTACATTTTATCAAAGTATCTTTTGACTGAACCATCACTTTTACCCTACATTAAATGCAAACTTCAAATTTTATAAAATGCCGGACATTCCTAGGTCGTATAAAAGGACAAAATGATTACTTTTTAACCTTTTACTGTTCTCTCTCTTCCAAACTCCCAAAAGCTTTTCAAAACCCTCACTATTGTTGAACTCTCAAGCTTTTTTGAACCTCTGAATACTTTAATTCTTCATCGATTTCAGTTTCTAAACTACAATGGTTAGTAATCCTTAACATCCTCTTTCATTTAATTCAAGTTTCAGTCAATTTCATCAGTTATATGTAATGATTTTTTAACTTATGAATGGTTGTATTTGACGCCATTTTGAAAGTTGTGAATGTTGAATTTTGTTAAATTTTGGTTGATTGTTGATGATTTCTGGGTATCTATTGTGTATATCGCACTTAAATTATGAATATGTTCAACTTTGCACTTTAGATTTTTTGGAAATATTGAATTTTCATGTTTAGATAAAACCCCTAGTTATGAACTGTTGTAGTTGGTGAAATTATGCTTTTTGAAATGTATGTTCACTAACATATATTGGGTTTTAATTTCAACAATAATTGTTTTTCATAAACTGCTGATATTTATATACTAGTCATTCTTAACTTTGCTGTTGTTTACCTTAGGCTAAAAAATCTTCTGCCAAAACTGCTGAGGCTGCAACCTCTGCTCCTATTACTCTCCATTAACCAGCCAAGCCATCTAGGGCTGCTATAGCTGCTAAACTACCAATTGCCTATCTTCCCAGAAGCAACTATCATCTTGGAATGACCATCAACTCCAAATTTGTCCAAGAGTACTCAACTGGAATAACTTATGTCAAGGACTTTGAAGGATGTGAGCTTCTTCCACTATTTGAGCTGAATGATAATTAATGACTACAAGGAGTTCTTCACTCAAATGATCTTGCCTTCTCCACTAGAAAACAATGACGACCATGAGACAAGAGCTACATCGAAATATCAGGGGACAATTCATCAATCTAGACTACAAGTAAATTGGGAAAATATTGAGGCTGCGTATTAAAGGAAAATTGGACTTAACCATTGAGGAATCGGATGAGGCCTTGTCCATGATGCGTGGAAATGTCAAGCCAGAGCCTATCTTTGAGATGTCCACAAACCTATTTCTTGAAGTACTACAACATCAGCCATCTGGTGGACAAGAGTATGTTATTCAAGAATGGATCAAGGGATGTCTTCACATCCTATCAACTGAGGATCACAAAGGCTGTAGTTCTTAGGAAACACCTGAACTGGGCGAAGATTATTTTTTCTATGATGTTTTCCAGTGTCCAAGAAGAGGCCCTTTGTCAGGGTTATCAACACCCTTCTCAGGGGTTACTAGGAGATTGACGACACTATAGCTGTTAATGTAATAACCTAAAATTTTCATACCTTATATGATTGCATTGTTTGTGTTATTATGCTTAATATAATTGTTTGATTTCATGTATAAACATGTTCAATATTGTTTTGCTTTATTTACATACATTTGAAGATGTTATAATGGTATACATGTTAATGCATTAGCTTGGTTTGAGTACTTATGATTTCTCTTAAGTTGAGGTGATTTTTATTAGCATTGCTACATGTTGTTTAGAATGAGTTTTGGGTGTGTTTCTAGCATGGTTTGAAGTTAGTATCACTTTAGGGTGACTTGGGTACATTGAGGTATCATTTTGGAGTTTTTAGAAGCCACTTAGACCTGAACCAGAGCCTATGCAGCCGCTTGATGCGAGCTTGACAAAAACACCAACATTCTGGATTCTATGCGGCCGCATGAGGCGCCCGCATAGAACCCTATGCGCTCACATAATGCTTAGTTCTCCCCACGCATCAACTTTTTGGAATGAAAGCGGCCGCGCGAGGCGACCGCATGGGACCTATGCGACCGTATGGTGCGGCCGCATAACGATGAATTTAGCAAAGACTTATTGACTGAATTTTAAATGGTTTGACTCTCCAAGGTTGATCCTAGGGCTAAGATTTAAACATACCTTTGACCTGTTGACCATATAAATACCCTCCATCTTTGTGAGAGAGATAAGAAACTCTCATTTGCTCACAAAGTCATCCATGGTAGCTTAGAAGAAGTGTGGGAGATAAAGGTGTATTTAGTGTGTGTGCATTACATCTCCAAATCCAACCATCTAAATTGTGATCCAAGACCATCAAATTGTAGAGGCTGACTTGGAGACCAACATCGTAGGCTCAAAATTGTAATCCCTTGGTTTAATTTCCACTCTACATGTAAGTTGCTAAACCCCCTTTGTATGCTTAGAAAGTATTACATGTTTGTTTTTAAATCTTACATGCATGACTTGAATACATGGTGTTTTCATGTTTAAATGATATGTTGAGATATATAACATATCTAAGTGTTGAGTTGTTGAGTTGGATGATGTTGCATGTTAGTTTAAAGAGCTCAACTATGGATTGTACTAAAGAACATGTTAGAAAACCTTTAAAGGGTGAAAATTGCATATAGCAATTGTACCCAAATTTATGAACTTTGTGAATTGACACCAAAAATGGATTTTTAGGAAGATTATAATTCTCCAAATGATTTGTTAAAGTACTACAAAAATTAAGGTCCGAAACGCAAGGTAGCTCTTGCGGATCCAAACATTTCTCAAATCGATTAATTAATGGCCAATTAATTAAAAGCATTAAGCCCATAAATTAATAACCTAACATGCTTGTATACAAAATAGAGAGAGAAATTAAATTAATACACTACAACGACATAGAAAAATAATTGGTTTCCATAAATAATTCAGCATAAAACTAATTCCACATTTACAAGCTCATTCAACACTAGAAAATACAATAAATATCATAAAATAGGGATTGAAAGAATTAAACCGAGCTTCGTGTAAATCCCGCGGTTGAAATCACTTGTAAAGCTTCCTTGGCACTGATTTGTTGCTCTAAACCTTCAATAATGATCAATCATCAAGGGAATGGAGAGAATTTTGGGATAGAAAGGGTTGCTGTCCATTTGGGGCTCACAACCCCGTGAGGGACTTCTCTGGAAAAATTAGGGAAGATTGGAGATATTAGGAAAGTTTAGAGTATCAATGAAGCCAGGGAAAAATGGGAATTACATGAAGATTTTGGGCTAAAAATGGGAGGAAACTGAGCTGGGTTGTGGCTAGATCTGGGCTAAACCACAAGGGGGATCGCGGGTCTGAATGAGAGAGGGAATGGGATGGATTAGAGAATGGAGCGGGCTGGAGATGGGCTGAAGGATGGCTGGATAGCGCGGACTATCCTTGGGAGAAATAGGCTGAGATGTGAGGTGAAGTGGGCGGAAAAGTGGATCGGGTCTGGAGCTCCATGGGTGAGGATGTAGGTTGGACTGATCAAGGGGCAACGTGGCAGCCTAAGAAGCTGCCACCACATTAATGACTTTTTAAAAAATTTACAGCGGTGCCCTTGGCCTTTCAAATGAGGCTATCGAAGTCCTTCCCCCTCCAAGCTTCTCAGAATAGTCCTCCATTAGCCACCGTTAGCACATTTTGCCTTGGGACTCTAACGGACTTTGATGGAAAGCTTCAAAGCTCAACTTTGCAACCCGAAATTGCTTCAAACTTCGCGCTAAAATCCTTGAATGCTCGTTAATATCTTGGAAACCTACATTGAAGCACAAATACATAAATTATAGGGTAAGATGTGAGAGCCCGTCCTATTAATTCTGAAAATCACAATAATTGTTTATGTGACGTTTTGATCGAGGGATATGAGCGTTCTTAGATAGTCAATGGGGTGCTTGATCAATAATGCGACTATTATTTCCTTGCTATAAGATGCGAGAGCCCGTAGTAAGGATTGGTAGCTAGACTTGCTATAAGATGTGAGAGCCCGTAGTGAATATTATTAACATGCGCCCGACTACCAAGACTTGAGTTAAAAAAAAAGTAGAGAGAGGGTTAAATTAGACATGAGCTAGACTAGAAATATTGCAATCGTATAATCCTATTTTCAAATATTGATTTGTTGTTGCCAAACCACTTTTGCGTCCATGTAAATATTAATTGCTTTCTTTTATTTTTAGTTTTTATTCTCAATTTATTTTCGGTCAAATATAATTAGTTAGCCAAATTTCAGTACTTAGTTGGAGTGAAAATTACATACATTCCCTGTGGGATCAATAACTCATATTTATGTACACTTTATTACTTGATACGACAGGGTACTCTTGCCTTAGTTGTATTTTGTGCACATCAAGTTTTTTGCACCATTGCCGGGGAATGGTTTAATTTTCGCTCCTATATGCTAATATCGATGCTAAGCGAAGCTAATTGTAATTTGAGCATTTTTATGGTCAGTTTCCTTGCTTTTGTATTTATATGCATGTGTCACTTTTCGAAGCCTTCTTGAGTTTGTAGGTTTGTAGGGAGGTGTAAATAGTATCCCCACATAAAAATATTTTCTTTTTTATTTTGAATTTAATTCCATAATTGCTTTCATATCTTTTCTTTTGAGCTTGATTTGATACAGGGGTAGAGCACATTCACAGTAGGGGTTGCTTGAAGAAATTTTTGGACTAGGCTTGTCTCAGCCCGGACTCCATCAGAAATCAACTTTGAGGGAGTTTTCTTTCCTTCCCTTCTCTGTTTACTTTATGTTTGGGGGTTGGGTTTGGTTTGGTAAACTTTTAAAATTCTGAAAATTTTGAACTGGAAATTTCCCATTTTTTAATGCTTTAAAATTGGGCGCTTGTGAGAGTTATATGTGCATTATTTTCTTGGATTCACTTTTGAATTTATTATATGCATTGTTGAAGATATGTGTGTGCTTTTTATGCTAGCTTCACCTCACTCATAATCAATAATGCCCATGTTTGGATTTTGAGTTGAATTGTTATGTTATGCTCTAGTTTTGATAGTACATGTCGGACGAGTATCGTATTCTTGAGTCTTGATGTAGTTTGATGATCTTAATTAAAATTAATAATTAAAGTAGCCTGGTTTTGGCTTGTGTGTATAACAAGAGCATAATATAGGCTATCTTTGGATTGTTAGTGCCATATTATCCTACCCATTTTACATTAATCCCTAGTGTCCCCTTTTGAGCTTATTTATTGAATGACGTGTGCCTAGAGCACACAATGACCCCCATTCGACTTCATTTTTCTTGTACCCACATCATCTCATCCCATGAGCCTATATACTTTGTACTCTCCCTTTAAGAGAGAATGATTTGGAAAGATTAATCATTTATGTATTCTTGTTGGGTAGTGTGTGCTTCATGGAAGTTTTGTGCTTTTATTGTTGATGGTGTTGGTGTTTGAAATGTGTTGAATGGCAGCAAAATAGCACCCTTGGCAATCAAAAATAAAATGAAATGAAAAATCAAAAGAAAAGAAAAGTTAAGGGAGGCAGGAAAAAGAAAAAAATGCCATTGTTCTTTAATTTCTCAAGGAGTCATAAGGGTGGAGCTAAATTGTTGTGGTAGAGTACACTTTCTTCAACCCATTGTTTAAAGTTTAAAGGGTTGTTAAAGTGAGGTGGTGGTAATTTGAAGAGTGGTGCTTTCATGAAGCAAGTTATTGTGTGATGTCTTCAAATTCTTCGCTCTCTTGACTTGTTATCCTATTCTTCTCTTGTAGCACAAACCTTGGCCAACATTACAAGCTTATTAAAGTCCTATTGATATTGTCATGCCATATGAGTCCTTTCCTTGTGAGGCATGAAACTCTTTCGGTTTTATTGCTTATGAATGATATCTCATTGACCGTTCAATCCTAGATAGAACAAGGCTATTTTTGATGGCATATGTTTTGTAGTGTGGGTAAATTGTATGTGGAAAAAGCTAGCTAGCATTAAAATCACATCGTACCTTAATTATGCATGTTTATAATCTTGGGTTTTATTTTCTTAATGGTAATGTGCATATGATCTTAAGCAAGCGCCGTGTTCCACCATTAAGTCCTTGAGCTCATTTTAATTGTTTTATTTCTTTGCTCGAGGCGATCAAAGCTTAAGTTTTGGGGTGTGATGAGCTTAAGATATCCACGAATTTTCCCTTAAATTTCCTTTTATTTTGTGCTACTTTTGAGTTAATTATGCTTGAAAATATTATTATTTGTGTATTTGTGCTTTAATGTAGGTTTCCAAAATATTAACGAGCATTCAAGGATTTTAGCAAGAAGTTTAAGGCAATTCCAGGTTACAAAGTTGAGTTTTGAATCATTCCGTCAAAGTCCGTTAGAGTTCCAAGGCAAAATGAGGCTAACGGAGGACTATTCTGAGAAGCCTGGAGAGGGAAGGCCTTCGGGAGATAGATTCAAAAGCAGAAGGGCACCAAAACCAATAACAGAAGTCAGGGGGCAAGCGTTGTTCATTCGGATTCTCATTTATTAATGCGTTGTCACCTTGAGGAACCGCCACGAGTCGCACCACTCCTGATCCACCAGCTGACCCGCGCGTCCTTCTCTTTCTTGCTCTATGGTCCAGCCAATTTCCTTCCCCTCTTCCAGCCCATTTCGCCTCTCACCATGGCCTATTTGTGTGCAGATAGTACTCGTGTCCTTCAATTGGGTTAGCCTATTATAGCAGCCATCCACCAGCTCACTTCCAGCCACGGATCAACAGCTCTCCTTGCTCCATTTCAGTCCCTGAAGCTTTAATTTATTCACATTTTACCACTCAGCTTGCTTGGTACTCTAAATCCTTCCTTTATATCTCCAAAGCAGCCCTAAATTAGATTAATTCAGTCTCTAACGGGCTGAAAGCCCGCTTTGGGGCAGCAGCTCTTTCTCCTCAATTTTCTCTCCTCCCTCCAAAGATTGATCACCCTTGAAGGTTTGGAGCTTCAAATTAAGGGCCAAGGAAGCTATTGTAAGTGATTTTAACCCCAGATCCCGGCATTGCTAGGGTTAAATGATTTTGTAATTTGTAGAATTGGTTTTATGCTTAATCGATTAATGGAAAGCAATTATTTTTCTATGTTGTTGTAGTGTTTTAATTTACTCTCTCTCTATTTAGTATACAATCATGCTAGGTTACTAATTTGTGGGCTTAATGCTTTTAATTGATTAGCCATTGATTAATTGATTTGAGAAATGTTTTGATCTGCGAGAGCTACCTTGCATTTTGGACCTAGTAAATTAGTAGTTGGTGTTTTTGTGACACACATCGATAGGCATGAGAACTTGTTTTGGCACGAATTCAACCCATAGTAGCCATTCGCTAGGTAGGGAAGATTCGGGTTGTTAGGGGTGAGAGCCCGTAGTTACACCCTTTCGTTGTCTCAGTTACCGGCATGACTTGTAGAAAAATAGACAGAATATCTCTGTATGAAGTATTACCCATTATCTTTGTTATTATTGTGTGCTCCTAATGCTTTTAATGGAATTGCTACCCATTAGATGATCACTAGAATTATAAGGTAAGATGCGAGAGCCTGTCCTATTAATTCTGAAAATCACAATAATTATTTATGTGAAGTTTTGATCGAGAGATACGAGCGTTCTTAGATAGTCAATGGTGATGTGAATCCAAGATCATTGACAAAGGTAAATCAACCACGAACACGATTTGAAACAGAAACAACGAATTAAAACGAAAAGATAGGGAGCTTCCCTCAACGCTAGGGCAGATTTAATCCCTAGAACCTTGGGGTGCAACATTGACCACTAATCACAATTGATTAGGAACCAAGACTACGGAACGTCAAAAGCCTGCAGCTCAAGAAACTTGATTAGTTCAAGGGTTTGAGAATTCTAGTCCAAGAAATCTCTTAAAAGCTCACAATTTAGTGAAAACTCAATTCAATTAATCATATATCATATATCCCTTCAAAAGTTTATAAGATGGCCTTTATATAGGCTTGAAAACAATCTTACTAACCCTATGAAACGTTTTTAGAAACGAATCCTATAAGAAAAAGGAAACAAACTTACTAAAACACTTAAAACCCTAAAATACCAAAAATCCCGTCTTCGGTGCGCTGGACGCTATGTGGACGCCTTATGCGGTCGCATAGATTCCAGAAACTCTGACTTTGAGTGCGAGCTCGCTTTAGGCGGCCGCATAAGATTTGCGATGTCGCTATATGGACGCCATAGGCTGGAAGAATTCTTTTGATGTTATTTGACTCTCCAACACGCAAACGATTCTCCCTTCATTGCCTTGAACATCTTTGGGTGTTGTGTTGGCTTTGATCTCTTCAACAAGTGTCATGAAAGCTTCTCAAATCTTCTTAGCTCGTTCTCTCGTTATTGGGCCTTCATTAATTATCATTGGATCTCATGGAATGTTGGGCCTTGGTCCTTGATTCCCATCAGTCCCTCCCTCTTCGAAAGGATTCGTCCTCGAATTATCGCCTACTTCGAAAGGAGAAAGATCAGCGAGATTAAAAGTTGCATGAACACTATACTCACCCTGTAGATCAAGCTTGTATGTGTTGTCATTGAGCCGTTCAAGAACTTGAAAAGGACCATATCCCCTAGGATGCAATTTGGATCGACGCTTCATAGGAAACATTTTCTTCCTCAAGTGTAGCCATACCCAATCACCGGGTTCAAAGACAACTTGTTTCCTTCCCTTGTTGGCTTGCTTCACATATTGAGCAATTCATTTTTCAATGTTCAATTTCACTTGCTCATGCAATTTCTGAATTCCCTCCGCTTTGTGCTTACCATCCCTGCTAAAAGGTTCCTCAACTGGTATAGGAATAAGATCAAGTGGACTTAAAGGATTAAGCCCATATACCACTTCAAAAGTAGAATAGTTAGAAGCAGTATGCACAGAATGATTATAAGAAAACTCAATAAAGGGCAAACTTTCTTCCCAAGATTTCAAATTTTTATTGCACACAACCCTTAACAATTGAGACAAAACTCGATGGACCACCTCAGTTTGACCGTCGGTCTGTGGGTGATAAAAAGTTGAAAATAAGAGTTTTGTGCCCAATTTACTCTATAACGTGCGCCAAAAATTACTCACAAACTTGGCATCTCTATCACTAACAATGGTTCGTGGCATACCATGCAAACACATTATTTCCCTGAAAAACAAATCTGCTATATAACTAGCATCATCAGTTTTATGATAAGCAATATAATGCGTCATTTTAGAAAATCTATCAACTACAACGAACACAGAATCATGCCCAAGTTTAGATCTAGGCAAACCAAGTATAAAGTCCATAGAGATGTCGGTCCAAGGAGAATCAGGAATTGGCAACGGGGTGTACAACCTATGAGGTTCCACTCGAGATTTAGCATGCTTACAAGTTATGCAATTGGCATAAATATGAACAACATCAAATTTCATTTTAGGCCAAAAGAAGTGTTCCTTTAAAGTTTCCAAGGTCTTAAGCACACCAAAATGTCCCATGAGACCTCCACTATGAGCCTCACAAACAAGCAATTCACGTATAGAACATTTAGGGATACAAAGTTTATTTTCCTTAAATAGATACCCTTCATGTCTATAAAATTTATAAAAAGCATTTTTCTCACATGCTTTAAATATAGAGGCAAAATCAGAATTATTAACATACAATTCCTTGATAAAAGCAAATCCAAGTAATCTAGAATGCAAGGTAGTGATTAAAGAATGTCTACGAGACAATGCATTAGCCACTATATTATCCTTACCCTTCTTATACTTAATCACATAAGGAAAAGATTCAATGAATTCTACCCACCTAACATGCCTCTTGTTCAACTTACCCTGGCCTTTCAAATACTTGATTGATTCATTATCTATATGTATCACAAACTCTCTAGGTCAAAGATAATGCTCCCAAGTCCGTAGGGACGTCACCAATGCATATAACTCTTTATCATATGTAGACTAGTTCAATGACGCACCATTTAATTTTTCACTAAAGTATGCAATTGGTCGACCCTCTTGGTTCAACACACCACCAATTCCCACCCCTGAAGCATCACACTCTAACTCAAAACTTTTATCAAAGTTTTGTAGTGTAAGGCCCTGTACCAAAGTATTATCGTTAGAATCAAATTCGGGGATAGAATGGAGAAACTTTAAAGTCTAAAAACCCTAAAAGAATTAGTGCTTAGCATGGATTACATTTTAAGACTTTGGTTTAGGTTTATAATACACCCCAAAGATGTTTTGGAACACCCTAGGATCAGTTTGAATGAAATTTAAAAACTCAATACACGGAACAGTAGCTGGCTCGCGCAGCAGCAATGATTTGAACACGGTTTGGAGGCCTATACAAAGCTGATTCTCAGTCTTGAAACTTAAAAAAATACATACACTTCATATTAGACACATTAATTGCGATACGAAGTTGTTCGACGAACGGTTGATCAAAGTTAGGATGATCCACCTTGGTGGGAGCAATATATTTGAGAAGAAAACTCTTTCGAAAAGCTTACTTGGGATGTAAGTTACTAATCCCTCCTATTTGAGATATATACATGATTAACTAAAAATAGTTTCATGCCATGATAAAATGTGTATTAATTGTTAGTATGTGATATGAGATATTTGAAATGGTTAAATAAATGCTTTGAGTTAGTAGTACTAAAATTAGTACCATGAATTACACAGTGATGTTATGATTAGCCGGACATATTCAAAGTTTAGTAATGACTCTAACGGAGTCAAATAAGATGTAATAATATTACCTCAAATGATAAAGTAATGTTGAGTAATGACTCTAATAGAGTCAAATATAATTAATAGGTGATATATGAAGTGTCTCTAAAATATTAAGAAGACACATTAGTAAAGTTATAATGTCATAAATGCTATGACATATATGGTAAATTGGATATGGAATGTGTACGAGATACAAAGTATCACGTCACAAATAAAAGTAAAATACAGTTTGATGTCAGAAGTGTATGACACGATAATGATGGGATCTATTGTAAGCTAGAAACGAATATAGTTCTGTAAAGTAGAAAAGTAATGATATATAATTGCTTTTAATGATTAACATTATGACATATAAAGAGTAATATCATGTAATGTACTTGGTATTCATAAGCACTTCGACAGAATAGTTAATATGGTAGGTAAACATCTACTTGACCATATTGATATATATTACGTGTAAGATACGCGTAAAGTAAAGATGTTGCGTATGCGTTTATGAAATGCAGTATAAGAATAATACAAGTAAACGTCTACTTGTTTGTAAAGTTAAAGAAAGAAAAGAAATTACAAGTAAATATCTACTTGTTTATAGTAATGAGATCCAACCAATAATTACAGGAATGGGCATTGATGAAATATGTACAGACAGGAAGAGTAAGTTGAAAAGAAAAAGGGATGTTGAGACATATCTCGACACTGATAAGAGTACTGTAAGTTACCTGTTATATGTTAGCCATGCATGTCGGTTGGTCGCAGTCTTCAACTGGTATGGGACGGTTGACAACTGCAGAGCCTCTGATATTGCATGGTATTATAATATGTTTTCCTATGTATAAAGTGGTCGCGGTCTTCAACTGGTATGGGACGATTGACGGCAGCTGAGCCTATCGTGCGTATGGACTTATTTGTGTTATGATATACTGTGTTAATATGCTGCATGATAACATGCCATGCATCTAGCAACTTATTGAGTTTTGACTCACCCCGTATCTGTTTTAAACTGTTAGATCTCAACAAGACGGTAGTATCCAGTATTTTGGTGTCATTTAACAGAATTCAGTGCAAGTAATGGTTCAAATAATAGTTTGATGAAACTGTTTATCAGTATGCTAAATAGATGGAATAGGGACAGGGCAGACAGAAATTATCGTAAGGCTGTGTAACTCTGATCAGTAATGCTAAGCAGAGATTATGAAATGTTTCTTGAGGTCATTGACTGAAGTTTATATATAATGTCTTAAAGTTCAATTTTAGCAGAACTTTTACTGCTAATTAATGTTATATGTTTGGTTCATGCACCGACTCGGGGGTCCGTATAGGAACTCGGGTCGGGCATGACAGTTGGTATCAGAGCTTAGATTAGCTATCTGCCAGGATAGGATCCGCTGCTAGGTTTTTAGTATAAGTTCAAGATTTCTAATGTTATATGTTCATGTGTAGTTATCTACAATGGCAGAAACTAAACACGATGTTAGTACAGATAAGGCTGTAACTAGTCGGGCAGAGATGGCAGGAGGTCATACTCCACAGCCTAACGCCCAATTTAATGTGCCACCAGTAGTACAGCCTAATGTTCCTTCTCTAGAAACACTAGTTAATTCTAATGAAGGAATCATGGAGATGTTCCAAGTATTTACTAGGACGATGACGGAGATGAATCGACTTGGTAATCATGAGCAAGCACCTCAAGGAGAGACTAGGGTACAGCCTGAGGTTAGGAATAGGGAGCATAATAATAGTTTAGAGAAGTTTCTAAAAATGAAACCTCGTAGTTATGATGGAGAGCCTGATTCGGCAAAAACGGAAAGATGGATAGAAGGAATAGAGAAGATTTTTGCTGCACTTCAATGCAGTAGTGAGGATAAGGTTAATTTTGTTGTGTTTAAGTTGGAAGAGGCTGCTGAACATTGGTGGCAAGTAATTCAGGAGAATTGGGAGCAAGAACACATTCCATATACTTGTGATAATTTCTTAAAGAAGTTTAGAGGTCAATTTATTCCAACAGTAGTTCAAGATAGGAAGGAGATGGAATTTTTTGAACTTGGAACAAGGGGATGTGTCAGTTGCTCAATACTCAGTAAGGTTTACTGAGTTAGCAAGGTACTGCACTCATTTAGTACCAAATGAGGAAAAAACAGTTTATAGGTTTGTAAAAGGATTAAGGACAGAGTATAGAAGACAACTCTTTCCCTAGAGCTTACAAATTACCAAATAGCAATAGATCATGCTTATAAGATTGAGCATGACATTGATGACCATAAAAAAAAGAGGGACTTCAGGTAATAGATATCAAGGACGTAAGCAAGATGTAAAGGAAGGAGGAAGTAGTGATCGTACAGGAAGGCAATATCAAAACCAAAGGGGTGGTGAATGGAATAATTCTGAAGCTCCTCAAGAAGCAAGAAACCCTGGGGTGGTTTGTGGTTATTGCTTAAGGTTTGGGCATACTGAGGAGACATGCAGGGCTAAGTAGGGAAGGTGTTTTCTATGTGGCAGCAAAGATCATATTAGAATGAATTGCCCTAAATTGGGTCAAGCAAAAGATAACCAGCAAGTAGGAGGTGTAAAGAGAGACAGTGAAGGACGACCAAAGATTCAGGGCAGAGTATTCGCCCTTAATCAACAAGACACATTTGGACCGGCACTATAAGAATAGGTATATTAAAAGTATGAGTAAATATTACTTGAGATATTTTGCATTCATACATTTTCCTGTTTATATGATAAATTGTGCATGAGACTTGTTCAAGGGCGTATTTGTTAAAACGTGAAACTTACCCAACGCCCTTGCAACGAAAGCTTTTGGAAACTACTTCAGATGGGCCCCTAAATTGGTTGCCAAGAGATATTCGTTGATAACTAGGTTGATAGTATATAAGATAGAAAATTACCAAATCCTGACACCATATAACATGACAATGTATCATGACATGCTAAGTAATTGTATGTATGATAATGTGATATAGAGAATTGATTTGTTAATCTAATTATAGATATGGATCCATTAGTTCAACTTCTGATAACGATGTTTGGGGTAGTGGAACAGCATTTAGCTTGTTGTCATGCCACCAACCGTAGAATGCAAGTATACCGTAAGGAACTGTCGATGACAGTGAAAAGTGAAACTTACACTCTAGAAAGGGTGAGGGATCACATTGAACGTGTTTGGGATGAACTAACTGTATGTCTCATGCTAGCACCAAATGATGCACCAGGCACGTATATAAACCCAATCATAATAGACGACGACGATGAGGATTAAGAAGTCATTGAGGTTGAGTCTGATAAAGACGAGGATCCAAATGAAATAATGTCTGATGTAAAAGATAAGGATGATGAGGCATCTAAAGATCTGGTAGAGATCGTGTCAGATGAAGAATAAGAGTAGGGTAGGAGTGAGAAGTGTGTTTGTAAAATGGAGAAGTAAGAAACTTTATAATAGGTATGGAAACCCTTTTAATATGACACTTAGTAGTGTCATATGTAAAATAGGATAGTGTTGGTATCCTTTTGAGAATGTAAGACAGTAATGTTGTAAAATAGGTTTGGTTATATAAAAGTTGTAAGTTATTATCTTGAGTACTTTTCATAAGTATGATACCAATAGTAGAGGAAGGTCTACCAAACCATTAAATACTTCATACTTAAAAATCTTAGAGATTGGTGGGTAGGAAGATAGCAAAGAATTCGGGGACGAATTCTCTGAAGGTGGGAAGGATGTAAGGCCCCGGACCAAAGTATTATCGTTAGAATCGAATTCGGGTATTGAATGGAGAAACTTTAAAGTTTAAAAACCATAAAAGAATTAGTTCTTAGCATGGATTACATTTTAAGACTTTGGTTTAGGTTTATAATACACCCCAAAGATGTTTTGGAACACCCTAGGGGTCAATTTGAATGAAATTTAAAAACTGAATACACGAAACAACAGCTGGCTCGCACAGGGAGGGAAGCACGACCACGCCATTAAAGGGGAAGAAGGCTTAAAATCAATGTCGGGCACGGCCGCTCTGTGTTAGAGTCGCGACCCAACCCGACTGCTCACAGTTTTTGAAACTTCGAGCTTGCGTGCATTGTCAACGTCCCTGGCTTAACACTTAGTAGCAGCAATGATTTGAACACGGTTTGAAGGCCTATATAAGGCTGATTCTCAGCCTTGAAACTCATAAAAATACACAAACAACACACACTACATATTAGACACGTTAGTTGCGATACGAAGTTGTTCGACGCACAGTTGATCAAAGTTTGGATGATCCAACTTGGTGGGAGCAATGTATTTGAGAAGAAAACTCTTTCGAAAAGCTTACTTGGGATGTAAGTTACTAACCCCTCCTATTTGAGATATATACATGATTAACTAAAAATAGTTTCATGCCATGATAAAATGTGTATTAATTGTTAGTATGTGATATGAGATATTTTAAATGGTTAAATAAATGCTTTGAGTTAGTAGTACTAAAATTAGTACCATGAATTATACAGTGATGTTACGATTAGCCGGACATATTCAAAGTTTAGTAATGACTCTAACGGAGTCAAATAGGATGTAATAATATTACATCAAATGATAAAGTAATGTTGAGTAATGACTCTAATAGAGTCAAATATAATTAACAGGTGATATATGAAGTGTCTCTAAAATATTAAGAAGACACATTAGTAAAGTTATAATGTCATAAATGCTATGACATATATGGAATAGTAGATATGGAATGAGTACGAGATACAAAGTATCACGTCACAAATAAAAGTAAAATATAGTTTGATGTCATAAGTGTATGACACGATAATGATGGGATCTATTGTAAACCAGAAATGAAGATAGTTCTGTAAAGTAGAAAAGTAATGATATATAGTTGCTTAAAATGATAACACTATGACATATAAAGAGTAAGAGCATGTAATGTGCTTGGTATTCACAAGCACTTCGACAGAATAGTTAATGGCAGGTAAACATCTACTTGACCATATTGATATGTATTACGTATAAGATGCGTGTAAAGTAAAGATGTTGCGTATGCGTTTATGAAATGCAGTATAGGAATAATACAAGTAAACATCTACTTGTTTATAAAGTTAAAGCAAGATAAGAAATTACAAGTAAATATCTACTTGTTTATAGTAATGAGATCCAACCAATAATTACTGGAAAGGGCATTGATGTAATATATACATTATGAAAATGCGCGGTAACAACCGTGGGCAATATATACATGATGAAAATCATGATACACGGTAACAACCGTGGGCAATGTATACATGATAAAAATTATGATGCACAGTAATAACCGTGGACTCAGTAATGATGCTTCCACTGGCTATGGTAAAGGGTAACTCACTGTCATAACCAATAGGTTGACATTGATATGCTGCGACCCTGGTTGCTGTCAGGTAACTAGAGGCATGGGAAAGGGCTACCCATAGAGGTGAAGCTACCCATGGTACCAGTTATGAGGAAAGGGCTGCCCGTAGAGGTGAAGTCGCCTATGAAACAAGTAAAGGTTTTCATTCAGGAACTTGCACTGCAATAGCAGAATATGTACAGACAGGAAGAGTAAGATGAAAAGAAAATGGGATGTTGAGGCATATCTCGACACTGATAAGAGTACTGTAAGTTACCTATTATATGTTAGCCATGCGTGTTGGTTGGTCGTAGTCTTCAACTGGTATGGGACGGTTGACGGCTGATGAGCCTCTGATATTGCATGGTGTTATAATGTGTTTTCTTATGTATGATGTGGTCACGGTCTTCAACTGGTATGGGACGATTGGCGGTAGCTGAGCCTATCGTGCGTATGGAATTATTTGTGTTGTGATATACTGTGTTAATATGCTGCATGATAACATGTCATGCATCTAGTAACTTACTGAGTTTCGACTCACCCCGTATATGTTTTAAACTGTTAGATCTCAACAAGACGGTAGTATCGAGCGTTTTGGGGTCATTTAGCAGAATTCAATACAGGTAATTGTTCAAATAATAGTTTGATAAAACTGTGTATGAGTAAGGTACATAGATGGAATAGGGACAGGGCCGACAGAAATTGTCGTAAGGCTGTATAACTCTGATTAGTGATGCTAAGTAGAGATTATGAAATGTTTCTTGAGGTCATTGACTCAAGTTTATATATGATGTCTTAAAGTTCAATTTTAGGATAACCTTTACTGCTAATTAATGTTATATGTTTGGTTCTTGCACTGTCTTGGGGATCCGTATAGGAACTCTGGTCGGGGCATGACATGTAGAGCAAGAATAGGAGCAAAAATTAACTTTTCTTTAAACAGATCAAAGGTGGCTTGTTGTTTTTTGTCCCAAAGAAACTTTACCTCCTTTTTCACTAACTCATTCAAAGCTGCGGCTATAGTGCTGAAATCATTGACAAATCTTCGATAAAAGCTAGCCAACCCATGAAAGCTCCTCACTTCACTAGCATTGGTAGGATTCGGCCAATCCTTGATTTCATTGACTTTCTCTTCATCAACTTCAACACCTGCATCGCTTACCACAAAACAAAGGAAAACAAATCTATCTAAGCAAAAATCACACTTTTTGAGATTTGCATATAATGAGTGCTCACGCAATGTATCCAAAATAGCACGTAAATGCATTAAATGTTCATTCATGTTCCTACTATAAATTAAGATGTCATCAAAGTATACAACAACAAACTTTCCAATGAATTCCCTAAGAACATGATACATCAATCTCATAAAGGTGCTAGGTGCATTGGTTAAATCAAATGGCATCACCAACCACTCATACAATCCAAACTTGGTTTTAAAAGCAGTTTTCCACTCATCTCCCTCTCTAATCCTAATTTGGTGATACCTGCATTTGAGGTCAATTTTTGTAAAAATTATAGCACCATGTAATTCATCAAGCATGTCATCTAATCTAGGAATAGGATAATGATACTTTATTGTAATTTGATTAATCGCCCTACAATCCGTACACATCTTTCACTCACCACTTTTCTTGGGTACCACAATTACAGGAACTGCACAAGGACTTAAAGATTCTCTTACCTTACCATTTTTGAGGAGTTCTTCTACTTGCCTTTGGATTTCCTTTGTTTCCTCAGGTTTAGCCCTATAGGTTGGCCTATTTGAAAAAATGGCGCTAGGCATGAAATCAATTTGATGTTCTATCCCTCAGAAAGGTGGCAAGCCACTTGGCTCATCGTTGGGAAAGACATCTTCATATTCTAGTAGAAGAGACAAAATAAAAGGACATACAGTTTTAGATAATTCGTTAGTAGCAAGGTAACTCTCCTTAAACACAAGAATTATCACACTTTGTTTATTCCCCAACTCCCTCACAATCTCACTAGGTTTGACATAGAATTTTTGTCTCACTTTATCTTTGCCCCTCGGCTTTTCGACTATTTCTTTCTCTTCCTCAAGCACTCGTGTATCCACCCTCGTGCTTTTACCACTCTCACTCTTTTTTTTCTTTCGACTCGGGTTTTCTCTCACTTTGTTTCCACCACTCTCTTTATTTTTCCTCTCAGCCTCACTATTCTCACATTTTGTGGCTTGTTGTACCTTAAACTTATATACTTGTTGAGGGGTTAATGAGACAAGTATAGTCGTTTTGCCATCGTGCTTCACAGTGTAATGGTTGAGAAAACCATCATGCATCACATGTCCATCAAACTGCCAAGGCCGTCCCAAGAGTACATGTCCCACTTGTATAGGGTTTACATCACACATCACTTCATCCTTATATCTCCCAATAGAGAAAGTGATAAAGGCCTGTTTTGTTACTTTAAGTTCCAACAATCATTAAGCCATTGTAGTTTGTACGGTTGAGGATGTCTTATAACAGGAATATTCAATTTTTCAATCACCTCTGTGCTAACAACATTAGTGCAACTACCACTATCAATGATAAGATCACATACCTTCCCTTGGATAAAACAACGAGAATGAAAGATATGCTCTCTCTGTTGGCCGCACTCCTCCTTTAGTTATATAATAAGCACCTTCTTCACCACAAGAATCTACCCACATGTAGTTTCAGTGACATTAGTATCATCCTCCTCATCTTCTACTTTCACTTCCTCTTCTTTGTCATCCTCCGAAAAATACTCCCCATTATGAATGTAGAGGCCACTCGTTTATTAGAACATTGAGATGCTATGTGACCCCTCACATTGCATCTATAACAAATGATCTCCCTTGACTTAGGTGTATTGGTCACTACACCCTTCACTACTAGAAACACGCTAATTACTGTCAGAGGAATTACTGTCGGAGATCCGACAGTAATATCCGACAGTAATTTTAATTTTCTGTCCGAAATTACTTTCGAAGCCCCGACAGTAATATTGAAAATAAAACCAAATCAAACAGCTTCTCCCCCTATCCGCGAACAGTCTCTCTTCTCTCTCTCTCTCATCAGTTGAGTCGTCGTCTAGATCTCAGCAGCCGTCTCCGTCCACCACCGTCGCCGTCGCCATCGCCATTTCCGTCTCCCTTTCACTCACACATACACACACACACACACACACTCTCTCTCTCTCTCTCTCTCTCTCTCTCTCTCTCTCTCTCTCTCTCTCTCTCTCTCTCTTTGTTTCCTCGTCTCCCTCTCTTTCTCTCTCTATCTCATTCTCTTCTCCATCTGGCCACGCCGCACCGGCTGCCGCTCTCTGGCCACAGGTAATACCCTTTTCATTTAATTTTTTCCCTTTTTTAGTTTATTTATTTATTTAATTTTATTGTTAATGGCACCGCCACGGAAATTAGATTGAACCACCACTGCCAAGCCAGAACCACCACTACCGCCACCGCCACCACTGTCCTTTTTTCAGCATTTGTCCCTCCAATTTTTAGGTAATCTGTATTAATTTTGTAATTTTTGTATATTGATATATTTTCTATTTTTGATGTAATTAATCTGTATTTTTTTGTTATTAATTTGTAATTAATTTTATTGTAATTAATCTGTATTTTTATAATTAATCTAATTTTTTTTTCTCTTTTCGAAACTTTTTGTAAATAATCTGTATTTAGTGTGTGTACTGTGTATAGGGGGTTGTATTATGACTAATTAGTGGGGGTGGGAGTATTTGTGATTAATTTTGATGAACTTGTAATTTGCATGTTATTTTACGTTTTAAAGGATTTAGTTGGGATATTTATGTTAGTTATGATTTAGTTGTGATACTTATGTTATTTTTGTATTTTGTATGCTATTTTTATATTATAAATGCCTCATTGTATTAGATTTGTATGCAATTGTTGTTTAATAGGGATGTTTGGTGTAGCAGCATATCATAAGTAAATAAAATGATCAAATAAGCGTGTATGCGAACAAAATAGTGAGAAGACTTAGACTTGTAAATAAACAAGGCTAACACTACTAGGTTAGTTAAGTTATTTATGTAATTGATCATTAGTTGCATAGTGATCAAGATTGTTAGATTGAGTTAGACTATCTAAATCCTAAACTTTAAATCCTAAACTTTAAGCCTTAAACTTTAAATCCTAGCTATCACACTCATCCACCAATGTGCAATAGATTTGATGTTTTTTTTTTCTTATATTTCGTTCTAGAAAGTTCAAGTCCAAAAAGTCAAATTAAAATTAGTATGAGACATATTCCAAGTGTTTGGCCAAAGGCAAGTTCAATGTAACGTACGTGCATAACAAATAAATCGTAATTGATAAGAAAAACAATTAAACCCCCTCCAAAAGAGCCAAATATGCATTACTCCACTAAGAAAGAAGATATATATATATATATATATATATATATATGTACTAGACAAGTCTAATTCATCCTATAAGGGGTCTTACTCTTACCCGGACCTCATCTATAACTATGACCGACCCATATACACAAAAAAAGGGTTCTACCTATAGCCAGCCAGCCACTCCAATCTCCACAAAGCAATATTTAACAAAGACCCACTTTCTATTATTAATATGAGAACCTCAACCCACCACCACAACCCTAAACCCTATTTAAACCCTATTTAAACCCGGCCTAAACCATATCTAAACTCTAAACATTATCTAAACCCTACCCTAATCCTATTTAAACCCTAAACTATATCTAAACCCTAAACCCTATCTAAACCCTAAACCATATCTAAACCCTAAATACTAAACTCTAAATATTAAACCCTATCTAAACCCTAAACCATATTTAAAAGCTAAACGCTAAACACTAAACCCTATCAAAACCCTATACCCTAAATCCTAAACTCTAATCCCTAAATCCTAAACCCTAAACCCTATACCCTAAACCTTAAATCCTATACCCTATACCCTAAATCCTATACCCTAAACCCTATACCCTATACTCTATACCCTAAACCCTATACCCTAAACCCTAAACCCTATACCCTAAACCATATATAAACCCTAAACACTATCTAAATCAGTATCTATCATCATATTCTCGTCAACCCATCTCTAAAGCTGGGAGATTCTTTAATTGAAGTACCTCTTTCATTCGCCGTCGGGCAATTGCTTGATAAAATTTGTGTACGTCGTCATTTATCTCTGCCGCCGAATTAAGATTATTTAAGAAGAGGAATTCTTGAAAACATCCAAGGACAACGTTGTTTTTTAAAAGAGGAATTCTTGATCTCGTTGATAGCTGTATGTCCTTTCATTGATGCCTATAACTATGACCGACCCATATACACAAAAAAAGGGTTCTACCTATAGCCAGCCAGCCACTCCAATCTCCACAAAGCAATATTTAACAAAGACCCACTTTCTATTATTAATATGAGAACCTCAACCCACCACCACAACCCTAAACCCTATTTAAACCCTATTTAAACCCGGCCTAAACCATATCTAAACTCTAAACATTATCTAAACCCTACCCTAATCCTATTTAAACCCTAAACTATATCTAAACCCTAAACCCTATCTAAACCATAAACCATATCTAAACCCTAAATACTAAACTCTAAATATTAAACCCTATCTAAACCCTAAACCATATTTAAAAGCTAAACGCTAAACACTAAACCCTATCAAAACCCTATACCCTAAATCCTAAACTCTAATCCCTAAATCCTAAACCCTAACCCTATACCCTAAACCTTAAATCCTATACTTATAGCCTAAATCCTATACCTAAACCCTATACCTATACTCTATACCCTAAACCCTATACCCCCTATACTATATACCTATACCTAAACCATATCTAAACCTAAACACTATCTAAATCGGTATCTATCATCATATTCTCGTCAACCCATCTCTAAAGGGAGATTCTTTAATTGAAGTACCTCTTTCATTCGCCGTCGAGCAATTGCTTGATAAAATTTGTGTACGTCGTCTCTGCCGCCGAATTAAGATTATTTAAGAAGAGGAATTCTTGAAAGCATCCAAGGACAACGTTGTTTTTTAAAAGAGGAATTCTTGATCTCGTTGATAGCTGTCTGTCCTTTCATTGATGCCTACAAATATTGCTCGTGAAGAAGAGTTATTAGCACTTGAGAGTGAGCTCAAAAGGGTTAAAAACTATCCTTATGCTGGAGATGCTACTAAGTTTTGTTAAAGCTTAGGCTTAACTCCAGTATAATGACACTTTGCAATCCTTTTTGACCTCACTCCCAATTGCTGATTACTCTTCTTCACGAGCAATATTTGTAGGCTTCAATGAATGAAGGACAGCTATCAATGAGATCAAGAATTCCTCTTTTAAAAAACTACGTTGTCCTTGGATGCTTTCAAAAATTCCTCTTCTTAAATAATCTTAATTCGGCGGTAGAGATAAATGACGACGTACACAAATTTTATCAAGCAATTGCTCGACGGCGAATGAAAGAGGTACTTCAATTAAAGAATCTCCTAGCTTTAGAGATGGGTTGACGAGAATATGATAATAGATACCGATTTAGATAGTGTTTAGGGTTTAGATATGGTTTAGGGTATAGGGTATATGAGTATAGGGTATAGAGTATAGGTTTAGGATATAGGGTATAGGTTTAGGGTATAGAGTATAGGGTATAGGGTTTAGGGTATAGGATTTAGGGTATAGGGTTTAGGGTTTAGGATTTAGGGATTAAGATTTAGGGTATTGGATTTAGGGTATAGGGTTTAGATAGGGTTTAGTGTTTAGCATTTAGATATGGTTTAGGGTTTAGTATTTAGGGTTTAGAGATGGGTTGACGAGAATATGATGATACATACCGATTTAGATAGGGTTTAGGGTTTAGATTAGACATACATGTACACACACACGCTGAAATCATGGGACACGAAATCACTTAAACTATTATTGAGAGTGATGAATTGTGATTACTTAATAGTGTATTCGATCTCATATTAATCATTTGTTGCTTAATAGGAGTGATGTCGACTGACGATCGCAGTTGGATGTATAATCGGAGGTTGCCGAATCGTAATGGTATTACGGATGAGTTTATTAGAGGTTTGAAGAGTTTTATCGAATCTGCTCTAGCGAACCCCAAATACATGAGTGGTAACAACATTAGGTGTCCATGTGATGGCTGCAAAAATCAAAAGTACTTCCCTTCGATGATTGTTGAGAAGCACCTTCTCCAACACGGGTTTCAAGTTGGGTATAAGCAGTGGGTAGCTCACGGTGAGCAAATTAGAGTATTGACTAGGCCGAAAAGTAACCAGCTGAGGAATCCTGTACCTGAACCTGAACCTGTAAATACGAGTGTGAATGATGAACCAGTTCGTGGTATGGAAGATATGGTTAGGGATGTTGCTGGTGCTCATTTTGACTTGTCAGAAAACGCACGTCAAGAGGAGCTAAATCCTGCAGCTAATAAGTTCATTAATGCTATGGAGTCTCCAAGGGAGAAGCTGTATCCTGGCTCTGAGTAGACCATTTTGGAGACTATGGCTGAGTTCCTAAACATCAATTCAGATTACAATATTAGTCAATCTGGTTTCGATCGTCTCATGAAAGCACTGAAAAAAGCTTTGCCAAAAGGGAAAAAGATGCCAGAGAACTTTTATCAGACAAAGAAGATGGTTGGGCATATTGGGTTGAAATATGAGAAGATTGATGCGTGCAAGAATGATTGCATGCTTTTCTACAAGGAAGATTCAAACTTGAAAGAATGTTCCGTGTGTGGCCAGGATAGATATAAGCCGAAACGGAGGGTCAATTCAAAACGCAAAAAGAATGAACCTTATAAGCAGTTCCGTTACCTGCCTTTGACTCCGAGATTGCAACGCATCTACGCATCAATTCAGAAGCTATGCGTTGTCACAAGGAAAGCCCGCACGAGGATGGCGTGTTGACTCATCCGTCAGACGGCTTGGCTTGGAAACAAGTTGATGCAACCCATCCTGACTTTGCTGCCGAAGCTAGAAATATAAGATTGTGCATATGCATGGATGGTTTTATTCCTTTCGGGCCTGGGGCGAAGTCCTACTCTTGTTGGCCGGTTATAGCGACTGTCTACATCTTCCACCGTGGTTGTGTATGAGTGCTCCTTATATGTTCTTGTCACTCTTCATACCTGGACCGACTAGCCCTGGCAAGAATATTGATATTTATCTCCGCCCTTTGATTGACGAGTTGAAAATGCTTTGGGAAGACGGAGTGGAAACATGGGATGCATTCAAAGAAGAAAATTTTAAAATGAAAGCCGCGTTGATGTGGACGGTGAATGACTTCCCTGCCTATGGGATGTTATCGGGTTGGAGCACACACGGGAAGCTTGCATGTCCTATTTGTATGGATGACACTAAGTCGTTCACACTCGAGCACTCTCGTAAACCTTGTTAGTTTGATTGTCATCGTCAATTTCTACCGGATGACCACCCATTTAGATCACAGAAGCAGCAATTCACTAAGAATAGGGTTGAGCGTGATGAGTCGCCTAGACGTTTGAACGGTGAAGCTGTTTATGAAAAGGTATCTAAACTACAGAAGACCAGGTGGGGGAAGATGTTTGCAAAGGATAGACTATGAGATTTCGGTGTAAAGCATATTTGGACTAAGAAGAGTATATTTTGGGAGTTGCCGTATTGGAAAGATAATTTGATACGCCATAACCTTGACGTCATGCACAATGAGAAGAATGTGTTTGACAATATTTTTAACACCATTATGGATTGGAGGGCCACTACCAAGGACACACCCAAAGCTCGAATGGACATGAAAGACATATGTAAGCGGCCTGCCTTGGAGCTAAAAGTGGTCAATGGTAAAACAGTGAAACCTGTCACTCCATACGTGCTAACCAAGGATCAAAGACTTCTAGTGCTGAAATGGTTGAAGGGATTGAGGCTTCCAGATGGTTACGCTTCTAACATCTGAAATTGGGTAAGTGTAGATGAAGGAAAGGTTCATGGTTTGAAGATTCATGATTGTCATGTGTTACTGAACAGGTTACTTCCTATTGCGCTTAGAGACTTGTTGCCCGACAATATATGGATTGCGTTAACTGAGCTGAGTGAGTCATTCAGAGCGTAATCATCTAGCACTCTGCGGGTTGATGACATGAGAAGACTCGAAGCGAGCATTTTCGTGACGATTTGCAAACTTGAGAAAATCTTTCCTCCGTGTTTTTTTGATTCTATGGAGCATTTACCGGTCCACTTGGCATATGAAGCTAGGGTTGGGGGTCCAGTTCAATACAGATGGATGTATCCATTTGAGAGGTAATTACTCGTCTCATAATAATCGTTTTTCCTCTATAACATACTTAAAAGTCGGTTATAACTTCTGTAACATTTATTTATCCTGTCATGCATCTGCAAACAGGAATCTCGATCATTTGAAAAGGAAGATGAGAAACAGGGCAAAGGTTGAGGCCTCAATATGCGAGGCTATTATTATAGAGGAAATTGTTACCTTTGCCGCGCAATATTTTCATCCCGATATTGAATCGAGATTGACTAGGGTTGGGCGCAATTATGATGGGGGAGAGCCCGATGCCAATGGAGACATATCATTATTTAATGCTCCGAGTCGGCCACTTGGTAAACCGGTTAAGACTCGAATGCTAAGCAATAAGGAGTATGACGCTGCGAGACTTTATATACTCATTAATTGTCCTGAGGTTGAGGAATATCTCAAGTAAGTTAATTATCAATTTTATTTAATTTTAGATAGTCGTCCGATTCAAATTAAAGTTACAACATGTATAAATAACTCGTATAAACTCTAAACCTAATGCAGTATGTTCGAAGATCAAGCCGGAGATGATATATCGGAGGAATTGCGAGAAATTAGGACAGAGAAAGAGTTTCCATCGTGGTTACGCAAATATGTAAATATCATTTCCTGGCTCGATTTATATGTAGACATTTTATATATGCATCCAAACGGTATAATATCTCAGTCATTTAAAAATGCCTATTATGAATTACTTTCCAGGTTTTGGAACATCCTAATGACCCGAAAGTCGCGAGATTATCTCACATATCTACAAATCCGTTGATGAGAGTTACTTTATACAACGAATATTATGTGAATGGCTATGTCTTCCATACTAAGGAATACGGGGAGGGAAAACAAACAGATTACAGCGGTGTCAATCTTAAAGGCAATGTTGACTATTATGGTGTCTTTAAAGAAGTCATCGAGTTACGATATTTCGGGAGGAAAAATATAGTCCTATTCAATTGTGACTGGCGAGACGCTGTACGAGGTATAAAAAAGCACGACTCGTTTGACCTAATCGATGTGAAGCAGACGTCTAGACATGCGGGTGATGATGTGTTCATCTTAGCATCACAAGCACAACAAGTATACATGACACCATACCCTTATCGGCGAGCTGATGAGAGGGGATGGTGGGCTGTTTGGAAGACTAAGGCCAGAAGCACGATTGATATAGCATATCGGTCTGACGACATAACTACAGAATCGTCATTAGAAGGATGTTATCAAGAAGATGAAATGCCCGTGCCTCCCGTTATATCTTCTGATAGTCATCCAATGGATGAAATGCCCGTGCTTCCCTTGGGCCTGGAAATAGTATAACCCGTTGATTTGCCACCTCCTTCCCCGTCTGAAGACGAAGTCTCGATTATTGAAGGTGATGCAGAAGAAGACGACGAGGTAATAGAAGATGAATTGGATTGGATGTCCGAGGATGACGATGAAGAAGAACTTGAGTTTTGTAGTAGCGACTCAAACGCTGAGACTGAAGAATCTGAGAATGAAGAAAATGAAGACATTGAGAATGAAGACTCTGAGTAGTCTTGTGTACCGTTTAGGTTCTTTTATTTTTTGTTTAAAATTAAATGTCATGTGTAGAACACTATTTGTATGTTATTTGTTATCATGAAGAAGGTTCATTTTAATTTATGTTATGTATTTTAACTTAATTGTCATCTAAACTTAGCGTTAATTTTTATCATTAATATATTAATTATATTTTTATCATATATAGACATGTCAAGACGAGCTGGTAGAGGTAGGGGTCGGACTGGTAAGATCCAACTTCTACCTACTTGTATTACAGGTACACAGCCACCTGTACCTACAGGAGGAGCTGAGTCTCACTTTTCTCAGCCCGAGGATGCGCCCGACTCTCCCCACGATCCGATCAGCGGGGTTGGGTCATCATCTACCCCAGAGGTTGTTGATAGAGATGGTAGGATTATCCTTACCATCTCCGGCCTTAAGCAGTATGTAATAATTTTTACAGTTTTATTAAAAATTTTAATGCTTCCTTGGTTAAATGTTAATTACATATTTGTGTAATATATATTTGACAGTTTGCAGGTGGGTATCCCGATCCAGCTCGCTTTATTGGACGCATCCTACGTTCGATGAGGCACGAGGAGTACTGCCCACGGTACTCTGACGTGCCTAAAGAGGTCCGAGACTCCTGGTGGGATGATTTTAGGGTAAGATAAGATATGTTAAAGTTTAATAATTTAATACTTTCTATCAAAGTTTATATTGAATATGTTTAAATTGGTCAAACTTGCAGCGGACTTATTGTTGGCCTGAGCACTCTGACGCCGAGGCGTACGAGGCGTTTAGGTTGTTGTGCGGTAAGAAGTACCGCGACTAGGTCTACGCCATGAGGAAGGCGTGGAATGAGAAGAGGGCGAGGGCTCCAGGTTTCATCGATGATGTCTGGAGCCATTAAGTACATTATAATAAGTATACTTGATTTAATTTCATTCCTTAAATATATGTTATTTTGTATATATTGTATCTATAACAATTTTAACATTTTCACAGGTTTACCTCGGCGTGGGATTCCGAGGAAGCTAGGGTTATCGCTGAGCGACAAAGGCAAAACAGATTGAGCTCAACGGGGAGGGGGGTGAAGCACACCTCGGGGTCGATCAACACCTCCGAGGACCACTTGCGCATGGTAAGGACTTTAATGTGTTGTATTGTAATTAATACATGTTTAAATTGATTTGTTTGGTAGCCATGTGGATGCTATGAAATCCATGGCTGAAAGCAGGGCTCTAAGTACAAATAAGTTATTTTAAAAGGGGTTTAAGTATAAATAGGCTTTTATTAATTCCTCAAAAGATATATAACATATTTTATTATTTTACTTACAGTTTAAATTGATTTGTTGGGTAGCCATGTGGATGCTATGAAATCCATGGCTGAAAGCAGGGCTCTGAGTGTAAATAAGTTATTTTAGAAGGGGTTTGAGTGTAAATAGACTGTTTTATAACGATTTGAGTCTTAATTGGCTGTTTTAAAAGGGTTTGAGTGTAAATAGGCCTTTATGAAAGGATTTTGAGTTTAAATAGGTTGCTTTAGAAGGGTTTGAGTGTAAATAGATTATTTTAGAACGGGTTTGAGTGTAAATAGATTATTTTATAACGATTTGAGTCTTAATAGGCTGTTTTAGAAGGGTTTGAGTGTAAATAGGCCGTTATGAAAGGGTTTTGAGTTTAAATAGGCTGCTTTAGAAGGGTTTGAGTGCAAATAGGTTATTTTAGAAGGTTCTGAGTCTAAATAAGTTGTTTTAGCGGGGTTATGAGCCTCAATAGGTTGTTTTAGAAGGGGTTTGAGTATAAATAGACTATTTTATAACGATTTGAGTCTTAATAGGCTGTTTTAGAAGGGTTTGAGTGTAAATAGGCCGTTATAAAAGGGTTTTGAGTTTAAATAGGCTGCTTTAGAAGGGTTTGAGTGCAAATAGGTTGTTTTAGAAGGCTTTGAGTCTAAATAAGTTTTTTTAGCAGGGCTCTGAGTATAAATAAGTTGTTTTAGAAGGGGTTTGAGTGTAAATAGACTCTTTATAACAATTTGAGTCTTAATAGGTTGTTATGAGAAGGGATTGAGTTCAAATAGGCTGTCTTAGTAGGGTTTGGGTATATATATATAGGCCGTTTTTATTATTTTCTTATAATTTGATCATGTTATACCTTAATTTGTATTGTTCGCTAATTTTAATTTATTATATTTGTAGAATCGATACTATGGTACCGAGATACCCTACACTGATTTATTTGCTGTGACCCACGCCACTCCTACTCCTCCTAGTACTGATTTGCCGTTTGTCTTTGTCGATGAGGTGGCAAAGAAAGCATTTGTAAGTATTACTTAAAATATTTTAATTTTATTTTGTTTATTAGTTAATTAAAATGTTAATATTAATGTTTTTATGTTTTTGTGACACAAGATGACTATAAGGCGAGTATGGACATGCAGGTCGCTGAGGGGCTTGTCCAGACGACCCCTGAGGAAATGATGCCCTTTGTCGGCAACATTTGGCATTCGGTGACTGCAGATCCACGGAAGAAGATGGGAGATCGCCTTAACAGCTTTGGTGACCACGGCGCCGCTGTGTTGAGACCAGGCGGATCGACTTCTTCCTCGACGACCGCGTCTTCTGGTCCTACGCACCAGTCAGCTACTGAGCGTGCCCTGATCGAGAAGACGCAGACTCTCGAGCAGTTGGTGCAGCAGTAGGCTGAGGAGGTGCAGCAGACGCAACAGCAGATGCAGCAGCAAGCCGAGGAGAATCGGCAAACGCGACAGCTAATGCAGCAGTAGTCCGAGCAGCTAGAGCAGCTACGACAACTGTTCATAGGGCAGCAGCAGCAGAAGCCTCAGCCTACTAGGTCTTCGATTGTCCGTAATTTATTTGACCCCCCTCCATAGTAGACACATTATTTTAGTACTTTAATATATTTTTTAAATTGTATATATATTAATTTTAATTTAATTTATGTTTTATTTATTAATTATAGTTTATTGTTGCAGTGTTGTGTGTGTGTGATTGTGTATATATAATTGTTATATCAAGTGAAAAAAAAAACCAATTTTAATTTTTTTTATTTAAAATTAGTGTCGGAGCTCCGACAGTAATTAAAAAGTTTTTCTAACATTACTGTCAGAGATCCGACAGTAATTCCAAGTTAAAAATAATAACGGTGGCCAGTTTCTGTCGGAACTCCGTCAAAAATTTAACGGTAATCCGACAGTAAACTAACACATTGTTAATGACCGTTATTGTATTACTCTCGGAAAATCCGACAGTAATTACTGTCGGAGTAAAATTCGACAGTAATTACCGACAGTAATTACTGTCGGAGAGAAATCACAGTCGAAGGTTTATTGTCGGATACTGTCGGAGCAGTTCCGACAGTAAATGTGTAATTACTGTCGAAAATTTTCAATTACTGTCAGAGAAATTCGACAGTAATAACGTGTTTTCTAGTAGTGCTTTACCTTGTCAACCTCCTTACCCCTTGAAGTCTCCCCATAAAGTTTGGTAGGTGTAACACTTGGGTTCTTGTTACCCTCTTACTTGGCTTTATTGGGTGTGTGATAAGAAGAAGGAGAAGAAGTAACTCCGCAGTTGAAACTACCCCACATTTTAAGTTGTCGTTCCACCTTGTCTGCGGCATGAACAACATCTTTCATCTCATCGTACTCCCTTAGCTCGACTACATTCGCAATCTCTCTGTTTAGGCCATTGATAAACCTAGAGATCATTGCGTCAACATCCTCATCGATATTGGCTTGAGTAAGGGTCATCTTCAACTCCTTATGGTACTCTTCCATCGATTTGCTCCCTTGAGTTAAGTTTTGGACCTTTCTCAACAAGTCTTGGTGGTAGTAATTTGGGACAAACCTCTTGTGCATTATACGTTTCATATCCTCCCATGTATTAATACGACCCTCTTCAATCCTCCTTCAATTGATCACTAGTGTAACGCCCGCACTATTTGCACCATTCGCATTCATTCTATGTTTATGTCTCTTACATTGACATCGTCATTTCATGTGCATATATCATTCAAATGTACTTGCAATTGAGTTTGTTGTACACTTTCAAGTGTATGGATATGTGTTAGGAGTTTCATAGTCATTTGCATTTGATTTGGTGTATTACTTGTCTAGCATGGTTTTAGGACTTTTCGGAGACCTTTGCTTAGTTTTTTGACTTCACCTAAGTGTTAGAACCATTTTGGAACTATTGGACATCATTTTGGGGCTTTTCTAGAGCACATTTCGTGAATTTGGGTGCACTGGAGCAAGGGAGAGCGCCTAGGCGAGCACTCAAAAGACAGAAAGTCAAGCTTGTGAAATCTGGAGAGAGCGCGAGCGCCTAGGTGTCCAGAATAGTGAAAACTCTATTTTTCTGATTTTTAAAATTTGACCATTCTACCCCTTGACCAACTTAAACGTACCATGGACCATTTGACCAGCCTAATACTCTCCCTAAACACCTAAGATGACTTAGAAATACCCCACTTCTTCCCTTAATTCATCCATGGTGTTTTGAGAGTTAGTGTGAGAGATACAAGGTGAGATTAGTGTGTGTGTGACTTGTCCTCTCAATCTAGCCATTGATTCTTCCATGCAAGACCACCAAAAGGTTGCTAAGGACTAGGGGACTCCATTACCAAGCTTTGATTTTGAATTCATTGGGTAATATCTCTTATTAAGGTAAGCTACTATCCCTTGTTCTTCCTCAATTATGAATTGTTATTCATCTTGGACTTGTTATTTGATGAAATATGTTCGAAATCATCAAATTTGAGTATGTTTGACCATGTTGACTTGTTAAATTTGTGGTTGACTTTTTGGATGTGTTTGGAGACTCATGTTTACATGTTAAAAATGTAAATATAATTACTGATTGTTAAGTTTACGATATAATTAATTCGCGTAAACTCAAACTCATTAGAAACCAAAAATGACTCTAACGGAGTTCGTTAGGATTTCATAATTTATGAGACCACGTGTGTGATTTGGGAATTCTTGGATGATTCAAGTGATTCGTTTGGAAATTTGGTTACACCGGTTGTATGTATTGATATTATGTTAATTGTCGTAATTTTTATAAGTTGGTTATTTGTGGTGTGAGATTGTTATAACTCACTTGTGAGATTCGTATCATTGTTGAATGTTGTTGTTGTGGTATACTCCCTACTTTGGAGTATGACCTTTTATTTTAAATGTCGAGTAAACATCTACTTGTGTATTTAGTTAAGTCTATGGCATATGTGTTGGCGGTGTATTGACGCTCAATTATTGTGGGAGCTAGGGCTACATAATAGTCGAAGGCCAATACATTGGGCCTCACCCTACCGTTGGCCGCGATAGGGGTATAGCGCCATTTGTTGTACGGAATAAACGCAACCATGGTAAGCTATATCCGTGGTTGATTCTTGGGTTGTAGGGACCGAGATCACCCGTCGACGTGAATACAGAAGATGGTTCACACCGTGTTATGTTATTTGGTTTTCTTGATCGAGTACGTCAATAATGGCTCTACATTTGGTATTATATTGGTTGGTTGGTTGGAAGTATTGGTTTGGTCGGAGGTGTACCTCGATGCCGTATCCTTTGTAACTTGTTTACTTCTAGCTCTTCTGTGCTTCCCGTGTAAGCGAATGTTGGTCATGGTTTCCAACCGGTATAGGACGGTTGGTGATCGTTGAGCCTCTCGTGTAATATGTGGTTGTTTGGCTATGTGCAATACAAGTTGCTTTCGTTTTGTATTGGGACTATTTCGTGATGGCATGACTACTTGTTATATTTACTGTCTTGCATCTAGCATGCCATATTGTTGCATTAGTAGCTTATTGAGTTTCGACTCACCCCGTTTCGTGTTTATTTATTTTCCTTAGATCAAGGGCCAGCGAGGAACCCCTAGTTGCTCGAGTTCTGTTCCAGTCGATCGTCTTCTTTTGGTAGTGCACCTTGTGCCTAGTATTTTCTTTTGGTGAGGCCGAGGGTGTACTTGTTATTTAAACAATGTATTTGTTGGGTAGTGGTCTCGTTTGTTACTTCTTATATTCTTTTGTTATGCCAGCATGGTTGCCGTGTTGATGTATATATATTTATTAACTTTCAATTCCGCACACTCTGATATGGTTTATTCATGTACCGAGCCTGTTAGCTCGAGTTTGTTGTTGCTAGCTAACGTCTTGTTTCTCCGGCTTGTTTCGCCGTTGAGGTTTAGTATTGTTTTAAAGATCTTGTTGTTTTAAAGAAAACTTGCACGTGCATTATAGGGTTTTCTCATGACTTTGCATTCTTTTTAAAAGGAATTTTTGAGATGCTACTTTTGTGTTGCCCCGTTTACTCGCGGACCGAACGAGATTCACATCGGATCTCGGGTCGGGTCACGACAACTAGTTGTTCCCACCATACACTAGCATATTCGGTGAACTCTAAAGAGGCAAGTTTGACTTTTTGAGCCTCTGTATAATTATTACACCCGAATAAAACCTCAACTTTCCTAACCCACTCCAAATACTCCTCCAGATCAGCTTTAGCCTTGAAAGGAGGAGCTTTCATTTTTATGTTAAAAATTCCTCTCTCTTGTCGTGGGTTATTCATCTCCTATCATCATATCTCGTCTCCTATCATCCTCATACTCTGTTTCTACCCACTCATCCTCCTTATCTACACACCTCCCCCTCCTCGGTTCAAATCGAGGTTGATTCTCTTGAGGTTGCACTTCTCCTCTTTCTTCTAATCTGGCCAAACGTTGAGTAATATCCTCCATCATCCTTAACATACGTTCATTAGGCTCCTCCGGTCCCTCTCTAGCTTGTGACGACCCGAGTCCGGGGTTCGATGTTGAACCCCAACTCGGTGCGCCAAACTAACAAGAACAATCAAAGAGAGCGAGTTACAAAAGCCCAAAACTAAAACTATGCAGCGGAATACAAGTTAAAATGTGAGTTTCAAAAACTCGAACAACAACTAAACCGAATAAAGCGAGCCACAACAGCTCAAGATTAAACCGATGCAGCGGAATACTAACAACAAGGCAGTGGAGTAACAAATGAACTTGAGCCTCAAAGCTCGAATATCAAGAATCCCAACATATAATAATAACCTCCACGGCTAAACAATACGCCGGAGAACAACACTAAAGATAAACCCAATAATTAAAACCTCAACGGCCAAATACACGAGCCGGAGAATCAAAAATACTTAAATACCACGAGTCAGGAATCCAAAATAATATAGTACGACAACCGGCGCAACTACACTAGTCGGCACCAAAATACAAATCTAACGAATACAACTATTTCTACCCATAGACTAAGTTTACATAACTTAGTGAACCTCACAATCTCACAATACAAGAAATTAGAAGGAAATGACAATATAAATACATCTTGCTAACTCCAAGCTCCAAGACTCGCGCCGGAACTTAACCCGCAACCGAGGAGGTTGTTGGGTGAGTCTAAAAGACTCCGTAAGATACTATAATGTATTGGGTGCTATAAGTATGAATGCAACAAGAAACCAAGACTCTATATGCACTAAACTTGGTAACAATTCTAACTTAACCATTAATCGACAAGTAACAATATGTGACTATATGGCATGGCATTATGCACAACATTATAACAGAAAGTAAACATGTAGGAGCACATAAGGTCAACCAACCCCATACCAACGAGAGGCTCAACGATCGCCAACCGTCCCATACCAGTTGGAAACCATGACCAACATTCGCTTGTATAGGAAGCACACAAGGATAATGTAAATACATGAAAGTGGATACGGTGGATCGAGGTACACCTCCGAATCCTAAATAATACTTCCGACCTTGTCGCTCCATTACAAATTCAATAGATCATTGTGATGTCTGCTATACACAAATGGAAAGGATTGATAGATGAAACCATAATGGATGATTGTCTTTGCTGCCGCTTTACACAAATCATAAAGGGCCGATGCTCGTATCCCAAAACAAAACAAATGTACCCGATCGCGTCAAGCACAATCTACAAGTACTCGTTGTGAACCATTTTCGTATTCACATAAATGTACCCGATCGCGTCAAGCACGATCTACAAGTACCCGTTGTGGACCATTTTCGTATCCACGTCGACGTATTGCTCGGTCCCCACGACCCGAGACAAATACGGATCTAGCCACTTACAAGTATCACAAAGGACCGGTGTCCGTATCTCAATGCATACAAAAGAATGTCGACACTACACGCCGCCGTTTATTCCGTTCAACCGTGGGGCTAGAGAAACCCCTACCGTGGCCAACGGTAGGGCATGGCCGATGTATTGGCCTTCGGCTATTACGTAGACCCGACTCCCGCAATAACCGAGCGTCAATACACCCCCAAATGCACATATGCCACTGGACTCGATGCAATGCACAAGTAGATGTTTACTCGTCATTTTAAACAATTAAAGTGTGTTCTATTGAATCACAACTCAACAATATCAAACATGATGTGTTCTATTGAATCACATACCCAAATCAACAATATGTGCTCGTAAATATTAAATACACCCTCAATCATCAAAGTAGGATGATTGTCCTCTCGCAAACTAGAACGAACACATCATGTCCGTAATCACCGAACATGTAAACTAAACAAGACAATAGGCAAAGTAGGCCTATTGTACAACTTTACCATCGAAAAGTGTCCGTGCTAGCGAGACACACACATAACCACAAATGTAAGGTATTCTTACCGTATAAACAACTATCAAATGATGTCCACAACGTGGGACTTATACATCACAAGAAGAGGTGATTCACTCTTAATCCCAAAATAAAGTAACATGTTCCTCACATGTACACAACGTATAACTCCACATAGCCAAATCGTCTAAGTCCGCTAATGCTAGACTTCACAATCGCAACATATGTAAGTCTACTCATACTTACACCCATTAACCAATATATAACCATCACATTTAACTTAGGATCTCTATAGTATCCTATGATCACTTGAGACATTTTGTCTCATGTATAATATAAACCATCAAACAATATTATCGTCGCGTACTATGTCTATCATGATCCTTACAAGTCTCATGTCATCTACATATCACAAGTCTCTTGAAACATATCATTTCAACCTATTCTTGGGTTGTAGGAAATACACTCCATATTACTAAATTACTCATCATGACATTTTCTTATAGTTCAATGTCCCAATTCATTAACTTATTATATCAATAACCCAATTTGATTCAATTACCACATATATAAATTCGTGCACAACCGTATTGTTACAATCACCAAATATTCCACAAAAATCCAAACATTATTATTCTTTCATATTTATAAAATAGACATCTTGAACTACAATTTACCACTTTAAAATATTCCAATCGGAACTATAATCACCATAATCTGCTCATTTTAATTCTAAACCAATATCCAGAAATTTCTGTCAACGAAACACATAATTCAATTCTGCGCAGCGTTCTTACAAAATTCACCAAATATTATACACAAGTCTAAATATTATGAATCCTACATACCCAGAAACTAAACATCCCAAATTACGATTTACCATTTTGAATCAGTCCATTTGGTCTTATATTCATCGACATGCAACCACAACAAGTTGGAATTACAATCCAGAATTTCCAGAAACAGCCTACTCTGCGCAGCGATAAAACACAACCTAAACGAGATACTTACCGACCTCTAAAAATTATGAAAATTTACAGAGAACAACCTAACATACATAAGAATAACATATCCAAAATTCATCAAATTCCCAATAGTAGATTAGTACCAGAATTTTCACGAAAATAGCCCAAAACAGGGACTGCAATTAATTCGAAATTCAGGTGTTTTTCATTCTAACTTGTAACTAACAACTCACCAAATATTCTACATATGTTCAAATATTATGAATCTTATATACCAACAAACTAGACATTCTAAATTACAATTTACCATTTTAAATTAGTCCATTTGGACTTATATTCATCAACATGCAACCACATAAAGATTGAACTACAAACCATAATTTCCAGCAACAGTCCATTCTGCGTAGCGATATAACAAGACCCATTTGAGGTACTTCCCAATATCAAAACTCAATGAAAATTTACAGGACATTACTAAACATATTAATGTAAAACATATCCAAAAATCATACAATTCTCATGGACGGATTTTTCCCAGAAAATTCAACAATATGCCTTAAAATTGTGACAAATCTGATTTTTATAACTAAGCATTTACTTCCAAATATTATCATGTCTTCTCCCAATTATACATGCAACCTCAAACAACAACACAATATATCATAACATTAGTTAGAGCAACAAATCACATGTTTCTTCCAAGGATTTAACACAAAAATGATCAACTAAAACCACCTATATGCTCTACTCTTCCATTTCATCTCATAATCAATCAAAACATTATAGTTACTTACCTCTACCAAAATTAAACCATGAAAGTCAGCATGCAATCCATGGAAAGTGTTCCTCTTGTCAAGAGCTTCGCAACGGTGAAGACGGATCGTCGATCGGATAAGTGAAGCTCAAGATATCATCATTTCTCTCTCTAAACTCTCTCTACTCTCTCTCTTGTTCATGGTTGAAGAGGACGAAAATGAAAGATATTTTAGGCCTCTCATGGTGTTTAAGAGTCTGAGAAAGCCTGGTCAAAGAGTCATAAGTTGTTGCCTAACCTTGGTCAAAGCAAATTGGTCAAATGGTGAAGTCACTTAAAACCTAGTCAAAGCTGTCCCAAATCTGTTCTCAGTCAACTTTAAATACATGCCTAGGATAATGTACAAGTCCAAAAATTACAAATAATATATGGTTTTAAAGGTCTTTGAGTCTAGTTTACACAGAATCAAACGGTTTGCAAATCCGAGTTTTGTAGACAAATCTATGGCCAAATTACTACAGACTGTTCGGATGGACATAAATTCGGGTTTAAGCATGTATCCATGCTTTTGTGTGTATCTTTTTCTATCTTAAGGTTAAAACACACTCAAAACTCAACCTAATCAACCCATATTGATGCACGAATGACAAAGAACTCAAGACTCAAACATACCCAAAGTTAAACACACGAAACAACACTCGAATTGACCCGACATACGAGTGAACTAGGAAAGAAGTAGGATCGGGGTATTACATAGCTGCTCCCCCATTACCCCTAGGCAAAGGTGCTTCATTATTTTCTTGAGACATGTTGAATTATTACAAACACACAAATCTCACAATTCGCTCGTGTATAAACTCACTCACTCACACACTCATAATTTCTTGAAGAGATTCTTTTACCCACGAAATTACCAATATGGAGTGCAAGTTTTGAAAACATTACAGCTTGGAATTCAAACAATGCAATCTAGGGTTTAGATTATTGTGGCAAAATTTCAAAGTGAGATGCATTCCACAATGAAAGCAAGAAAGGAATGGATTTTAATGGATGTTTGGAAAGATTTGATGAACACAATGGATGTATGAAAGTATTTCTAGCAATACCACTTTAATGCAATTGGCAACTTTGAAACAACTTTCCAAAACCCAATTTATTATTATTATTATTTTGTTCACAAATTTCGCTCCTTCAATGTAACACCCGTATCGTTTGCATCACTTGCATGATCATTCTCCTTATCAAATTCATGTGATGTTGTGCATATTTCTTGAACATATTCTTGCTCATATTGATTACATGCATTTTTATATACCTTGGAATTATTGTTGGATACATGTTGATTATTGTGTTAAACTTGTGTTGTAATCCTAGTTTCGTTCCAGACTTTTTGAGAACTTTTAATGAGTATTTTGATCTCATTTTGGACTTAGAAACATTTTGGGTTGTTGAGAACCACTTTGGGAGAGTTTTATAACAGTTTGAGGCTTACTGGGCACAAAGCGATCGCCCTATCCCCTTCCTAGGCGATCGCCCTCTAGGCAGTAAGTCGTACCATGGTTCTGGACACAAAGCGATCGCCCTGTCCCCTTCCTAGGCGATCGCTCTCTGCGAAAGTTGTAGTTTGAATCGGAGACAAAGCGATCGCCCGTATTCCACAAAGCGATCGCCTGTACCAAAGCGATCGCCTTGTCCCGACTCAAAGCGATCGCTTCATAGGCGAATGTTGATTTTGCTGCGTGCCCGTGACACTGTTACGAATTTAATCATAGTTGACCAGCTTTGACTCCAGATCTGTGGCCTGGGTTGAGCCACGACCACCACCACTTAAACTTAACCTCCTTGACCCTTATAACACCATGGGAGAGTATAGAACACTCTCATTTCAACCCTTTTACACCAGCAAACTTAGAGAGAAGCTTGAGAGAGTTCTTGAGAGAGAAAGTGAGCTAGTTTGCTCAATTCTTGTCCAAATCACAATCCAACTTCACCATTGTGGAGCTACCAACTAGGAGAACACAATCCTTGGCTTGCATGTGGGTTTCTTAGAGATTTTCCTTGGTTGAGTTCTTCAAGAGGTAAGCTACTACCCCTCTCCTTCTCTACTTATGTCTTGTATGACATCTTAGCCTTGCAAAATGGCATGCATATGTTGAAATCAACATGTTGGAGTATGTTTTATTGTTGAGCCTTGTGAAATTCGTGGATGACACATTTTGCATGTTAAAAGACTTGTTTTGTCTTGGTTGATACACATAGAAATGGTATCATTTGTTAATATTGATGTATAATGGCTTCTTCGATTCGAACTCATTAGAAACAAATAAAGACTCTAACGGAGTCAAATAGGTTTCCATAATTGATGAGACCACGTGTGTGACTTGGGGATTTCGTTGTGATACGAGAGGTTGTCGGGAAAATTAGTTACCCGAAATTATGCATGATGTTGTTGTTTAATTCTCGTAAATACTATGAGATGATTGATTATGTGAGTAGGATTATTATGACCTACTTGAGACAATTATGTTAAATGTTGTTGTGCTCCACATTTTGGGAGTTTGAATTGTTGTTGAGAATGTCAAGTAAACATCTACTTGTACATTTGTTATGTCCATGGATTATTTGTTGGCGGTGTATTGACGCTCGATTATTGCGGGAGCCGGGGCTACGTAATAATTGAAGGCCAATACATTGGGCCTCGCCTACCGTTGGCCGCGTAGGGGCATAGCGCCATTTGTTGTATGGAATAAACGCAACCTTGGTAAGCTATTCCGTGGTTGATTCTTGGGTTGTAGGGACTAAGATCACCCGTCGACGTGAATACGAAAATGGTTCACACGATTGGTTATTGAGTATTGGTTAACGGTTTTGATTCGTCGATCGAGCACGTCAACAACGACTCCTACATTGGTATATTATATGTTGGTTGGTTGGAGGTATTGGGTATATTGGAGGTGTACCTCAATACCGTATCCTTTTAGAATGTATTTACTTATCGCACTTATATGGTTCCTACATATGCGAATGTTGGTCATGGTTTCCAACTGGTATGGGTCGGTTGGCGATCGTTGAGCCTCTCGTGTAGTGTAGGGTAACGTGTTGTTATGAGATGCTTATATTGCTATGCCTGAAGATTGATGAAATCTTGTTATAGCCTATATTACTTGTTCTTATATTTGTCTTGCATCTCGTATGACATATTGTTGCATTAGTAGCTTATTGAGTTTTAAACTCACCCCGTTCAATGTTTATTTGTTTTCCTTAGATCACGGTCCGGCGAGGAACCCTTAGTTGAGTCTTGGCTTCGTCTCGGCGTTTCAGTTGTTCTTTTGGGCTTGGTGTTTATTTTGGTGAGGCCGAGGGAATACAATGTTACCTAAACTTTGTAATGTTGGGTAGTGTGTGGTCTTTATAACTGTAATATTCTTTTGTATGTGCCGACACGGTTGTCGTGCGTGATGTATTTATTAACATTCGTTACTTCCGCATACTCTGATTTGTAGTGGTTATGGTTCTCCGAGCTTGTTGCTCGTGGGGGTTTATGATATATGTTTGATTTTTTAAATTCAAACCAAGTTTTAAATCAGTTCAGTTTCCGGCTTGTTATTAATGCCGATGATGTGTTGACATGGTTTTCAAAGTAAAGTATCGCACGTGCATTACAGGTTTTTGTGCATATGCTTTATACTTGCATCTTTTGCACATAGAATTTTTATTATGCGTATTTCATGAGTCCCGCTCGCGGTCCGACTCGGGATTCCACGTAGGAGTCCGGGTGCGGGTCGCGACATTCAACTTTTCTCTCTTTTTTTAATTTTTTTTTATTTTTTGACTTTTCGCAACTTCTTGATCAAGCTTTGATTTTCTAGACTCAAGAGATTTTCTTTGGAGCAATATTAATCTTCTTCTTTTTTTTTTTTTTTTTATAACTAGCGTTCAGAAAGAAACAAGATTGTTGGAAATTTTGTTTAGGAACGAAGAAAAATATGAATCCAAGGAGATATAGGAAAGATGAAAACAAAATTTTTATGAAGAACGCTAGAACGAAATCGTTGGTTACCTCTTTGTTGCTCTGATACCAATTGATGTGAATCCAAGATCGTTGACAAAGGGGAAATAACCACAAACACGATTTGAAACAGAAACAACGAATTGAAACGAAAAGATAGGGAGATTCCCTCAACCCTAGGGCAGATTTAATTCCTAGAACCTTGGGGTGCAGCCTTGATCCACTAATCACAATTGATTAGGAACCAAGACTACGGAACGCCACAAGCATGCAGCTTAACAAACTTGATAAGTTCAAGCGTTTGAGAATTCTAGTCCACGAAATCTCTTAAAAGCTCACAATTTAGTGAAAACTCAATTCAATTAATCATATATTATATATCCCTTCAAAAGTTTATAAGATGACTTTTATATAGGCTTGAAAACAATCCTACTAACCCTAGGAAACGTTTTTACAAACAAATCCTCTAAGAAAAAGGAAACAAACTTACCTAAAACACTTAAAACCCTAAAATACAAAAAATCCCATCTTTGGTGCGCTGGACGCTATGCGGACGCCTTATGCGGCTGCATAATGCTATGCGGACGCCTTATACGACCGCATCGATTCCAGAAACTCTGACTGTTGTATTTAATTTAGATTTGCTTGAATCCATAACCTAAGTCTAAGACAAGGTGACTAATGGGCCTGCGTGTCTGTTAGTGTGGCAACTTGTACTTAGGCATAGCTTGAATAGCTTAGGGTTGCTAATCGTAAATGACTTGAAGAAGAACTGCCTATAGGACATAGGACGTCCTCTGCACAATAAGTAGAGTTTGAATCAGCAGTCTTCTTTGAAATGTCGGAGAAGCTCGCATCAGCCAAAGCTTCATCAGCAATGTTAAAAACCCAAGAACATCCGATAAAGATCTGCCGAAGACATGTCCGAATTTGAAGACTTCATTAATTGCGATGCAACGTTAACCTGCAAATCTTATTTAATGAAGGTTTCCATTCTTGGCATAAACTCAGAAAAGGACACTCCTCCTGCAAGCGCAGACCGCCTATTTTTAGGAAAGTGTTAGGAGACAGACTGCAAGTTGCAGATCAGCCTATTAGAGATCAACAACCAGATTAGAGCATTAATTTCTCTTAAAATTCAAATTAGAAGATCTCCAACGGCTCCAACCTTCATCCTGAGTATAAAAGGAGACTTCATTGCTGCATTTAACAACTTCTTCAACTACTCCAACTACTGAATCCCCATTGTCTTCAAGTTCTTAAAAGCTAAAACGTCCAACCTGTACTTTGTCATTGAAGCGCTTCATACTTAGACGTCCAGTCCATTAAAAAGCTCTTCATTGATAGCAACACCTAGCTTTCAAAGCTCACGAGAATTGTATCTTATAGATATCAATTCTCCCACACAAACACTTGGTCAACAAAATTTTTGTACACAATCCATTAGAGATTTAGTTTGTAAAATATCTAGTGGAAAAACTTAGTACACGATTTTCAAATCCAAAGTTGACCACTTTGGTTGTGGACGTAGCACTTATTCATAAGTGTGAACCATATTAAATACTCTGTCTACTTGTGTGATTGTGATTTGCTTGTGTTGCTTTAAATTTCCAGATTTCAAATCTATTGAGAACTGCTGATCTTGACCTGTGAAGATCAGCTATTCCAACTTGTCCTATACTTCACAAGACTTCCGCCTGCAAAACTTTTTAAAACTTAAAGTGAAGTAACATTTTTGAATCAATTTCAAAAATTGGACATAGGCTATTCAACCCCCCCTTCTAGCCTATCTTGAGCAACCTTGGACCTAACACTGACTTTGAGTGCAAGCTTGCTATAGGCGGCCGCATAAGATTTGCGATGTCGCTATGCGGACGCCTTAGGCTGGCAGAATTCTTTTGATGTTATTTGACTCTCTAACACGCAAACGATTCTCCCTTCATTGCCTTGAACATCATTGGGTGTTGTGTTGGCTTTGATCTCTTCCACAAGTGTCATGAAAGCTTCCCGAATTTTCTTAGCTCATGCTCTCGTTATTGGGCCTTTGTTAATTATCATTGGATCTCTTGGAATGTTGGGCCTTGGTCCTTGATCCCTATCAAATAGGATGCTTGATCAATAATGCGGCTATTGTTTTCTTAATATAAGATACGAGAGCCCGCAGTAGGGATTGATAGCTAGACTTGCTAAAAGATGTGAGAGCCCGTAGTGAATACTAACAACATGCGTCCGACAACCAAGACTTGAGTTAAAAAAAGTAGAGAGAGGGTTAAATTGGACATGCGCTAGACTAGAAATATTGCAATCCTATAATCCTATTTTTAACTTAACTTTTAGTTTTTATTATCAATTTATTTTTGCTCAAGTATAATTAGTTAGACCAATTTCGGTACTTAGTTAGAGTGAAAATTACGTACATTCCTTATGGGATCGATAACTCGTAATTATGTACAATTTATTACTTGTGCACATCACTTACGGTAGGGTACTCTTGCCCTAGTTGAATTTTGTGCACATCAATGGGCTCTAATACAGTGTTGGATGCTACTGGGCCTTCTCAACCCCAAAAGCTAGCTTAAAGGGTGAGGCTTTCCTTCACACTTATTAATCAAGCACACGCTCCTTCCACAACCGATGTGAGATAACCCAACAACCACAATATCAACCTTTCAAATTGCCACAATAAAGTGTGCTTATTTTTTTGGGGACGGAGGAGTACTTTTCAAGAGATACCAATTAGTTTGAACACTTCATCTATAATTCATAGCTATATAGAAATCGTAATGCATGTTTGGCTACAATAGTTATGTCATGTCTATCATTTTTTAGCTCTCTTTCAATCTGAAATCGGAATGCGTGTTTGGCTACAATAGTTGTGTCATGTCTATCATTTTTTAGCTCTCTTTCAATCTGAAATCGGAATGCGTGTTTGGCTACAATAGTTGTGTCATGTCTATCTTTTTCTAGCTCTCTTTCAATATTCTTTGCAGCAAAATTTCATCCTAAATAACTTGAGTCCAATGATTAAAGGTGTATGATGCGGGGTTAACTTGTTGATAGAGTGGTAAGAGAGTAACGTCAACAAATTCAATTGATTGATACCAAAAATTAAGCAACTCCTTCATTTTAATTAGAGTTGGAAATTTATGATCATGCCCAATTCGCCCGCCCAAATCGCCTGCATTTTAATGGGTTTGAGCATCAATAAATTTCTAATGGGTATAAATGGACAGTTCCCATAAAAGCCCAAGAGAGAGAGAGAGAGAGAGAAAGAGAGAGAGAGAGAAGGGTGAGAGAGAGGTAGGGTCGGCTCAACACTTAGGGAGACCTAAAGCGAACTTTAAAATGAGGTCTTTCAAAAATAAATAATAAAATATTATTAAAATTATTATATTTTTATTTAAAATTTATATTTCGTGCTTTTTGGGATACAAAATCATTTATTAAATTATTGTAATCGAATTCATTTATCAATTCTTTTTCAATCGACAATAAAGCTAGTCTGATTAATTTTTGTTGAGACATAAATTTTAGTTTTGAAAAACTTCTTTCTGCCGAAGCAATAGTTACGAGAATCGTTAACATTATTTTATAAGCAATATATGAATTTGGATAGAATCCAGCATTATTATATGATTATGTATGTCAATTAATGTATCATTTTTCATTTCTATAATTTCTCTTAAAAATTTTAGTTCTATAATAAATATATTATAAATTATTCTTATTATATTACATTAAAACAATAAGTTAACATTATATTAAAAACACTATTAATGATTGATTGGAGAAATCTGAGTGTTTTCTTTTTCTATCCCGGGAAACCTAAGAGTTATTTATGGCAAGTTGACCGTAGACATTTAAAAAATAACTAGTGATACACCCGTGCGTTAAACGCACGGGCCAAATACTATCCTATTTTACGGACAGATAATATTTTATGCAAAGTTAGACATTTAGAAAATATAGATGAAGATAAATCCAATAATTAAGTCAATATTTTTCGACAAAAAAATCTTACACATATTAATGAAATAATATTATAAATTTTGGAAAATTTCCTTGTAAACAACATTAGTTGTTTGACTTGTTGGCTTCCCCTCTTCATCACATATTAAAATCTTCAAACCAGCACGATTAGTTACCCTTGACAATGCAACATAAAGCTTACCATGACTAAATACTGGTCTTTTGAGGAAAAGGGCAACATGAGACAGTGATTGACCCTGACTTTTATTAATTGTCATTGCATAGGAAATAATCAACGGAAACTGTCTCCTTTGAAACTTGAAAGGCAACGATAGATCCGAGGGAGTCAAGGACATTCTTGGGACAAACACTTTTTCTCCTACATTGCTCCCATTTAAAATTTTAGCCTCAACAACATGATTCCCAAGCCTTGTAATGATTAGTCTAGTTCCGTTGCATAACCCGGCACTATGGTCAATATTGCGAAGCAACATAACTGGGACACCAACCTTTAGCGAAAACTGATGATTAGGCAAACCAGAGCTCTTTATAGTATTCAAAAACTCGGTTGAATGAATTTCACCAAAGAAGCTCGAATTGTTTTTAGAACGACATATAGAATCAGAACTCAAGTAAGTTCTTCCCTTAGATTGATTGTAAGAAACCATGTACTCATTTATGCTCTCAACAACGTCAAGTGTAGGAGCAAGTATAGCTCTTCCTTGTAGAAAACTGACATCATCAAAATGATTATGAAAAGATGGATATGTACTTTGAACTATAGACTCAATCATATCACCAGACGAATCCACAATCAAGTCACTTGGAATTTCTATATTAGCAACACCATCATTATCGCCGCCAAAAGTACCATCGCCGATACTCAATATCCATTCTAAAAATGCCTTAAGCTTAAGTTCACCTTGATCCTTATCAATAGCATGAAGTCTCATATTCTTAGTAAGTTTTAGAACTTTGCAGTGCGCCCAATGATATGAAGAATTGATTGTAGCCATTACAATATCTTGTCTACTTCCTTTGGGAATAACTGGAAGGATTTGACGAAAGTCTCCGCCCATCACAATTGTTTTGCCCCCAAAAGGTTGATTAAAACTATCTGGATTTTCAAACCTCATGATATCTCTCAAGGTTTTGTCCAGAGCTTCAAAACAATGCTTATGAACCATTGGTGCTTCATCCGATATTATAAGTTTAGTCCTGACCATTAGTTCTGCAAGTGGACTTCCCTGCTTAATGTTGCATGTTGATTCTTCGTTCAGACTCAAAGGAATAGCGAATCTAGAATGACCAGTTCTACCACCCGGCAATAAAAGAGATGCTATGCCACTGGATGCTACATTTAATACTATGTCACCCTTAGATCGCAAAGCAGCAAACAATATCCTCCATAAAAAGGTCTTACCTGTTCCACCAGAGCCATATAAGAAATAAATTCCACCACGACCATGCTCAACATCTTGGATAATTGTGTCATAAGCAATTTTCTGCTCATGGTTACACATATACACAATAATTTCTTACATTCATCGGCTAATGCACTCTTGTCATAGTCCAACTCATCCAATATAAGTTGATTGTTGAACATTGATAAATCACAATCTTCGGGACAAGGCATAGTAGGAAAATCACAAAGTCCCTTACCCCTGCTTTGCAATATCTTTTCAATTTCTAAGAGTGTGCAATTCTTGATTTCTTCATCAGAAAGTTGTAATCCTATAATATATATAAAAAGATGTTAAAAGTAATAACAATTAGGAGGGGGATATGAAAATGTTTCAAAATAATAGTGAGCCAACTGTGAATTACCTTCATGTCCTAAAAGCCGTCGACGCATATATAGAATGTCTTCAGACAAATACTCAAAGAAACTTTCCAAAACAAACTCTGGTCTTGACAGAGATCCTGACATCAACAATGTCACAAAAAGACCTCTCAATTGCATCCCAGATCCCCAATTGCCTGCTTCCTTGATTTCGTCAATATACTCTTTGTCGTCGTCAAGAAGCCCCAAGGCGTAACATGCATCTCTGTAAGACTCATATTGAACATCATTAACGCGCCTTATATCCTCAGAAGAAGTTGGTCCTCGAACAACATTCAATAATGTTCTTAGGTAATATAATTCTCCTTGTCCAGGTGCAACATAAAATATGCGACCTATTTTGAAACCCTTCTTTCTTGGTTCCCACTCCCCTTTTTGCGGCTTCCAAACAAATTTAGTTTGAAACTCAGCATATGTCAATTTCTTAGCTTCCTCTTTACATTTACCTTTATTTGCGTCCATCCATGCTAAAAACATAGTATGTCTGGATGTCGGACGATCAAGAACCTTTTCAATTTCATCATCATCCTCGAACACTATGCTTTGTTCACCTGGTAGATGGAAAGCCAATCGTTCAACAGGTGGATTTCTGTAATGAATTTCATTTCCCAGCAACCTCCAAATAGCCTCACAAGGCAATATATATCTACAATCTAGATATGTTTTTATCTCATCAATTCCATTCTTTCTAGAATCATTAGAAGCAGTTTCACAAAATTTTGCAGTCACCCTATCATTACCCTTACTTACATACTTACAGAGATACTTGATCGATTTAGATTGATTGCACCATTCAACATTGATGTGAGCACCATGTTCCATCAACAACTCACGATTGTGAGGGACCACATATCTGTTGTCAAGGGTTATTCCCTTTACATCTATTGTACGACCATTGTCAGGACATTTGTAATTTGGATACCCCTCCTCATCAACAGATGTTGTCTCATTAAATTTCTTTGGAAAATACTTTGTACAACGACCTTCAGACATGCATGGAGAATTAGGTCTAGCTTTGCCGCAAGGTCCATGGATCATCAATTCCTTGACAGCGTTATAGTAATGCGGATCAACAGACTCGTCAGGAATTTCAGCTGAAATGATGTTATCAATCCTTTCTACAGTCGGGTGTCTTGCATCATTTTCTAGTCATAGGATAATGTGAACATGTGGTAAACCACGCTTCTGCCACTCAATTGTGTAAATAACTGGAAAAAAAGAATGATTAAATGTTAAAAATAAATGCATAAAAGAATAATTAAAAAATAAACATACATAAAAATTATATATAATTACCTGCTCGTACAGGACCAAAAATCTTCTTTTCTCGAAGATCATTCATAAGAATATCCAATTTAGCTTTAAAAATGCTGCACATAATATCAGGTTTATCTTCTGGTTACAGAGATTTTTTTTGTAGAAATCGAACAACTTCAGGCCACTTGGGATTACATGTAAATGTAACCAACAAATTAGGATAACCAAACTATCTACAAATAGCCATTGCATCTTGATAGTTCTTAATCATATATCGAGCACTTCCAACATAGGATGATGGCAAACAAATTCTTTTACCATGAGAAGCGGGATTCCTCTCACCATTCAGCAAGGCATCCACCAATCCTTTATACATATCACACCTTAATTATTTTTGATGAGTTCTTATATAGAGAGAACAGCAAATACTATCCACATGCTTACTAATTATTATTGTACTTATTGCAGGTACGTAATCTTGTGTGGTCAAAGAATGTCAATGAATTTGTTAGCACCCATGGATAATGGATACTACCAAAACCAAATAAAAAATGGATACTACCAAAACCAAATTAAAAATAGAAAGAGATTGGGGAAACGAAATAAAAATTCACATAAATACGCAAAAGGAAATAATAGAACATAAAATCTTACCTAACGAAACTAATCAGGGTAGGCAATCTTCAATAATTTCTCCTTGATTCCTAGTATGTATTATATTCAATTTTGGTGGAGGCACTGCGTCTATTTATATTGTTTGTATCCTCGAATTCCAAGGGTCATTGTTACATGTTCAATGCAAATTATATTCTAGATGGAGTCAACATTTGCAGTCATTAATCCAACTGTTTGTATTCCAAGGCTAGACTAATTTCCAATGAATCTCTGTTTGTATTCCAAGGCTAGGTTGATTTCCTATTTTTAGAAAGTTTAAAATTATATCTGTGCAGGAGCAATAAAGACGGACTATCAAAATACCACTAATGCTTTGGAACTTAGAGCCAACTGAATATGGGTACTTGATAGGAATCTTACTTTTTTTGGCAATACCTGTGCCACAACAGTATGATCGCACCAGTTCAATGCTATCCTTTAGGACCTGATTCTAGAGTGAGACACCCAGATGCAGAAAATTTCCTTTGATGGTGAAAAATCCCAACTCCTATGCATTCATAATTGAGTTATAACTCAGTGTAGTTGTCTCCATCATACATCTTTTTTGCCAAGGAATTAGTTTATTTTTCTTTGTTTGTTTTTATAATCGTAATTATTAAATGGTATTAGAGCTTAGCCGACTTGGGACTGTGGTCATGTGGGCTCACGGATGACCCATGTTAGGTCCAAGGGTTGCTAAGTATATAGGCTAGAGGGGGGGTGAATAGCCTATACATGATGTATTAAAATTTTCATCCAATTTTAACATTGAAGTTGAGGTATAGATGAAATGATTAATACACCTAGGTCATCTTCCTTGTTCTGACTGCTTAGCCGAAGTTAGTGAAATCGGACATCCTTGATCTGCAGACTTGTAGAACGTACAGACGGAAGACGTTTGTTAAACTTAGCTGATGAAAATGAGTTTGAGCAGCGGAAAAATAAGCAGCATAAGTATAACAAATAGATTAAAGTAACTGTAAATATTTGATTTCAAAGAGAGCTTGGCAGTTAACTAAAATCTGTATTAGATGCATCACTTGCTTTCCTTAAACAGATTGCACAAGATAAAAGAAATTATACAAGAAAGAGAAATCAAGGCTGAATGTAACGAATATATATATCATATTAAACTTCAGCAGAGGTTTACTCAAAAGCAAACATGCTTAGTACATCAACCTAGACTCTCTATCCTAGCAATCTCCCCGGGGGTAGAAGGAAAGTGAGATGGGATCCCCGGAAGACTCATATTAGAACTCTAATCCTAGCAGTTCCTAACAACCTTGGAGGTAAGGGAAGGAAAGTGCTAGTGTTAGAGTGATGTGAGAAGAGAATATTAGGAGTTGTTCAAATAGCAAGTATTTGAACAACTGAGTGCTAAGCACTCGACCAAAAATGATGACAATTTATTGCACAATCGACACAGCTTATAATGTAGTATAAGTCTGCCGATATGAATGCAATCTGGATTATTAAGTTCTGGCTCTTCATCGGACATCTTCAAGCTTGGTCTGGTTTCAACGATCTGCAAGGTGCTTGGTCTCTTTACTGAATTATGGAGGTGAGACCACTGAAGAGACTGAGTTCTTCGAAGGAAGAAGGAACTCAAATCAAAAACAAAGTTTTTGATCAAGCAAAGCTTCTCAGCCTTTGGAATTTCTTTTCTCTCTCTCACAAAGTGTTTGTTCTTACACTTGTGTTTTCTCACTCTGATGGTGTGGTTCTGGATTGAGTAAATGAAGAACAATACCACAACCTTTCTCAAGCATAAGCATACACTTTTTGCTCTCTTTGAGATGAGGGTAAGAGTCTTCTTATGTAGGCTGGAGAAGAAGAGGTGACCGTTGGTGTATTGAATAGGTTTATGCCCGTTGGTGATCTGAATTTCATAATGCAGCAGAGTACATTTTTAGATCTGTTGGGCAAAGACCTTCAGTTAGGTTTGATTCTTGAAGCTGGTCCGTGAAACAGGCTGGACTGATTTGGACGTGTCGAGCTTTGCCTGGATGCAGCTGACTGATTTGGACGTATCATTGCTTTGACGGAGTGCGCATCGTGCTTGGCCTTTTATGGAAATGAAGCTTTGAAGACGCAAACACCGTACGAAGAGGAAATGTCTATTGGATAAACGTGAAGGCGCAGACATCGATGCGTATCTTGGATTTGTCAGACAGATCTTGCAACGGATCTATTTTGACTTGTAGCATGTTGAGTGACGACCGATGTTTCTCGTGATCTTACGTTTCTGCTTGTTCGATAAGGGACATGGCCGATCCGAGATCTGCCATTATAGAAGCTGCGATGTAGAGATCGCGGATAATCATGATGTTCCTCTTGAATAATCAGCTTCTCTGCAGTTGTTCTGATGAGGGGCTTGGCCGATACTGAGATCTGCCATTTTAGAACTGCTGATTGTAGAGATAGCTAATAGGCAGTCATAGCTAAAGGAAATGTCTGCTAGTGAGACATTTGCCGATGGTTACGTCAGCTGGCAATTGAAAAGCTAATCCATATGAAAGTTGTCATCAATCTGGTAGGACAAAGACTCAGATATGTACAAAGACTTCCTAGTCTAATGACCTATGCATTGTTTTAACAAGCTGCCACACTAACCGGTACGCAGCCCTTTTAGCCACTTGTGAAACATGCGTTGTAATGGGAACAAGCAAATCACTGTGTTGGAATATGCATACATATATATCAGCTGATTCTCAGGCATATTCCTAACAACCCATTTTTTTTATGGACTTTGCTGACCATGGTTAGATGTTGCCACACTGTCATTAAATTTCCAAGGCTAGACTAATTTCCAATGAATCTCTGTTTGTATTCCAAGGCTAGGTTGATTTCCAATGAATCCGTTCAAGGCATAACTGGTTTTTATCCAAAAAAGTATGCTCTATTTTTAGAAAGTGAGTTTTGGCGCCAAATTACCTGTTTTAGTAAGTGTGCCAAAATCGCTTGTGTCATTATATATATATAGATATTCCCTCCATGCTAAATTATTGTCTTTCTTTCCTTTTTCGTCCGTCCCAAAATAATTGTCTAGTTTGAAAGTTTCCTTTTTAGAATAACACTTTTACCATTTTACTATTACTTTTTTTTCCTACTTTAATTATGGGCCACATATACATGGGCATTAAAGAAAACTACACACTACACTAATATTATTAATAATCAAGTTAAATATTTTTTTAATTTATATACTCAGTCAAACAAAACAATAATTTAGGAACGGGGGAAGTAGTATTATCATGGGTCTTTGGATCAGATTCCCTGAACAACCTACTTTCTCATAGACTGATGCAGAAAAGAAGTAACTAAGGGTAGTGATTTTATTTTATTTTATTTTTTTAGGCCTAAAGCCTATCTTCCCATGCTTCGTCCTTGGGCCGGGGCATGGATAAAGGTTCTTTGTCTTAATGTTTGGGAGAAATTCGGGTCTGTCAACTCTGGACTTTTTCCAATCACTTTACACTCCAACACTTTTTTTAAGAGAGTTATTATTAACACCACCATTTCTTAATAATACACCCCTTAAATTAAATTACAAAAATGCCATTATATTATTAGACATAAATACCCTTTCTCTACTAAATATATCCACCTTTATATTAAGATATCTCCTAAATCTCTAAATACACCACCTAACAATTTATCAAAGTACCCACCTAAATCTCAATTCTTTCCTACGTTAACTTCATTATATTACAAATTTTTCACTTCATTTCGATTTTTTTCATGCATTTTCTGGGTCGGGATTTATTCGGCACTGGTCTGCAGAACAGCACAGTGGTATTCGGGAATTACCTGTAGAACATACCAGTGGTGTTCGGGAACCACCTACAGAACATACTAGTGGTGTTCGGGAACCACCTACAGAACATACTAGTGGTGTTCGGGAAGCACCTGCAGAACACCACAGTGGTGTTCGGGAAGCACCTGCAGAACAGTTGGGGTTGCAGAACATCACAGGGATGTTCGGTAAGCCCTTGCCGAACACCACTGTGGTGTTCTATAAACCAGTCCCGAACACCACTGTGGTGTTCCATAAACCAGTCCCGAACACCCTTCGACCAGTTCCATACAATATAACGAAAATTAACAAAACCCAGCAAATAAAATGATATTCAATGCACAAATTGAAACGATTTAAACTTAAAAATAGAGGAATTTCATACCTAGGGCTTTCCTCATTGTGAAATCAAAATTTTTCTTTGTCTTCTTCTTCCTCTTCTTCTTCTTCCTTCTTCATTCTCCAAAATTGCTGGGTTGTTTTTGGGGAGTTTGCAGAACGGAGGTGTTGAGTTTGAAATTGTTTTTTTTTTTTCTTATACGGAGGGGAAGGCTCAGTATGTTGCGGGAAGAAAATGTTTGAATTAAGGTGGTGTATTGAGAAATTGTGGTGGGTGTCAAGTATATTGAGTGGGTGTATTGGGAAAGAAATAATGAGTTAAGTGAGAGGGGTAAAATAGGAAATGTTGGGTGGTGTATTTAGAAATTATGTTGGTGTAAAATTAGTAGAGGAGGTGTATTAAGAAAATGGGTATATTAAGAGGAAAAGGTGGTGTTAATAGTAACCCTCTTTTTTTTAAATTGGCAAAAAGTATTTTTCTAGTAAAAGGACGTAAATGCCATTAATGAAGCGGAGTGCGCTAAGCACCAATTACACAAGGCATTGCGATACACAAGCTTAGTAATGCGATGCAGCGATTGAATATTACTATGGATCAAATTTGGCATCGCGATGCACCAATATTGGAATGGTGATGCTTCTAGTCGTTTATGCAAATTAAAGAAAAGACACGCTATAATCGATTGTTCAAAAACCTTTTATATTCACTTATGGGTTATCACTTTCATTTCCACATCCAAAACCATCCTCCCGCCATTTGTATACAAGAATCCTCTGGCGAATACGAGAGAAAATGAATCTCAACTTCAATACTACAGAAAAATGAGTATTGAACAATCATTGACACCGCTAGAGAGTACTGGTATTGTAACAGCAAAGAATGCAACAAAACAAACTACTAAAAGAAGAAGCAAAGTACGACAACAGGAAGAAATTGAACCTCAAATCAAGTCAGGTGTGTATTTCTTCTGTTACTAGTTGAAATACATTTTATAGTTCAACTGTCTTCTTAAAACTTCAATAATGGAGTGAAATTTGGAATAATTTGAATAAGAATAAAGTTTTCTAGAGTACGTTATACGATTTGCATAGAAATGAATTATTTGAAAAATGTGTTATGCATGTGATTTGGTTTGCACTTTTCTCGAGTTTGTTATATGATTTATGCAACGCGATTGTAGTATTTGTGCATCGCAATTGGAATTTGTCGAATCGAGATTCTAGGGTTTGTGCATCAATTGTGCATTGTGATGCATCAATTTACGTGTGACTGTAACCACAATATATGTGTTGTGCAGCTGTGATGACTAAAAATTTCACCAGGATAGTATATAGATCCAGTATGCAGTCGCTCATAGGTCAAATTAATAATATCGATTTCAGGGATGACCATAGAACCGCACTAAAAAAAAACCTTTTTGGTACTTGATAGAGAGCATACTTGGTGATGATGTCGCCCGCAAGCATTTTGAGAATGACGATTTGATCATAAGGAGTATTGTCAGATGCTACGTCCATAGACAAAGGTTTCCAGTTTGGGCGCAAAAAAGTTGAAGCTTAAAGCAACAGATGCGAAGCTCATTTTTGGCATTAATGATGGAGAGGAGGAAGTCAACATATCATTTTACAAATTGGATCGCACTGATTTCCTCCAATGGTGCTTCCCGGTGTTAGGTCCCAATAGGCTCAAATAGGCTAGAAGGGGGGATTGAATAGCCTATGTCCAGTAATGTCCAATTTTAAAACGTTTGATCAAATATTACTTCACAAAGTAACAAAGAGTTAGAAAATAGTTTGCAGCGCAATAAGAGTATGAAGTAAAGGACAAGTTCAGAATGACTGATCTTGTAAAGTCAAGATCAGTTGTTCTTTTAGATAGTTTGGAAATCTGGAAGAGTATACACAAATACAGAAATACACAAATACACAAATACAGAAACTAAATAGACATGAAATTTGAAGTGGTTCACACTATGAATAAGTGCTACATCCACTACCAAAGTGGTCGACTTTGGATTTGTAAATGTGCACTATGTTTTCCACTAGAATCTATTACAAAGATCACTAATGGATCATGTACAAAAATATTTTGACCAAGTGTTTATGGTGAGAGTAAAAATCTAGAAAGATTTCACTCTCGTGTGCCTTGAATGCTAAGGATTGCAATCAATGAAGAACCATTAAGACTAGGAGTCTAAGATCGGTGCTCTTCAAACAATGATTGACATAATATGGAAATGAAGGTCTTGAATTCGCTTAGAGTATGAAAATGAAGATTTGCAGAATTGTCAAGTTGTTGGAGTGTCTTCAATGCTTCACAAAGTCTTCAATTTATTCCAGAGAATTCCTTGGAGCCGTTGGATGATTCTGACGTTGGGAGATTTGAATTTGGTGCATTTCATTCAAAGAGACTTGCATTTAATGCCCTAAGTTTGTTGTCGAAGTCTGAGTGGGCGTTCTGTACAATCCAAGCTATCTCTGTACTGTGCCTGCAGACTTTGCCAAAAATGGTTAGATAAGTACTGCCTGCTGAATGTCCTTTTTTGAGAAGAATGCCTAAAAAGGAATGGTCCAATAAATGAATCAAACAGGTTTACGTTACACCAAAGTCAAAGATATACTTTCCTGGTAATTAAGGCACTTCTTCAGACAAGTCTTTGATCAGTAGTACGTTAGGTCTTCACTCGCTGCTGACGAAGCTTGGCTAGAACGTTCTTGACTGAGGGCTTGAGGGCTTGTTGGATATGGCTGATGAACAATAGCCATCTTCTAAAGAACTTTACTAAGTACAAGATATGCAATCCTAAGCTATTACAAGAGAGTTGTCTAAGGACAAGATGCCACCTTACGAGAAACGTAGGACCAGTAGGCACTTGTACCAAAAAACTTAAGGTTATGGATACAAGCAAATCTAGATGATATATAACAATCTCCTCCTATTTGCTTAAGTCCATGACCTACATAAATATATTAAGGCTACGAATGTCTGATACTAGTAATATCATGCTTATAAATGGTATATTAAGCAGACATACCCTAGTTGGACTTACAAAGTAGCCAATGTATTTAAATTACAAAGTGTTTACATAATAACAAGATAATGTACAAAACATTTGTAATGAAACTGTATATTAAAGACAGGCAGATATAAGCAGTTATAGATTATGTCTTTAAACCAAAAGTTTAAATTTCATGCACACAGGATAAGAATTTAATCATAAAGCATGAGAATTAGACAAGTTAATAAAAATATCAATTCTAAATCAAACAAGGAGTTTAAATTTATAGGGTTTGGCAAATTAAATATAATGAGTTGCTTTGAAGGACAAGGTGTGGATTACACCAGTCAGGTTGAAGCTTGTCCTTCTTCCTTTGAAGCAGCAGCAGCAGCGAGTTTTTCAAGTTCAGCTTTGGCTGCTTCCAACTCTTTTTTGAGCTCAGCCTTTTGATGTCTTGCTAAGACATTCATCTCAAAAGCCTTGGTGTATTTGTCGTTGTAGATTTGGCTCATCCCTTTGCTCCATGCTAACCAGTCTATTATCATAAGATTAATGCTTTTTGCGAAGGAGAGCATGGTAGGTCCTGTTGGCTGTTCTCATGGCTAAGACAGATCTACGGATAGACCTATAACAGTTCTTCTGTCCCGAAGCCAATTGCTAAAAACTAGCATCATTCATTTCCACAGCAGCTGCTAAGCCATCAGTAAAGTTTTCAAGTTTGGAGTTTAGCCTAGCGTAGGAGGAAGAGGTAGCAGACTTGGCTTCCCTGGTGATTTGGATCACCTTTGTTATACATTCAATTGTATTCTCTATAGTATGAGCCTGTTTGGCAGCCAGAGTTTCCATATTATCAATCAAGGTATGCATATTTCTGGTGACACTGCCTAGGACAATATGGAGGCTTTGAACAAAGGCCTCAATAGAAGAAGGCACCCCAGACATGTCAAGGCCCAAAACATGGTTGGTTAAAGCTTGAGTAGAGGAGGAAGAATGTCCATGAGACTTGCTGATAGAAGCGTGGGCATTAGGAGATGATTGGGCTGGGGTAGGGAGACAAAAATATGGGATAGGCATAGGGGTAATGGTTTGTACAAAGACAACATGGGTTTGGATATCTACACCTATGAGAAATGTTAATTTATATAGGTTAAGGAGTTGATAGAAGTAAGGATGACGGTGAGGGTCAAATTCACTGAAATAATTGAATATGTCAAAAAAATTATGAATTTGTTTGGAAAAGATGGAGGGTGGGGAACCAGCCTGTATGAAGTTTGAAGAGAAGAGGTCAAGATAGCCTTAAATGCAGAGATGACCTCAACACTGGGCAAGTCCTACTCAGCTGGTGAAGGAGAGGGGTTGGCTGGTGGTGTGGAAGGTAAGGATTTTGGGATAGTGAGGAAGGGAGAGAAGTCAGCAGGTGTAGTAGGGAAAAGGCCAAGGTCCCTATGGATCTTAGTCCACTGTTTAAGAACAATAAAGTCCTAAACTCGACTGTTATGCATGAAGAATTACTGGGACCAGGCCAGAGGTTCAGGATCATAAAAATTGCCCCACTACATGAGGATGTCCCCAGCAGTCATGGATGGGCAAGCTAGGCATTTAGGGTAGTCTAGAGTGGAGAGGTAGAGGTTAGAATTAGGAAGGTTTAGTGATGATCTACTGTCCCAGAAAAGTAGCAGATCTTGGACTTCTCGGTGAAGGTGTGCGTAGGGGTTAGGTTTGGTTTTCTTTGGAGGAGGTTGAGAAGAAGGTGAGGATGGTTTGCATTTGGTGCCTAGAAGAGGTTGACTCTCAGCCGAAGCTTCGAGCTCCTCTAGGTTGACTGGAAAGGAAGAAAAATGGCTAGTTGGTGAAGGAGAAGCAGTAGGAGAAGGTTGAACGACAGAAGGCACAAATGTACTCTTTTTAGCACTATTTTTTAAGCCATTTCTCTGACTGATCTTGATTAAAGAGGGTTCAGCTATCTTGGGGTCTCTTGTTTTAGGATCGACAGATTTGGGAATAGCCAATGTGGTGGATGCTGGTGTAGGTTCAGCTGGAGAGGAAGAGTTAGTTGGAGGAGTAGGTTTAGGTAGGCCATAGGTTTCATCAATGGCTTGGAGGGTTTGTTTGGTAGATTTGGTGGTTGGTTTGGGAAGAAAAGTGGATGGTTCGCTGGTTCAAAGGTTTGTGCATCCCTTTTAGCAGCCTTCTAAATAGCATGCTTCCTTGAAGGATTTGTAGAAGGTAGAGAAGGTAAAGGTGATCGACGGTGAGTTGTCTGTTTGGGTTTTTTGACCTTCGGTTCGAATGTGTCATGATCAAGACGACTGAGGTCAAATTCCTCAAGTAAGACAACTCATAAAGGCTTTGGCTACTCCTGAGAAGGAAGCCCTTCAGTAGTATATACAATCTTCCTTTTCCCTTTCTTTGACTCGGTGGATGGTCCAGCTGCAGCAGCAGCAGCAACTCTCTTGGCTGCACCCTCCTTGAACCTCTTAATATTATTGGAGGTGAAGACATAGGTGTTTGTCACGATAATCAGCTCATTAACTGTGACGCCCCAACCCGGATCTCTATACGAAATCCCAAGGTCGGGTCGCCAATACAACAAGACAACAAGAAAAGCACGTGGCGTAACCGCCCGTACTTAAGACAGAACACAACTAATCACCTGATAAACACAAGTATAAGAACAATCTTCGGCGATAACAAGGCCGAAAAACGACTATCAACGACCACGAGTTATAACTCGGGAAAAGAGAACAACTACTACATAACCATCGGCCACAACATGCCGGAACAAAACATAACCGCGAGCTACAACATGCTCGGGAAAGATCTAACTCAACAACACAACTGTACAAGAGCACGACATACATATGTCGGCTACCAAAAGAATATGTTTACAACACCATAATAAAAACCCAAGTAAAGTTTATATAACTTTACATATCCATCGTCCTTACCAAAATGAAAACAGATAACTAAGATAAGGATCCTCGAACTCCCAACGTAGGCGACACGCGAGCTAACGAACCACTTTCGACCTCACCGAGAACTTCCGGGTTGGCTTGGATCTAAGGAAAACAATTAAACACATAACTGGGTGAGTCATAATGACACAGTAAGTTACTAATGCAACTAAATGGCATGGCATGATGCTCAAGCAATAAATATAACATGGTATCAACATTTATATACCATAACATATCATATATCATCTTACTTGATATACCATCATTCAACTCACATAACACTTGGTTACCACATAAAGTCTTGTACATAAACCACGTTAGAGAAGGATATTGTATCTCTTTCTTCCACCTTGTGTAGCTTCTGCATTACACAAACAACCAATAGTGCCTCGATACTCGTGTACGTAGTATTGACGTCCCCGACTAATCCCATCGGGTTCAACTAGCAAGCCAAAGTCACGCGTATTGCTATAACAATGGGGCTACTTCTCAACTGTGGCCAACAGAAGAGGGTGTGTGAACTCCGGTACGACGACTTATAACGATCACAAACTTTTAATTTGTGAAGACGATAGGTCGTCCTACCATGACATAAACAACGACGACACCAGCTGGACTTACACAACACACAAGTAGGTAATCTTACTCAACTTATGCAAATAACCGTCAAGTTCAAAAGTAGTGAACTTGACAACATCATGTAGATTATATTTTTCTACAACATATAATCATCAAACATATTGTTCAAGATCACAATACACAATTTTAGAGCTACTTTACAAGTCTCTATCATACCAGTATCAAATATTCGGAGGGCCATATTTCATACCAATTGAACCTTAATTTTTGTAGTACTTTAACAAATCATTCGGGGAATTATAATCTTCCCAAAATCCATTTTTGGTGTCAATTCACAAAGTTCATAAATTTGGGTACAATTGCTATATGCAATTTTCACCCTTTAAAGGTTTTCTAACATGTTCTTTAGTACAATCCATAGTTGAGCTCTTTAAACTAACATGCAACATCATCCAACTCAACAACTCAACACTTAGACATGTTATATATCTCAACATATCATTTAAACATGAAAACACCATGTATTCAAGTCATGCATGTAAGATTTAAAAACAAACATGTAATACTTTCTAAGCATACAAAGGGGGTTTAGCAACTTACATGTAGAGTGGAAATTAAACCAAGGGATTACAATTTTGAGCCTACAATGTTGGTCTCCAAGTCAGCCTCTACAATTTGATGGTCTTGGATCACAATTTGGATGGTTGGATTTGGAGATGTAATGCACACACACTAAATATACCTTTATCTCCTACACTTCTTCTAAGCTACCATGGATGACTTTGTGAGCAAATGAGAGTTTCTTATGTCTCTCATAAAGATGGAGGGTATTTATATGGTCAACAGGTCAAAGGTAAGTTTAAATCTCAGCCCTAGGATCAACCTTGGAGAGTCAAACCATTTAAAATTCAGTCAATAAGTCTTTGCTGAATTCGTCGCTATGCGGCCGCACCATGCGGTCGCATAGGTCCCATGCGGTCGCCTCGCGCGGCCGCTTTCATTCCAGAAAGTTGATGCGTGGGGAGAACTAAGCATTATGCGAGCGCATAGGGTTCTATGCGGGCGCCTCATGCGGCCGCATAGAATCCAGAATGTTGGTGTTTTTGTCAAGCTCGCATCAAGCGGCTGCATAGGCTCTGGTTCAGGTCTAAGTGGCTTTTAAACACTCCAAAATGATACCTCAATGTACCCAAGTCACCCTAAAGTGATACTAACTTCAAACCATGCTAGAAACACACCCAAAACTCATTCTAAACAACATGTAGCAATGCTAACAAAAATCACCTCAACTTAAGAGAAATCATAAGTACTCAAACCAAGCTAATGCATTAACATGTATACCATTATAACATCTTCAAATGTATGTAAATAAAGCAAAACCATATTGAACATGTTTATACATGAAATCAAACAATTATATTAAGCATAATAACACAAACAATGCAATCATATAAGGTATGAAAATGTCAGGTTATTACACCCTCTCCCCCTTAAAAGAATTTAGCCCCTAAATTCCTTACCAAGTTTATCGAACAAATGAGGGTACTTCTCACGCATCTCAACCTCGGTTTCCCACGTAGCCTCTTCGATTTCGTGGTTCCTCCATAACACTTTTACAAGTGGAATCCTTTTGGTCCTCAATATTTGCTCCTTAGTGTCGAGAATCCTTACCGGATGTTCTACATACGACAAGTCGGGCTCGAATGTGATTTCCTCATATTCCAACACGTGTGACTCATCTTTCAAATACTTCCGGAGCATCGACACATGGAATACATTATGAATCTCCGACAAGGACGGTGGCAATGCAAGTCGATAAGCCAACGTGCCAACTCTTTCAAGTATCTCAAAAGGCCCTATGTATCTAGGTGAGAGTTTACCCTTCTTCCCAAACCTCTTAGTACCCCTACGCGGCGATACCTTAAGGAATACATAGTCACTCGCCTAAAACTCAAGGTCCCTTCTTCGGTTATCCGCATAACTTTTCTGTCGGCTTTGAGCGGTAAGTAATCTATCCCGAATTATCCTCACACCCTCAACCGACTGTTGTACCAATTTTGAACCCCAAATCTTAGCCTCACCGACTTCATCCCAACAAATCGGTGATCTATATTTCCGCCCATATAATGCTTCGTACGGTGCCATCTCGATACTCGCCTGGAAGCTGTTATTGTAAGCAAACTCCGCTAAAGGTAAGTGTGAGTCCCAACTTCCTTTAAAATCTACCGCACACGCACGCAGCATATCCTCGAGTACTTGAATTAGTCTCTCCGATTGTCCATCCGATTGAGGGTGAAAAGCCGTGCTAAAGTTCAACTTGGTCCCCATAGCCTCTTGCAATGCTCCCCAAAATCTCGATGTAAACCTTGGGTCCCAATCTGATACAACACTAACTAGTACTCCGTGTAGCCTCACTATTTCTTGAATATACAATGCCGTCAATTGATTCAAAGAGTAAGTCATCGCAATAGGTATAAAATGAGCTGATTTAGTTAACCTATCCATGACAACCCAAACAGCGTCAAAACCCCGACGAGTACGCGGCAACCCTGTCACGAAATCCATCGTAATATGCTCCCATTTCCACTCCGGGATCTCCAACGGATGTAGTAACCCTGTAGGCCTTTGATGTTCAGCCTTCACTTGTTGACATGTCAAGAATCTAGATACATACTTCGCTATTTCTCGTTTCATACCATTCCACCAAAACTGTTTCTTTAAATCCCTATACATTTTTGTACTTCCCGGGTGTATTGTGTACTTAGCCTTGTGGGCTTCATCAAGTACTTGCCATTTTACCATTTCATCCGACGGAACACAAACTCTCCCCCTAAAGGTTAAGATGCCATCCTTGTTCATCGCAAAGTCAAGTGTCTTATTTTCATTCAACTGTCCTCTTAACTTCTCAAACTCCGGGTCACTAACCTGAGCTTCCTTAATTCGTTGTAACAAAACTGGAGTAGCCTGGACATTCGCAAAAATCACACCATGTTCCGTCTCACTAGGACTCCAATCCCTCAAGTCCTCTAATGTCTTCCATTCTTGAACCATCATGCACGACATGTACACCTTCCTACTCAACGCATCCGCAACTACATTCGCCTTTCCCGGGTGGTATAGAATCGTGCAATTGTGGTCCTTTAACTTTTCCATCCACCGGCGCTGCCTCATATTCAACTCTTTTTGCGAGAAAAGGTACTTTAAGCTCTTGTGATCCGTGAAGACCTCAAACCTTGCCCCGTAGAGGTAATGTTTCCATTTGTTCAACGCAAACATAATTGCCGCCAATTCAAGATCATGAGTAGGATAGTTTCGTTCCGCATCCTTTAGTTTCCTCGAAGCATACGCTATAACTTTCCCATTTTGCATAAGCACACATCCCAAACCTTCCTTGGATGCATCGCTATAGATCATGAAGTTATCCCCGCCATTCGGTAAGGTTAACACAGGAGCCGTTGTCAATCGCCGCTTTAACTCCTGAAAACTGTTCTTGCACTTATCATCCCACACAAACGGCGTTGTCTTCTTTGTCAAATTCGTCATAGGAGTCGCGATCTTTGAAAACCCCTCAATGAATCTCCGATAGTACCCTGCCAAGCCCAAGAAACTTCGGATCTCCGTCACTGAAGTTGGTCTCTTCCAATTCGTAACTGCTTCTACCTTTGACGGGTCCACCGCTATTCCGTCTTTCGAAACAACATGCCCTAGAAAGGAAACCTCCTCAAGCCAGAAAGCACATTTGCTAAACTTGGCAAACAATTTCTTCTCCCGAAGAACCGATAATACCAACCTCAAATGCTGCGCATGTTCCTCCCGAGATTTAGAGTATACTAGGATGTCGTCAATGAACACTACTACAAAACAGTCCAAATACTCATGGAACACCCGATTCATCAAGTCCATGAATACCGCCGGCGCATTGGTCAGCCCGAATGGCATAACCACAAATTCATAGTGACCATACCTTGTGCGAAAAGCTGTTTTGGGAACATCTTCAGCTCGCACCTTCAACTGGTGGTAGCCACTTCTCAAGTCTAACTTAGAATACACCACAGATCCCTGTAACTGATCAAACAAATCGTCAATGTGTGGTAAAGGGTACCTATTCTTGATTGTTACCTGATTCAATTGCCTGTAATCGATACACAATCTCAATGTACCATCTTTCTTTCTAACAAACAACACCGGTGCACCCCACGGTGATACACTCGGTTTAATAAACTCCCTGTCAAGCAATTCTTGCAACTGTTCTTTCAATTCCTTTAATTCTGCCGGTGCCATTCTATACGGGGCTTTAGAAATCGGGGTAGTCCCCAGCAACAATTCAATACAAAACTCAACCTCTCTATCAGGAGGTAATGCATAATCAAAAGAGAACACATATGGAAATTCACACACCACAGGAACTTCTTCTAACACAGGAGTAGCAATACTTCTATCAACCACACACGCCAAATAACCCGCACACCCATGCGATAATAATTTTCTCGCTTTTAATGCAGATATAACATGTAAACCACTCTTGACAGCATTACCCACAAACACAAATTCAGGCACACCCGGCATAGAAAAAGTAACCTTCTTTCTATGACAATCTACCAAAGCATGATATGCACATAACCAGTCCATGCCAAGAATCACATCAAAATCACGTATGGGTAATACTACCAAATCAGCATGCAAAGTGTGATCACCTACAAGTATATCACAAGCTCGGTACACATCCGAGGCCAACATATGCTCCCCCAACGTGGTAGACACCTCAAGCACAAACGACAAAGGCTGGGGCAACACACATAAGTTATTCACAAAATGGGATGCAATGTGACGACCCGAGTCCGGGATTCAATGTTGAACCCCAACTCGGTGTGCCAAACTAACAAGAACAATCGAAGAGAGCGAGTTACAAAAGCCCAAAACTAAAACTATAAAGCGGAATACAGGTTAAAATGTGAGTTTCAAAAACTCGAACAACAACTAAACAGAATAAAGCGAGCCACAACAGCTCGAGATTAAACTGATGCAGCGGAATGCTAACAACAAGGCAGCGGAGTAACAAATGAACTTGAGCCTCAAAGCTCGAATAACAAGAATCCCAACATATAATAATAACCTCCACGGCTAAACAATACGCCGGAGAACAACACTAAAGATAAACCCAATAATTAAAACCTCAACGGCTAAATACACGAGCCGGAGAAACAATAATACTTAAATACCACGAGTCAGGAATCCAAAATAATAATATAGTATGACAACCGGCGCGACTACACTAGTCGGCACCAAAATACAAATCTAACGAATACAACTATTTCTACCCATAGACTAAGTTTACATAACTTAGTGAACCACACAATCTCACAATACAAGAAATAAGAAGAAAATGACAATATAAATACATCTTGCTAACTCCAAGCTCCAAGACTCGCTGCGCTGGAACCTAACCTGCAAACTGAGGAGGTTGTTGTGTGAGTCTAAAAGACTCCGTAAGATACTATAATGTATTGAGTGCTATAGGTATGAATGTAATAGTAAACCAAGACTCTAAATGCACTAATCTTTGTAATAATTTTAACTTAACCATTAATCGACAAGTTACTATGTGTGACTATATGGCATGGCATTATGCACAACAATATAGCAGGAAAGTAAACATGTAGGAGCACATAAAGGCAAGCAGCCCTATACTGACGAAAGGCTCAATGATCGCCAACCGTCCCATACCAGTTGGAAATCATGACCAACATTCGCTTATATAGGAAACACATAAGAGCGGTAAGTAACACATTTAAAGGGATACGGCGTCGAGGTACACCTCCGACCAAACCAATAGTTCCAACCAACCAACCATTATAATACCAAATATCGAAGCCGATGTGCTCGATCAATAAACCAAATCAAGAATTCGAAGCCGTTGTTGACGTGCTCGAACCAATAACAAGAAACAACATGAAACTGTGTGAACCATTTTCTGTATTCACGTCAACGTGTGATCTTGGTCACTACAACCCAAGAATCAACCACGGATATAGCTTACCATGGTTGCGTTTATTCCGTACAACAAATGGCGCTATACCCCTACCGTGGTCAACGGTAGGGCGAGGCCCGATGTATTGGCCTTCAACTATTACGTAGCCCCGGCTCCCGCAATAATCGAGCGTCAATACACCGCCGACACAAATGCCATGGACTTAACTAAATGCACAAGTAGATGTTTACTCGACATTTAAAAATAAACGGTCATACTCCAAAGTAGGGAGCATACCACAACAATCACATTCAATAACAATACGAATGTTTCAAGTAGGTCACAATAAGCCTACAACAACAAATCAACAAAGTGTTCTAGTAAACATTAAACACACAATCAATCATCAAAGTAGGATGATTGTCCTATCATATACTAGAACAATCACACAATGTCCATAATCACCAGACATATAACCAAAACATGACAATAGGCAAAGTAGGCCTATTGTGCAACTCAACTTAGGATCTCTACAGTATCCTATAATTACTCAAGACACTCTGTCTCATGTATAACATAAACCATCACATAACATTATTGTCGTGTACTATGTATATCACGACTCATTACAAGTCACATCCTATTCGACTCCGCCAGAGTCAGTCATGACTAGTGTTCAATTCGCATAAAGGTTTGGTTTATAACGTTATGCATTACTGACTCCGTTTGAATCGTTACTAATATTCGAGACATCGGGATGAACCGTAGTATCATCCCTAATTAACCATTCTATTCTCAACACCATTATTCGGTAATATAAAGTACCCAAAACAACCTCACAAATTCATAGCGAGTAAACTAACGACTAAAATATCAACGAGTTGCTATTATACAATGTTTATTAACACAATATGATTTCTCCAGCATCGCGCAACAATACCGTTAAATTCACCAAATATTCCACAAAAATCCAAATATTACAATTATTCCATATTTAGAAACTAGACATCTGGAACTATAATTTACCACTTTGAATTACCTCATTTGGACTTATAATCATCAAGAATCAGTCACTTAAAGTTGGAACTAACACCCAGAATTTTCAGCAACAGATTACTCGGCGCAGCGATAAAACACAACCTAAACGAGGTACTTCCCGACCTCTAAAATTCATGAAAATTTACAGAGAACTAACTAACATACATATGAACAACATATCCAAAATTCAGCAAATTCCTAATAGTAGATTAGTACCAGAATTTTCACGAAAATAGCCCAAAACAGGGACTGCAACTAACTTGAAATTCATGTGTTTCACTTTCTAACATGTTACTAACACTTCACCAAGTCTCATGACAACCTCTACACATGGCCATTGATTAAGAACTAACATAATATCATTTGGAATAGTCAATTACTTATTTCTTTCAAGAAATTACACAAAGATGAACAATTACACATCTTATATGCTTTATTATTTCAATTCAACTTATAAGCATTCAAAACATTATAGTTACTTACCTTCAAAGAAGACAATCAAGCTAACATATTCACAATCAAGGCTTTGTAATGAAGTCTCCTAGTCTTTAGCAACACCTTGGTGGTCTTGCATGTGAGATCCAATGGTTGGATGAAGAAGAGTAGAACACACACACTAATCTCACACTCAATCTCCCACACTTAAGCTTTCATGGGAGAAGAAATGAATCAATGGTGAAATGAAGTCTCTCATAGGTTTGGGAGTAACTTATTAGGCTGGTCAAAGGGTCAAACAAGGTACCACACAATTAGCCTAGGGTCCAAGGGTCAAAAGAGTCAAGGTTGCAAAGTTTGGAAGAGGCTTGTCTTGTAAAGAATGGGCCTAATTTTCAGTCAACTTCAAAGATGTGCCTAGGATGATATACAAGTCTAAAAATTACAAATAAGGTGTGGTTGGAAAGCTCTTTGAGTCTAGTTTACATAGAATCAAACGGTTTGTAAATCTGAGTTTTCTACACAAAGTTATGGCCAAATTACTACAAGCTGATTCTGGGCTGATATTCTGTCCTTTGGGCAGGCGCCTAGGCGGGCGCCCCGTCCCATTTTTGCTCCTACTTCTCCGAAAATGCTCTAAAACATTCCAAAAATGATACCAAATGATCCCAAAATAATTCTAAGTCTAAGGCAAGGTCAAAATACTCAAGAAAAGTCTTCGGAAGGTCCGAAAACATCACTAGAAGTGTAACGCATTACAAGTACAAACGCTACAAATATTACATCACAAATCAAGGCATACTAATCACATGAAGATAACCAAAGCGCTAAATAACATTAATAAACAAAATGCATACAAATTATATGAATGATGTGAGTGTCACCGATGTCAAGTAATTACGAATGAACTAGGAAGGAAATAGGGTCGGGGTATTACATCTACTAGCTCAATTGGTACTCACACTCACATTTAAAGACCTTTGTACCTTACCTAGAGGTCAGGGGTTCGAGTGTGGGGGAAGGCATGAAACCCACTACTAGGAGTGGGAAGGCCTGTGACTAGTGATGGCCGGTCAAAGGACCTAGGCTGGGACCCACAGGGCTCGGTACGGTGAACTCAGGTCACTACAAAAAAGGCGCCTTTTTTGTAGTGACCCGAGTTCATCGTATCGAGCCTTGTGGGTCCCAGCCTAGGTCCTCTGACCGGCCATCACTAGTCACAGGCCTTCCCACTCCTAGTAGTGGGTTTCATGCCTTCCCCCACACTCGAACCCCTGACCTCTAGGTAAGGTACAAAGGTCTTTAAATGTGAGTGTGAGTACCAATTGAGCTACTAGGCTGGGACCCACAGGGCTCGGTACGGTGAACTCGGGTCACTACATGCAACATATGAATGTGATGAACCGGGATCTATAAGAACTCGAGCTCTACTACCGAAGACAGAAAGGCTACCTCCTATGACTGAAGTAGACTTCGGAACACCGCGCTGATCAAGCGCGAACACACGACCCTGGACCTTAGGTCTACCGTCACTGTCCCTCTTCGTTTCGCTAGACTGTACACTAGTGCTTGCAGCCTAACCACTCTTTAACTTATGGCAATCCCTCTTTTGATGACCAACCTCCTTGCAATAGAAGCACTGGCCCAACCAATTCCCTGTCTTGCTATAGCACCTATCCTCGGAATGCCCCGGTTTCGAACAGTAACTACAGATTTGTGGAGTACCCCGTGGACTCTGTACAGATGCAGCACTAACACTCCTCCCACCAGATTGTTGCCCCTCAGATTGTCCTCTCTTCTGACTCCCCCTGCGGTTGTTGTTTCCACCGCTATATCGACTACCGGAACCTTGTCCCCTTCCCTGATTCTGTGATGCCTGTGGAGGGTTGTTCACATTTCTCCCTCGATGCTCTTCTATATCACTCTCGATCCCATAAGCCCTATCCACTGCACTCCTATAGTCAGCAAGCTGCAAGGATAGCAATTGTTTTCTGTACTCTGTTTTCAGACCCTTGATGAATTTCTGGGCTTTCTTTGCCTCCGTGGGAACCAAGTGGCTACAATATCGAGCCAACTCAGTGAACCTGGCTGAATATTGTGCCACTGTCATGCTGCCTTGCTCCAAGTCGTAGAACTCTCTCTCTCTTCTTTCCCGAACTACTTTCGGAATGTACTGCGCCTTAAACTCCCTCAAGAAATTGGGCCAACTGTGGGGTTCTCCCCTCAAGTCCCAGCTCCCCTGTAATACTGCCACCAGTGCTCGGCCGCTCCCTCAAGTTTGAACACTGCAAGGTTTACCTTCTCATCATCGTTGCAACCCAAGGCTGCAAATATCTTGATGATGTGCTCGATCCACAATTCAGCTTTTGTGGCATCCGGTTCCCCAAGAAATGTACGTGGTTTCATCTTCAAGAAACGCTCCAGTGTGGTAGTATAATTTCTAGGCCTCGCCTCAGGTTGTGGTACTTCAATTTTCGGTTGCGGAGCTTCAACTTCCGGTGTAGTCGTTGCTCCCCCATTCATTCTTTCAGTCATTTGGTTCATGAGTTCCATCATCCGTCCCATCATAACAGCCATGTTTGCATTCGGATTCTCTTGGTCCTGTTCAGGAGGGATATTCGGTGGTCTATTCACGTCATCATATCTACCATCATTTCCTCCAGCACTAGTACCAACCCTACTAGCACTCGCTCCGAACCTAGTCCGCACCATTTCAACCTACATAAAACACTCGACGTTAAAATCTCGATAACACACACCATACCAACCTAGGCCATGGAACCTATCCTGGCGAATAGCTAACACAAGCTCTGATACCAACTGTGACGCCCCGACCCGGATCTCTATACGAAATCCCAAGGTCGGGTCGCCAATACAACAAGACAACAAGAAAAGCACGTGGCGTAACCGCCCGTACTTAAGACAGAACACAACTAATCACCTGATAAACACAAGTATAAGAACAATCTTCGGCGATAACAAGGCCGGAAAATGACTATCGACGACCACGAGTTATAACTCGGGAAAAGAGAACAACTACTACATAACCATCAGCCACAACATGCTGGAACAAAACATAACCGCAAGCTACAACATGCTCGGGAAAGATCTAACTCAACAACACAACTGTACAAGAGCACGACATACATATGTGGGCTACCAAAAGAATATGTTTACAACACCATAATAAAAACCCAAGTAAAGTTTATATAACTTTACATATCCATCGTCCTTACCAAAATGAAAACAGATAACTAAGATAGGGATCCTCGAACTCCCAACGTAGGCGACACGCGAGCTAACGAACCACTTTCGACCTCACCGAGAACTTTCGGGTTGGCTTGGATCTAAGGAAAACAATTAAACACATAACGGGGTGAGTCATAATAACACAATAAGTTACTAATGCAACTAAATGGCATGGCATGATGCTCAAGCAATAAATATAACATGGTATCAACATTTATATACCATAACATATCATATATCACACTTGATATACCATCATTCAATTCACATAACACTTGGTTACCACATAAAGACTTGTACATAAACCACGTTAGAGAAGGATATTGTATCTCTTTCTTCCACCTTGTGTAGCTCCTCCATGCAACTCACATAGGTGCGATATGTAACACATATAAAAGGATACCGTCGAGGTACACCTCCGACATACCAACTTCCAACCAACCAACCAATAATACCAAATGAAGAAATCGTTGATGTCGTACTCGATCATCGAACCAAATAATAAACCCAAGTGAACCGTTTTCCGTATCCACGTCGACGTGAAGACTCGGTCCCCAACGACCCGAGAAACAATCACGGTATAGCTTACCAAGGTCGCGTTTATTCCGTACAACACTTAGCGCTATAACCCCTACCGCGGCCAACGGTAGGGCGAGGCCTGATGTATTGGCCTTCGGCTATTACGTAGCCCCGGCTCACGCAATAACCGAGCGTCAATACACCTCCAACAAATATGCCATGGACTTAAACAATGCTCAAGTAAATGTTTACTCGACACATTAAACCAATCAACCAAATGTTCAAGTAATGTTTGCTTAACATTAAACAAAGGCATTATACTCCAAAGTAGGGAGTATAACGACACCAACAATAACATGCTAATGTACGCCAATAATTCTAGTACACATAGCCACATAATACCAACATCAAATTTAACACAATACCATTATTCGTATATCGCGTAACCAATTCCCCAACGGGTCTCTCGAGCATCTAAAGAGCTCACAAAACACACACGTGGTCACATTAATTATCAAACCCTAACCGACTCCGCTAGAGTCATTTAAGTTACTAATGATGACGAGTTACGATAGTGTTCTTGCACTTTACTCCTAACACATTGTCGCCAAATTTCGAGTTCCCAACATTACATTACAAGCTATAGTAATATTCGTGTGTCCACAACCACATTCCATGGCAAAATCACATATTCACGTATCTAGCATGGTAACTATACGTAATAGAAGTCTAGAATGCCATAAGAGACGTAAAACGAGAGGAAGAGGGGGTAGTAGCTTACTTCTTGTCGAAAAGAGTGAAGAAAATGGAAAGTTAATCGGTAGGAAAGTTTCCCCTCGGCAAGCACTTCGCAATGGTGTGGTCGGATCGTCGAGACTCCTTCACAATCTCAAGAATCCCTTACTTTCTCACTCTAAACTCTCTTCTCTTTCTCTCTCAAGGCTCTATGGTGAAAAGGGAGAAATGAGAGTGTTTTGAACACTCTTAGGTGACTTTAAGTGGCTGAGAAATGAGAAGAATTCAGTCTGCTGACGTGGCACGCTAAGGGCCACTTATTTGAACTTTTCGCGCTTTGCACGGCCGTGCCAGACAAGCTGCACGGTCGTGCCAACCTGGCTGCACGGTCGTGCCAACCCTATATTTCTAGGTCTGGGCTCTGGATGGCTTCGCACGGTCGTGCCAAATAGGCTGCACGGTCGTGCCACCATCAAAACTCCATTCTGGCATTCTGGAATGTCTCGCACGCCGTGCCAACATGGCTGCACGGTCGTGCCAAGGCTGTTATGTCTAAAAACAGTTTGTTTCTCCTTCATTTCCTAGGTCCGATCACACCTCACTCGTATCAC